>JARHVA010002776.1:0-600000 GCA_037957365.1 Torreya grandis | reverse complement strand
TTTGTAATGCTTTGTTGTTTTCATAACATCTTCAGCTGCTAGAGAGGTCTTTCGGTAGCCATACAATATTTGAAATGGAATAAGTATTGTGTTTTGGATTCATGGACATCAATTTAATATTAAATTAGTCTGCATGAGTCCAAAACTAAAAGCCAAGGGTTATTTCAACTTGAGATGATATAATTGGTAATTTCTTGTTTCTGATTCACTGGTACTCTTGGGTGCTCATTGGCAATTGTCCCCCCTTGGGTTTTTTGTTTATATTGTTATTTTATTATTGGTTTCTTTGATTCCATCATTTATTTAGTTGTCTATTATTTATGTTGGACCAATGGCTATAAATCTACTGTGCATGTTCTTAACCTCTTTACCAACCCTGTTGCCTGATTCCACCACCCAGTCAATGGTTGGGGTGGTTAGGGCCACTGTATGGTTGGGCTCATCAGGCTGGAGATGTGGGGTTTTACTTTTTATGCTCGTGATGCTTTTTTTCCTCATTATAATCTACTTTAGTTATATTCTTGATGGTGTTATTGGCTATTGTAAACATGTTTATTGTGGGTGATCTTTTGGAGTTTTAGTTGCAACAGATGTTAAAGTATTGAATCCTTGTTGTATATTTATAAATCATGTATCAACTCATTGACATATGGAAGAAAATATTAAAGGTAAAAAGGCTTCATGGTTTCCTATCCAAACATATTGTTTTTCACACTAAACCTTGACTAAAATAGTTATCTTAAATACAAGGTAATATCAAGTTTATGCAATTATTACACTTGATTGTGAGAAGGGGAAGTTGTATGCAGCTGAGTAGTTTATTATTTTCATTTTGATAATATCAATATATTAGTGTTGCTTCTAATATTATTTGTTAAATAACCTTCAAGAGTGGTATTTGGTCATTCCAACATTGACATTCTCATTAAATGGCTGGCAGTTGTTGCTAATGCTTAAATACCATATATGGGTGTTTTATTTCCTAAAGTGTTGAATTATAGACAATCAATTGATATTAAATTTAGCTCACCTCTTGCGTTGGACCCTATATTTCTTACAAGTGTCCTAAGGTTATTTGTAACCTTAGTTCGCGAGAGGAAATTGGTAAGGATAAATTTAAATCTTATGAGTGAAATTGCATATACATATTATTGCATAAATCCATTATGTGTAGATAGTTGCATTCATGCTCATAAAGGTTATTAGATTTGATTAATAAGATTTGAGTATGGTTGGATTTGTTTGTTTATTACATTTAAGGAAATTGATGGAATTTGATGGATGTTGTAATTACATATACTCCTTAGAATGACATTCAGTTATATTCTCTTGCTTTGGGGAAAATTAAACCTCTTGCAAGTGTTGAGATGTTTCTTTATACCTCTAGCATAAAATAGTGAATTGAAAAACAAAATTGTAGTATTAAACTTGGAGTAATTAGAGAGAGAAATTAACTTAGCTTGAAGGTTATTGTTTTGAGTAATGATGAGTGTAAATTCTTCTTGTTAGGACTGGATTAACGTGATATGGTACATAACTTTTAGGAACTACTTTCAATCTTTTCCTTAATCCATGTCATTATTTTGGTTGATAATTCCAAACCTTCAGCTATTTAACTAGTAATATCAAGATTGGTTATGTGATTCTCCCTCTTGTTAGCATTTACAAAAAGGAAATTGATGTTGTTCAAATTTGTATTCATGGATTTAGTCTTTCACATATTTTATTTCATAAAGCAATTAAATATATATAGTCAATCTTATGCAAGCTTGGTTGTTTCAATTTATTATTATAAGCTAGAATTTAAATGGAATCTTGTGTTTTACATAGGTGTAACTTATTGAAATTAGTGTTCGTACTAATTAGATATTTTTTTAAGATTTACATTCAAGTGTATTATTTGTTTTTTAGCAACCTCCATATAACTTCTAATTCCTTATAATTGCTCGTTAGGATGTTTGCCCACCCTTTTTTTTGCCATCTTTAATAACGACATTTATTATTAGTAACTAGGATTGGGTTGCAATGATTTTGGTTATAATTGTGTGAGCACATCCTTGCATTAGGGACTTATATGAAGGTAATTGAAACTTATACATGGTTTTATTTTCTGATTTCATTGTCATTAATTGTCCCTAATGTGATCTTTAAAATGTTAAAGTTGCATTACATTAATTGTATATGTGAATCATATAAATAAGTTTGTATTCTATTAAGTGCATGGATTGGAGGTTTGGCTTATGAAAAGTTGTGAGGAAGCTAATATCCCTTGTTATCACCACCTTCTAAGAAGAATCATATGGAGGCTATTAAGCCAATTCTTATAATCTTAAAACCAAAAATGATAGGTAAGATGTAGGTTTATTCATTTCTTTAGTTCCTTGGTTCATAATCAAATATTTTCAGAGAAGTATTGAATGACATGGTTTCATTGGTTAAGTATTGTGACTTTTCTTGGATTGAATTCTCCTTATGTAGTTATAAAATCAGCTTAGAATAATAGCTTGAGCCATACCTAATACTCATCTAGTATGACCATTGAGTAATGAGTAAACACCACAGAGATAAACCTTAGTTGTTATATGCTTGTGAGATTGGTAGTTATGACTAAACCAAATAATTAATATTTGGTTATTGATTTAGAACCAATTGATAATAATTCTCATTGTGTCCATGATAATTGGAAGCATAAGCAGTTCTGTGAACCTTTCCATTTAAAGTGGTAAGGTATGTTTTATTTTAGTTACAATGAATTATATTTGCTCTTAATGATCTGATGACAAGTGGATTTGAAGGGATGATAAAAATGTCTCACCTTGTATCTACTAAGGGTAAAAAATTGTTGGCATTTACATTCTGATTGGGCTAAATTCTATGGCTTACTTTATGGTTGAATTGATAGGGAGTGTGTTGTAGTAATACTCCTTGGATAAGCTATTGGATATTGATGTGTGATTAGCAATATTGACACCTTGCATAAATAGACATCCTATATGGCAATTGGTTGAAAACTATGAATGATCTCATAGTTGGTCATGTATATGAGGACTATCTAGTTGAATAGTATTGGGAAACATTAATACTTGAGGTTAATTTTATACCGGATGATTAAGCTTGTCTTTATCCTTGGTTGGTATTTGGAAAGGCAATATAATGCAAGGACCCGAAGTTAGAGAGAATGATATAAGCTCTCAATAGAGAGCATTATGCCAACTACTTTTTTAAATTAGGGAATTCTTTTCTTTTATATCAAAAATTTATTTTCTTTCATAATTGAGAATTAAGTCCTAACGATAGATGCTCATTGGAATCACGATCGATAATTTGTAATGCTCCTTTATCTTATTCATTGTAAATCATGATGATTGATGTCTTGGAATGGATTCATGAATATTATTCATATGGTTGTAGATTAAGTGGTGCCATAATTACTATACCAGAATTTATTAAGAATAACAAGACTCTTAACCAAGGTTATATGTCATTAAATGGTTCTATTATGAATACACGTGCCATGTATAAAGTTCATAGTCTATCCACATGTACTTGCACATTGGTACACCTTGAACTATATACCTCCATTTGGCATCATACTTCCTCATAGAATATTTTAAAGGTGTTTAATCTTTGATAAGCATCATTGCTTGAAATAATGTATTCTAGTTTGTAAAAATAATTAGTGCATGTTTGTAGAATATCTTGTTTTGCATCATCAAGTTATTATGTCAGCCCTGCATGCAGTACCTTTGAGACTATGATTAAACATTTCCTAAAAAAAATTTGGGGGGTTATTTTAGGCACACAGTGTTGAGCTTCCCTGAAGACCCCTCTATCAATGAGCATTGCCTACATAGTTAATACTCTAAAGAAGGCCTTATACTTATGTAATTCTCCCCAACATGTTAGCTTATGTGTGAATCATGCAATGTGTCATATGTAATTATATAGAGTGACCTAGCTTGTAACTTGAAAAATGTGGCTCATGGAATGCTATTTTAGTAATTTAGACTTGTATATGTGTTTTCCTTATGACTGATATGGAAATAAGAGAAAATAGGGAAGCTTTGCTCACTTGAGAGATTGATTGAATTCCTTTGTAAGATTCCTTATGAGTAGATACGAAGTTGTTAGGTCTATGCTAAGTGAGGAATGAATGAGGATTGATCATGTATTTATACCAATCTCTTCGGAGAATATCTCACATTAAAGTACTTAGGTTAACGATAGGATCACATTTCATTTACAAATTGGATGATTTTAGGGCACTAGACACTTGCGTCAGGGTAGGGCATTTGCATCAACATAGGTGTCTGACTAGGATGCAAATGTTTAGGAAGTAGAAAAATAGGTACAAGTCCATAATTTATAGAGATGGAAGAGAAGCAGGTTTATAACATTATGGGTACAATAAAAGGTCTGATTTATCATAATAACATTGGTTAGATTAAGAGATAAACAATAAGCACATAGAGATAGTGTATGAGAACCTTTCAGTAATGGGAAAGGTCTAAAATTTGAAGGTACATCTATGATATGTATTTGCCAAGTGTATAAGACTGAGGGGCTATCTAATTCAGAAATGATGTCTTAATTCCCCCCTCTTTAATCTAGTAATGAAATTACTAGTTTAAAAGAAAATAAATAGTTCCTGGGTGTGTATAACATACCTTGCCTTTGCTTAAGTCCAAATTGAGTGCTTTACTAGTGACTAACCTATAACCAAGAGCATGTTATAATATATAATTAGTGCATATAATCTAAAATTGAAAGTTTTTATATAATTTAAATTGACATAGAGCAAGGTTTTGGAGTACACCTATGTGTTGATGCAACCACCTTGCCTTTTGGCAATTTGATTTGAAGAGATGTATCATTATGAATCATTAGAGTTGTGATTAGGACAAATATAAAATATGGAAAGTGCATATATCTAAAAAGATAGAGAGAGATTGGAGGACACATGCCCCAAACTTTAGAGAAAAGGTGAGTTGTCACCTGGTAATTGAGATTAACTCAACTGAGCAACCTAATCATATCTACCTAGTGAGCATGAGTGAACCAAGTCAGCTCACACTATAAAACTAGTGATGTTGGATGATGTAATTAAGTCCAACCTATAAATTTGGTAAGATTGAGTGATTTAATGACTTTGATCATACCAAAAGTGAACCAACTACTGCAAAAGATTAGCTCTATACATTTCATAAAATTCCAACCTAGTAGGTGATGATAATCCATAAAAGTGTTTTAAATATGAAATTTGATTTGATTTTAAAAATATTAGGTACTCTTTACATAACATATACACCTTAGATATGTCTCATGATGAAACTGTGTATAATAATGGTATTAATGTATATAATTCTGCCATAAATGTGTATCTAAATCATATAACTATGTAATTTAGCTAATTTAAAAACTATGTAAGTGTAGAACATGTTTCTAAAACATGCCCCTGTTATAATCTAAAACTAAGAACTAGTGAAAGTGTGGAGAGCATGTTTCCAAAACATTCCCCTATTGTTTATTTAAATCTAAAAACTGGTTTAAATTTGAAGAATATGTTTCCAAAACATGCCCCCATTTATATATAAATCTGTGAAAAATGTGTAAGTCATGGCCCTATGGCATGCCCCCATTAATATGCCCACTTTTGAGGTGAGGGCAAGTAGAAACTAGTAGGCACCTTACCTCAAAAGGATAAGATAATTATATAATTTTGTGTCTGAACCATGTAGCATATAGAAAGAACATGTCTAGGTAGATATGTCATTGAAGCATGCAAAATGTGATCACATCAATTCCTAAGATATATCTTGTGAATCATGGCAACGTCTAGATAATAATAGTACAAACTCGGTAAGTAATCAAGCATACACATAAGAGCACTCAAAAGCAAATCAAAAGATAGTGGTTCAAGGGGACCACAAACAAAGGGCATGTTCAAATGCTACACAATAAAAGGGACATGATGTAGTAAAATGTCCATAAAATCAAGAATGACATATTCAAATGTCCACATGCAACAAACAATGACATATTCAAATGTCAAATAGGCAAACAAAGGCATAGGGGCTGTAAATAATGGAGCATATTAAAATGCTCAAACAAGTTAATCAAGACACTGAAGGAAGTGCATAAATGAAAAGCATGAAACATAAGCAACCAACATAAACATATTATACTAGTCCCTAGATATATGTGTTAGCAAAAAATGTTTAGTACATAGCATATCAAGTACCCTGTGAAAGAGATAAGCATGGACAAAGGCATGTGTAGTATATAATCTCAAACATGATAATGTAAAGTGATATAACTTGGGTGTATCATGATCAAAGAAGTGGATTCCCTCAACGTTCATATGGCATGAGTAGAGGAAAGGCCCAACATCTAAAAGTGCATAGATCATGTATACGTGTATGCCTATATCACACTCAAAATATGCATGAAACTTGTATATAAAAATAAATGATGTATTATCTACCAACATGGAACCAACAACATAGATGCCAAGGAGCTAATAGAACATGTAAATGCTGGAAATATTTTTGGATTTTTGAAGTCTTTTAAATTTTTTTAAATATTTTTGGAATATCTGAGACTTTGCAACCTTAAGTTGGATCCTTTACATTGTTTGAATCATGGTTGGATAAGTGTAAAAGGTGCATATCATGTTTTTCTTCATGATTTCCATGTGCAATAGAATAACGCTTATTATCATTCAAAATATGGATAAATTTGCCTTCATGATAAAAAGATACACCTTGCTGATTTTGGTCAATTTTTGCTTCCATTTGGTATAACCAAAGAGTGCCTAGTGTAAATACATATGGAGATGTGGTAGGCATAACCCAAACCCTTGTTTAAATCACTTTAGGACTACAATCAATTGGTATTATTATGTTGGCCAAAGAGTCTTTCCAACCTCCTTTGCTTTGTAAGTTTTTTAGATCAAAACCAAGTTATTGTAAACATATTATATTGTAATTAGTTTTTGTTTGTGTAGGATCAACATGGTTATGCCAAAAACAAGCATCACCCATGAATAATGTGATTGTTAAATCTTGTTAGCATGGATATTGTTTGATTTGTTTAGCTTGAGTAGTTAGCATAGGATGTGAACCTTGGATGGGTCCCATATTGAGTAAATTTTATAAATCTCCCATATAAATATTAGGAACACCACATTTTTGTTCATAATGTTCATTTGGTAATTCATCTCCCTCTTTTGTGTAAGGTATAAAACTTTGGTATTTAGAAGGGGATATGTTAAGATCCTTTAGATGAGTAATTATGAATGAAGCATATCTATGCACATCCACATATAAATGGGTAAAGGACTCATATTATTTGTGTAATTCTCTTTATTTAAATGGAAAAATAGGACCTCTACTAAAAATGAACCTCAAATCCAAATCTAAAGTTCTAAATGTTAGCTCGTATGATATACTTTTGAATCAATCAAATGGTATAATTTTGAAAGGATTCATCATCACATGTTTGAAATTATGCAAATGTTGTAATATAAGTTTTGACACCTTATGGATGTTGAAATCCATGAAGAATGCATCTTTCAATTGTGAAAAAGTGGTTAAGAAACAATTCGGTAGGCTATACAACCAATCATGAGCTTCATCAGAAATGCTCATATGAAATACTTTTAGTAATAGTTTGTCATCTTTTACCCATTAACCAAAATCATGCACATAATTTATCATGCACTCAAATGGGTCTTTATGACTTAAAAAGAGAGGTAAAGCTGGTAATTCAAAATATTGTGGATAAAGATATTCAAGTATACATTGTGCAAGAGGTTGATTATTGTATGAAGTAATGTTTATTGGAAATATGATTGTCATTGATGTCAAAAAGGACATTATGAGCATGTCATTGATGTTTAGGACTCATTATGAAGATTAGAGAATATGCAAAGGATCCTATCAGAGGTCAAGGATGATTGGAATGCTTGTGTGCATGATTGGAACTCATCTAATTCTTTATATTGATCATCTAGAGATTTTGGGTCTATGCCAAGAAAAGATGAAAAGGCATTTTGCTAACATCACCGTTGCCATGTGTTAATGATTCTGGGGGAGCTAGTCATATGGTTGTGATCACATTAATTTCTAGTTTATATGAATTGAATCCCAAGTCATGCAATGTAGTGCTATAGAAGATATGCTTGAGCAAAGTAGGGCTTCAGAACATTTTGACAGTGTTTTCCAACACAGTCAAATTTGTAGATTACAAGAAATAGATGAACATGCATTTTGATGATCTAATATCTTGCACATATGACGGCTTTAGGAGGTAATGGATATATGGATCAAATATCCTATATAAGAGGAACATATGCATTAATTTTGAAGTCATGTGACTAAGCACAACAAGAGTTATGCAGGTGCAAAGTTATCCCTCTAGGAACACTAAAATGGTCTTCACACTTAGTCAAAATCTACACAACATCTTGTAAAATTGTCACTCATTTATGGACATTTACAAAAGAAACATATAGAAGATCTATTATGGGTTTTTCATGAGCATCTTGAATATGTGGTCTATAGGTTCAATGAGAAGGAATGAGCTTAAAATTGAATTATCTTTGCTCTTAGACAAAATTAGGTTTATTAGTAAAACCCTAAGAGTTTATGTCATTATGTCAACAAGCACTTTATATTTTGATGTTGACTAGATATAGTCGGGACTGCCTTTGTCATCATTATAAGATCAACCCCTCGACCTAGAAATTACCAAATCAAAGGACTTAATATTTCCTATGTCTTAGACTTTATATTATGTCCTAGTTTAATCAGTGACTATTATTTCATTGTACGAAAATGATCCAATGAAGTGCAACAAATTCAAATTGTCAAAAGGGCTTCTGAGTAAATGCACAAGTGATAAGTGTCACATTCACAGAGCTTGTCAGACAAAGGCCCAATAAGCATAAACTTGTCAGTGTTAATGATTGAGCATGTCATAAGATCTGATGGTGAGCAGATGTTTGTATAAAGGAGATCTAATGGAGTGAGTAGACTCAGATGGAATAAAGTGATTGATGTTTATCAACACAGTGATGAGTTAAAGACTAATCAAGTCTTAGAAGATCGAGGGAGCGAAAGCGATCCAAAGATATAGGAAACAATGAGATGGGATAAAAAGCTCAACATTTAACATATAAATAGAGATAAAGAATGTGCATCTACGGAGATCGAATGGCTTGTGGGAGCTAGGATCAGGTAGATCAATGAACATGTTTCAAAGTTGACAAAGCTAAAGTTTGGAAGCATACAAAGATCTAATAAAGATCGAATGGATGCATTTCATAGTTGAGATAGTTGAATATAGACCATCAGATCATGGTGGCAATTGCAAGATCAATGATTGACATTTAAAGTTATTTTCAGACAAATGGTTAGTTATAGGAACATGTAAGAACTTTCGTGTAAGCTCTATATCTTGACACAAATAACAAGATTGATTGATCTAACCAATCAAATATATATTAATGAGCATGTGCATCAAAACTAGAGTCCAATAAATGCTATAGATAGTAATGAGGATAGGAAATTATGGTAGTGATGTATGGAATCGACATGCAAGAAACTTACAATTCAAGATAATGAACTAAAATCCAAAATTGGCATGATGTGTTACAGTCTGGTGTCAACACATAGAATATATGGAACCCTAGATCAATTGTTTATATATATGATATCTAGGACAAAGGAAAAGGTTGGTGAAGCCATTTAAAGAGTGTCACATAGAAGAATATGTAGACACAAGTAAAATTGTAGAGAGGATGAGCTGATATTGATGAATTGTGTCAAATAGAAGATATAGAGACACAGAGGAGTAGAGTTAGAGAGAGATGAAGTTTGTCAAATAAAGACATCCAAATACAAAGATAGAGGGGCAGATAATAAGAAAGGCACAAAGAGATTGTGTAGAGGATGATCAGTGCAGATTAGACCTATAACAAAGAACAAAAAATTGAATTCATGTGTGAATCTGATTTGTAAATTAGAGTTGTAGCTCCATAGAAGAGTCTGATAGGTTGGTGCCATCAGTTAACCTAAGTAGGTGCTTCCTTAGAGTTAGTGCTCTTAAATTAGGGGATTGGTGTCTCCTTAGGGCTGGTGCCTTTAAATGTGTAACTAGTGAGGTTTTGACTATGAGGCTAGATTAGAACAGTAGATTCTAGTAGCTATTCTCACCATGGTTTTTCGCTTTGGGTTTTCCATGTATACATTTGGTGTCATGTGTATGTGTGATCTCTGCATATTTGATGTGGTTTGCATATATCTTTTAATCTACTTTAAGAGTATTGAAAGGACTAGTTTTAATTAATCTATTGATTCACCCCCTTATTATCTAGTTATGTACCAATAATTGGTATTAGAGCCTTGGTTCCTTAAAAGAAGCTTAATCAGCTTAGGTAGATCTTAGAACAATGAACATAATGGCTACTCAAGAAGGATCTTCATCAAACAAATCACCTCTCTTTGATGGATCAAATTATACATTCTAGGGCATAAGAATGGAAGCTTATCTATCTTCATTAGGATTTGATGTATGGATGTCTGTGGTAAATGGATATATAGCCCCTGCTATAATTCCTACTAATCAGGCTTCTAAAAAGGCATATGAGAGCAATACCAAGGCAAAGAATGTTATTCTTTGTGGATTATCAAACTCAGAGTTTGTCAATGTTATGCATTGTCAAAATGCACAAGACATTTGAAATAAGTTTGAGAGCCTTAAGATAAATAAAGAAGAGAAGATTATAGACTACCTCCTCAAGGTAGATGATATAGTCAATGCAATTAGAGGCTTTGGAGAAGAAATGAAAGAACAAATCATTTTTAAAAAAGGTCTTAAGATATTTGCCTTCAAGATATGATTCTAAAACCTCTACAATAGAGGAAGCAAGAGATTTGGGTAAACTCAGTATTAATGAATTGCATGTAACCTTCACTACCTATGAGATGACAATGGGAGAGGTAGACACCTTCAAGAGAAAAGTTGCATTCAAAGTTGCCAAGCAAGTAAAAGCAGAAGCATCCTCATCCAGATCTGAGGAGACTGATGAAGAAGAAGCCAACTTTATTAGGAGATTGAAGAGATGATCTATGAAGTATAGAGGTAATTTACCTTTCAAATGTTTTAATTATGGTAAAGTAGGACATTTTTTTGCTAAATGCTCTCATAATGAAAAAGATAACTCTGAGTAAGTAGAGAGTAGCAAAAAGGTGTAACCCTACTATCCCAAGAAGAAGAAGTTATTCAAAAACAAGAAAGGTCTATACTCAAAATAAGATAATGATTCAATGGATGATAGTAATAGTTCTAATGATGATCATGATTGTGCCTTTATGGCCGAGGGAAATGAATCCTTATTCATGGCATTATGATCAACTTATGTAGATCTATATCAAGAAGAAGTTGAAGACTTTGATGATGAATAAGAAGTGGATCTAGAGTGTGAGCTCATTTGTGCTTTAGAGTAAACTGACAAGTTGAGAAAAGAGAGCTCAAAATGGAAGAATCATGGACAAAAGAAAATTGAGAAAATGTCCAAAAGTCTTGAGAAATCTGATCAGATGATAGTGAGTCTAAAGACACAAGTTGAAGAGGCTAAGAGAATAGAAGATGTAGTCAAACGTGAACTACAATCTAAATTTTATGAATGTATGAAGCTAGAAGTAGAGATAGTGACTTTAAGAAAAAAGATTGAAAAATCTAAAGGTCAACTAGATAAAAATATGAAGTTGATTGGAGGATCAAACATTTTTGATGAACTAATCAACTCTCAAAAGCCCTCAAAAGAGAGATTAGGTCTTGGTTATGAGAAGGGAAAAAGTTCCTCAACTAGCACATCTGCTAACCTATACGAAAACTTCAAAGTAAAAGGAGAAGCTAAAGCATTGAAAGAGAAAGCTAGTAAGTACACAAAGAAAGACTTAAACACAGTTGATGTCAAGAAAGTTGAACCTAAAAAGAATCTTGAAGAGAAGAAGACAAGGTAGCTAATGCTGATGGATTCACCAAGGTAAAAGACTTGAAGAAGCCAAATCTTAGAAGAGTTCCTCATACTGCACCAAAAAATTCTATGACTAGGTATTTCTCATCTTTCTATGGTTATTGTTATAACTGTAATCATTTTGGTCATAAGGTTATTGATTGTAGAATTGTACCTACAAGGAGAAAAAAATTTGTAAGTATATACTCATTTATTCCTTTGTTAGATACAAATGTAATGTGCTATAATTGCAATAACTTTGGTCACATAGCTAAACATTATAGAACTAGTCTTGTAAGATCAAAAGTACAAATGTAAAGAAATGCATGCCTCCCAGTGTGAACAAGAGTTCACAAGTCTTTGATAAATAGAAAAATAAGCAATATAAGAAACCCAATAAAGTGTGGAAAATGAAAAATCAATCCATGATTTCTCAAACTGCACTCCATGCCAAGGAGCATAATTTATGGATGATAGATAGTGGTTGATCAAAGCATATGACTGGTGACAAGAGAAAGTTCACCAAATTAAGCAAATGTAAGGAAGGATTTGTCAGCTTGGGAGACAACACAACAATAAATATCAAAGGTAAAGGAACCTTGAACATAGATGGTAAACTGCCTACACATGATGTCCTTTATATTGAAAGATTGAAGCATAATTTACTTAGTGTCAGCCAAATGTGTGACAATAGATACAAAGTCACATTTGATGTAGAAGGCTACAAGTTAAAGAGATCTTGATGAATAGTTACATAAGGGAAGAGGATTGAAAGTAACATCTATAATCTTGTTTAATTGAATGGAAATAAGTGCTTGATAGGTAAGATTGATGAGAGTTGGTTATGGCATAGAATAATGGGTCATGTTAGCTTTGATAATCTAGTCAAAGTGAGTTCAAACAAGTGTGTTAGACACATGCCCAGGATAACCAAACTTGTAGACACTACTTACAAGGAATGTCAACTAGGCAAGCAGACAAGGGTCAAATTTTAAACAAAGAAGTATGCAACTACAAGCCTCTACAATTAGTTCATATTGATCTTTATGGTCCTACTAATACAGGAGGATCAAAAGGAGAGAGATACTTCATGTTATTTGTAGATGACTACTTAAGAATGACATGGATAACTTTTTTGAAGGACAAGTCTCAAGCCTTTGAGAAATTCAAGATCTTTAGAGCCATGGTTAAAAATGAGATTGGATGAAAGATCAAATACTTAAGATCTGATAAAGGTGGAGAATTTACCTCAAATGAGTTCATAGAGTATTAGGATAAGCATGGGATCAAAAGGCATTACTCTGCAACAAGGACTCCACAACAGAATGGATTTGTTGAGAAAAAGAACTGGATAGTCAAGGAGATGGCTAGAACAATGCTAAAAAAGGCCAAGTTACCTTATGGATATTGGAAAAAATCAGTCCAAACAATAATATACATATTTCATAGAGTTCATCTGAGGGTAAACAGTGACAAAACTCCCTATGAGCTATGGTATGGAAATCTAACCTCAGTTAAGTACTTCAGAGTGTTTGGAAGTAAATGTTATACTAGAAAAAAGGAGAAATTGGGAAGCTTTGAGTCAAAATGTGGTGAAGGCATATTTCTTGGATATTCCACTCAAATCAAAGCCTATGTTTGTTACAATAAAAGGCTACATAAAATTTTAAATAACATCAATGTTAAGGTTGAAGAAGGCATAAATTATGTTGAACTTGACAAGGAAATAAGTATTGAAGAATCAGGTATTAAAGAACTAGATGATGAAAAGGCTAAGGAAATGAATGAAAAGGCACCTCCAAGATGTGTTCAAAAGGAACATCCTAAAGAGTAGATAATTGGCAATAAGAATGAAGGAGTTCAGATAAGGAGAAGAGATGCAATGAATAAAGAGCAAGTTTTTCTTTAATTTCTAAAATTAAGCCTAAGAGCTATGTTGAAACTAGCAAGTATGAGAATTGGCTAAAATCCATGGAATAAGAGCTAAGACAAATAGAAAAGAACAAAACTCAACAATTAGTTCTAAGATCTTATAATAAGAATGTGATAGGTATAGAATGGGTCTATAGAAACAAGCTCAATGAAGATGGAGTTGTTATAAGGAATAAAGCAAGATTGGTGTGCAAAGGATATGCACAAGTTGAAGGCATAGATTTTGAGGAAACATTTGCTCCAGTTGCTAGATTAGAAGCTATAAGAATATTTCTAGCATTATCTATTTATAAGGAGTTCAAAGTATATCAAATGGATGTCAAGTCAACTTTCTTAAATGGGAACCTAGAAGAAGAAGTCTACATAGAACAACTTGAAGGTTTTCAGTTGTCAAAACAAGAATATTGTGTATGAAGACTAAAGAAAGCATTGTATGGTCTAAAATAGGCACCTAGATCATGGTATTCAAGATTGGACCAATACCTATAGCAATAAGGTTTAGACAAAGGATGTGTGAACAATAATTTGTACTTCAAACTAGAAGGTGAGCATATGTTTATTATTGTTATATATGTAGATGACATCATCTTTGGTGGTAGAAATAACAAAATCTAAAAAGAATTTTCTACACAAATGCAAATTTAGTTTGAGATGTCAATGCTAAGAGAACTTTCTTTCTTCCTTGGTTTACAAATAACACAAACTGATGAAGGGATATTCATATCCCAAACCAAGTAAGCAAAGGAAATGCTTAATAAATTTGTAATGGAAGATAGAAAACTAGTTAGTACTCCCATGATAAATGGATGCAAGCTGAGCAAAGAGGATGAGTCCCTTGATGCATATCAGACAATGTATAGATCAATGATAGGTAGCTTGATATACCTAACTGCATCAAGACCAGATATCATGCAATTAGTGTGCAATGTTGTTAGGTTTTAGGATGATTCTAAAGAGACACATGTCAATGCAGTAAAAAGGATCTCTAGATACATCAAAAACATAATTGACTATTTACTATGGTATCCGTAAGGTGAAGATTTCACCTTGATAGCATATACAGATGTTGATTAGGCAAGAAGTGTGGATGACAAAATAAGCACTAGTGGTGGTGCATTTTTCCTTGGAAATAGACTTGTTTTATGGCTGAGCAAAAAGCAAGAGTCAGTTACTCTTTACATAGTAGAATCAGAATATGTAGCATCAATGGTATGTTGTACTCAAGTCTTGTGGATGCAACAAACACTCAAAGACATCAAGGTAGAGTATAAGGTACATATCTCTATTCTTTATGATAATTCAAGTGCTATAAATATATCAAAGAATCTAGTGATGCATTCTATAACCAAGCACATATCTATCAAGTATCACTTTTTAAGAGAGAGAGAGTTGTAGATCAAGAGGTCACAATGGAATATGTGCCAACTAAGGACCAAATTGTAGACATATTCACCAAACCTCTTCCTGAGGAACAATTTGAATATCTAAGATAGAAGTTGGGAGTGGTGGCTCCTACACCACATCACTAGATCCTAGTGATAGGGCATGAGTCTAGGGGGAGTCTTATAGAAGCTTTATTTATCCCTGAAAGAAGAGAGAAAAAGGCAATTCAGGTAGGCATATTCTTGCAAAGAGATAATGAGTTGATGATTGCAAATTCTTGAACAAAGTCCTTTATCTGATAAAGGGGGAGAAACATTTGGATAAATAGTCAGAAAGAATTCCTTTTCCATTGATGTCAAAGGGGGATAAAAAGTACAAATGCTCTTTATGGGAGAAGAAGAGAAAAATGCTCTATGCAACAGTTTGAAAAAAAAAAAGTGCAAATGTCAAAGAAGAAATAGAGCAAGTGTCTAAGATGAGTATTAGGCAAATGTACCATTGCCTAAGGGGGAAAAATTTTGGTATGAATAGCTTTAGTTCATACTCATTAGAACCCAAATGCAAGAAATGCCAGAGAAGGAGCTGAATTAGAAGATCAGAGCATTTAGTTTGCCATCAATAACAAAGAAGGAGATTATTGGAAATATGATTGTCATTGATGTTAAAAGGGACATTATGAGCATGTCATTGATGTTCAGGACTGATTATGAAGATTAGAGGATATGCAAAGGATCTTATCAGAGGTCAAGGATGATTGGAATGCTTGTGTGCATAATTGGAACTCATTTGGTTCTTCATATTGATCATCTAGACATTTTGGGTTTATGATAAAAAAAGATGAGAAGGCATTTTGATAACATCACTATTGCCATGCGTGAATGAGTCTAGGGGAGTTTGTCATATGGTTGTGAACATATTAGTTCCTAGTTTATATGCATTGAATCCCAGGTCATGTGATGTAGTACGATAGAAGATATGCTTGAGCAAAGTTGGGCTCTAGGAATTTTGACAGTGTTTTCCAACACTCAATCAAATTTGTAGATTGTAAGAAATAGATGAATAGGCATTTTAGCGATGCCATATCTTACACATATGAAGGCTTCAGGAGTAAATGGATATATGGATAGAATCTCCTATGTAAGAGGAACATATGTGCTAATTTTCAAGTCATGCAACTAAGCACAACAAGAGTTATGCAAGTGCAAAGTTAGCCCTCTAGGCACACTAAAATGGTCTCCACACTTAGTCAAAATTTGCACAAGGTCTTGCAAAGTTGTCATGATTTTACAAAGGTCATTTATGGACATTTACAAAGGAAATAGATAGAAGATCTGTTATGGGTTTTTCATGAGCATCTTGAATATGTGGTCTGCAAGTTCAAATGAGAAGGAATGAGCTTAAAATCAAATTATCTTTGCTCTCAAACAAAATAGGGTTTCTCAGTAAAACCCTAAGGGTTTATGTCATGGCACCAACAAGCACTTTATATTTTGATGTTGACTAGATATAGTCAGGACCTGATAGCTTAAGTTATAACTTAAGCTTTTGTAATTGTTGTAAAACTGTCCCCTCGACCTAGTAATTATCGGATCAAAGGAATTAATATTTCCTAAGTCTTAGACTTTATATTATGTCCAAAATTGATCAACAACTATCACTTCATCGTAGAAGATGATCTAATGAAGCACAGAGAAGTTAAATTATCAAAAAGACCTTTGAGTAAATATGCAAGTGACAAGTGTTGCATTCATAGAGCTTGTCAGACAAAGACCCAATGAGCGTAAGCTTATCATTGTTAATGATCGAGCATGTCATAAGATCTGAAGGTGAATGGATGTTCATATAAAGGAGATCTAATGAAGTGAGTGCACTTAGATGGAATAAAGTGATCGATGTTTATCATCATAGTGGCGAGTTAAAGACTGAATAAGTCTAAGAAGATCGATGGAGCGAAAGTGATCCAAAGATATAGGAAGAAACGAGATGGGATAAAGAACTTGATGTTTAACATCTAAACAGAGATAAAGAATGTGCATCTATAGAGATTAAATGGCTCACGGGAGTTAAGATTAAGAAAATTGATGGATGCATTTTAAAATTGATAAAGCTAAAGTTTGAAAGTGTACAAATATCCAACGGATATCGTGAGACTATTAGAATGTGATCAAATGGACATGTTTTAAATTTGATCTAGATGAATATAGACCATCAAATCATGGTGGTAAATGCAAGATCAATGATTAACATTTAAAGTTATGTCTAGACAAACAATTAGTTACAAGAACATGCAAAAACTTGTATGGAAGCTTTGTATCTCAACACAAATAATGAGATTAATTGATCTAACCAATCAAATCTATATTAATGAGCATGTGTATCAAAACTAGAGTCCATCAAATGCTATAGTTAGTAATGAGGATAGGAAATTACAATGGTGATTCATGGAATCGAGACATGGGAAACTTACAGTTCAAGTCATAATGAACTAAAGTCCAGAATTAACATGATGTGTTATAGTCCAATGTGAACATATAGAAAATATGGAACCCTAAATCAATTATTTATATATATGATATCTAGGACAAAGGAAAAGGTTGGTGAAGCCATTCAAAGAGTGTCACATAAAAAAATATCTAGACACAGGTAGAAGTGCAGAGAGGATGAGCTTTTATTGATGAATTATGTCAAATAGAAGATATAGAGACACGGAGGAGTAGAGTTAGAGAGAGATGAAGTGTGTCAAATAGAGACATATCTAGACATAGAGATAAAGGGGAAGAGAATAATAAAGGCACAAAGATAATGTGTAGAGGATGATCAGTTGCATATTAGACCTATAATAAAGAATATAGATTTGGATTCATGTGTGAATCTGATTTGTAAATTAGAGTTATAGCTCCATGGAAAAGTCTAATAGGTTGGTGTCATTAGTTAAGTTGAGTGGGTCCTCAGATTAGGGAGTGGGTGCTTCGTTAGAGTTGGTGTTATTAAATCAAGGGATTGGTGTCTCCTTAGGATTGGTGCCCTTAAATGTGTAACTAGTGAGTTTTTGACTAAGGTTGGATTAAATAGTAGATTCTAGTAGCTATTCTCACCATGGTTTTTCCCTTTAGGTTTTCCATTTATACATCTGGTGTCATGTGTATGTGTGATCTCTGCATATTTGATGCGGTTTGCATATATATTTTAATCTACTTTAAGAGTATTGAAAGGACTAGTTTTAGTTGATATACTGATTCACCCCCTATCAATATCTAGTTGTGTTCCAACAACATTTACTTTGGTGTTATGGAAATCCATTTGCATTTGAATTATAAAAACCTATTTTTAAAGATCTCCAATAGTGTTCATCATAAAAATACGATATGCTATGGGAATGGTGGTGCTTGGAATAGGTTTTATCATTGGTTCTAATCTACCATCCCTCTTGAATCTACGCAGATGAATATCATTATCCTCATGGATAATAAGTGCAAGTTCAAAATCATTGAATTTAGGATACTTTGGTAATGGTTTAGGATCTTTTAATTATGGTACCCTTGGTATATCATTTGATTATCTTGGTTCATTCACCTTTTGTATAGATATAACAATTGGCATTTGAGGGAGTTTTGATAAAGGCACCTCTTTTGTTATAGTAGAAACCTTTTACATGAATAAATATTTTGGGAGATAAATATCCTTTGGTTTAAAGACTTCAGACCATATTGGTAAGAGTGTAATATTTGGAACATTAGGAGCCTTTGACACTTTAGGTTTGTTATGATTCCCTCTTGTTGGTGATTGAAATTACTTGGTAAAGATACCATGATGTCTTGGTTAACTTTGCAGAAATTCTCAATATAAAATGAAGGTAAAAAAGAATCATCACCCTTAATAAGGGGGATACTATTTAGGAACATTATAATTATAGGAGTTTGAATCATTTTACTTGAAACAATACGCCCTTTATTTGTAATTTGTAAATCGGCCATAATTTCCTTATGTAGTT
This sequence comes from Torreya grandis, assembly GCA_037957365.1. Taxonomy (NCBI): domain Eukaryota; kingdom Viridiplantae; phylum Streptophyta; class Pinopsida; order Cupressales; family Taxaceae; genus Torreya; species Torreya grandis. Next base: position 580,672 of record JARHVA010002776.1, on the reverse strand, counting down.
GTCAAAACTTTTGATGATCAAATGAAGGAGCATCTTGGTCATATGTATCCATTTTATGTTAAAATGTGCATGAAGAGCATGGTGTGATGACTTACCCTATTTGTGACTTATATCATGGACCGAATATTCCTATATAAACCATGGGTGTATAGTGGGTTCAGGATGGTAGCTAAGATCACCTTGAATATGTTTTGCAAGTCCAGGAATCACATATGCCCACTTGTCTTCATTTGGTATTTTTTTTATACCTATTGTTATCATGGGCTATAAATTGAAAAATATACCTTTCTTCTCTTTTAAATTCATCCCTTGGTTGAGTATATTTGGCCATGGAGGAATTCTTTAGTTTATTTTTTGAAATAAAAGGAAAGAGATAGATCGGGAATAAAATAGGAAACCCTAGGAAGTAACATTCTACAATATTTTGCATTCATATAGATTAGGTTCACCAAATGTTTGACCCAAAAAATATAGATTAGGGAATATAAGGTTAAATGGGTTGAGATAGCCTAGGGCACAAGGATGGTAGATAATCTCTAAAGTAGGTCAATTATTTGCAAAACTTAGATAAAACATAGATTAAATTTATTATGTTGGGATATGCTGAAAATGGAAAGTAAAACTATGTTAGATATTATAATGATAATGAAAACAAGATACTTAGATGGTTTTTATTATAATATGGATCTAGAATGAAACAAACATAAATTATATTAGATCTAGTTTCTAGATCAGTCACTTGATTCTAGAAATTATACCTCTAAGGCTACGAACATTTGTATCAACCTGAGACAATTGTGTCGATGCTTTTATCTGGATTTGATGTAGGTGTTCAGTATAGAATACATATTAAAACTAAATGTGACCACTAGATGATTTTGGGTTGTGTCACTTTCACTCACTCTAGTGCATTCATATCTAGTTTATTCTTTGTTAAATAACAATACCCTATTTATTCATTTTTTTATTGGTTGTGGGAAAAATGGGTTAGTGGGCACATAGTGTCTAGCTGCCCCAAATACCCTTCTGTCAATGAGCATTACCTACATATCCAATACTTCTAATAGGGCCTTAGACTTATGTAGTTCTCCCATACATGTTGGCTTGAGTTTGAATCATGTAATGTGTGATAAGCAAGTACATAAAACGACCTAAATTCTAACTTGGAAAATGTGACTCATGGGATGTTCCTTCAGTACTTTAGACCTATTTATGTGTTGTCCCTATGACTGATATGGAAATAAGAGAAAATAGGGAAGCTTTTATCACTTGAGTGCTTGACTGAATGCTTTTGGGAAGTTACCTTGTGAGTAGATAACAAGTTGTTAGGTATGTGTTAGGTGAGGAGTGAATGAGGATGGATCATGTATTTATACCAATCCCTTTAGAGAATATCTCACATTAAAGCACTTAAGCCAACCATAAGAATACATTTTATTTGTAAATTAGATGACTTTAAGGTATTAGACACTTGTTTTGGGTTAGGACATTTACATCGACGTAGGTATCTAACTGGGATACAAGTGTCTAGGAAGTAGAAAAGTAGGTACATATCTAGAACTAGCAGATATGGAATATAAACAAGTTTACAACATTATGGACAAGATAAAAGGTCTGAGTCATTAAAATACCATTGGTCAATCTAAGAGATAAACAATAAACATAAAGAGATAGTGTATGTAAACCTTTTAGCAATAGGAAAGGTTTAAAAGCTAAAGGTACATCCATGATATGTATTTGCCAAGTGTATAAGACTAGGTGCTATATAATTCAGAAATAATGTCTACATGTTCTCGGGTACTTGTGCTCTTGTCAAATTTTAGTTCATATTAGGCTCTTATTCACATGTTTTTCTTGTGTTTTGGGCCATGTTCCTCCCTTTTTACTCCACTTATTTTCTTAATGTTTGGGTTTTTTTCCGATAATGTAATAGTGTAGTTGTGGTATGCCACAATCATACCACTATGTTTCTAGTGTCAAAATCATTGCACTACATTTCTAGATTTCTTTTTTATGGTCCATTTTTGTGTTGGGTCTCTCATGCCTTTTATTCATCTTTTATTATCCTTTCTTGCTCATTGTGTTGTTAGCTTATGTGCTAATATAATACTAATTTAAATTTGATAAGTCTATAAATATGCATATGCATTAGTGCATATAGGAGAAATAGACACATGTGAATGATATGAGATTTGAATGCCAAGTTCAAGAGTGATAAGTGAATTGAAATCAAGAGTAACATTTATTAAAGATCATAATTTGAAGTGTTTAGAAAAGATTATGATTCAAGATTAGAATTCTCATTTACATTGTGCCACTTGTTCATGCTAGCAAAAGTCATTGAGGGATTAGGGCTCATATCTACAAATTGATTGTTGAAGTGTATCAAGTGATGTCTTCTAGTTTATTTCAAAATAGAGGCATGATAATAAATGAAAGATAACATAGGCCGCTCAATGACTTCACTATTTTTTTATTATTTTATGATTTGTTTTTACGATTGTCAAATCAATTTTGCTTAATAGGTTTGAATTTGGTAGTGCCAGTTAAGAGTGCTACAATTTTGGTCACTAGGAAAAAATTTTTTGTCTGCTTTGAGTTTTTTGGGTTTCATTCACTTTTCTATTTGGGCTTGATTTCTAGTGCATGTTTCTACTAAATATTTCAGGATTTACAACAATTAAATATTCTTATAAGAACCCCTTCTTTACACATTTCAATTATTCTCCAATATTCTTTTATATAATTAGGTCTAATTTTATTGTTTTATTTAGTTAAATCTGGTTAGACATAATTACATATGTCTATGGGTAGATGAATTAGATTTTGATGTAAAATTGGTTTCCCATAAAACAACTATGTGCAAATGTTTTTTGTTAACATTTCAAACCACTCAAGTAGCCCATCATTATTATAGTTATTTGAATGATGATGGATCAATTGAATAGTTTATCTTTATGACATCAATAACAAAACATCTACACATAGTTTACATCATTAAAAATGTCTTCCCAATCATTATAAACCACATACATATCACATCTCTTAGTTTATGTATTTTATATCTAACATATTATTAGTACCTACTGACACGTATGGCAGTATTGTTATCACTTGCAGTAATTAATCTACCAAAAATTTGTGAATACCAAAAAATTAAATTGTTTTCAAAAGTTTTGAAAAAACTAATGAATATCAATTATTTGTTATTTTATTTATTTGAACCATGGTTGGATGTATTCTTTAGAAGAGACTATTTTTCTCATTGATAAATGTTTTTTTTTCAATACACATAAATTCAAAAATTAAAGTAACCAATCTTTTTTTATATATAATAATTTCCAAAAGGTAATGTTAAAAACAATAGTGAAGAGGATAAAAGACAAACATAATTGTCAAGAAAGCCAATAGTACAACCTATTTTCTTGGTTTTTTAGGTTGTTCAGATAATGACATGCATTATTAGGTATTACCTAGATGACTTCTATAATCACATAACGTGAACTGTCGATATGCATATTTATAGTTGTAGACACTATTTCTAAATTATATGGCACCTCAATATTGTATACTTGACAAAGACATATCATGGATGTACTTTCAACTCCTAGACCTTCCCAATATCAAAAGGCTTAAATCTGTTATCTCTCTATGCCTATTTTTTATCTCTTACTCTGACCAATGTCATTTTGCTAACCTAGGTCTTCTATATTGCTTAGAATTCTATAAACATGTTTATATTCAATCTCTACAAGCCTTAAACATGTACTTGCTTTCTAGCTTACCAGATAATTTCATCCCAGTTAAACACCTACATTGATGCAAGTGTCATGTGCCTTAAAGTCATCAAATTTGCAAATGAAACATATTCTTATGGTCAACTTAAGTGCTTTTATTTGAGATATTTCCAAAAAGGGATTGATATATATAATATCAACCCTCATTTATTCCTCACCTAGTAACTTCATACCTCTCACAAGGCAAAGTACCAAAAGCATTCAATCAAGCATTCAAGTGAAAAAAGCTTCCTTATTTTCTCTTATTTCCTTATTAGTCATAGGGGAAACATGTCTATAGGTCTGAAATATTGAAAGAGCATGCCATGGGTCATATTTGCCAAGTTACAAGCTAGGTCATTATTATGTTTGATTTCCACATATTGCACCCTTGTACACACACAATCCAACACATTAGGGGAGAACTACATCATTTTAAGGCCCTATTAAGAGTATTGTTTATGTAGGTAACACCCACTAACAGAGGAGTCTTTAAGTTTAGCTCAACACCATGAGCCCACTAACCCAATTTTTCTAAGATCACTATAAAAGAGCTAAGGTTTTGATAATTCAACAAGAGTAACAAGACATGATTCAAATATAAATTTACCAAAGTGAAGGTGACATAAAACTTATAACATTCTAGGTGGTCACATCTAGATCTAGTAGGTATTCCATACTAGACACCTACATCCAAGTAAGACAGAAGTGTTGATGCAACCGTCCCAAGTTGACACAAGTGTTCGAGGTCACAAAGATCAAATTTTTAGAATCTGATGACCAATCCAAAATCCATATCTAGTCTATTTCCAACTTGTTCCACATCAGATCTACATGTGCATTATAGCCTAGTTAATTACCATTATTTTCCATTTATTTAAATATCAATCATTGGTTATACTTACTTTTTTAGCATATCTCAATATTTGAATTTAGAATATTGTTTATTTAAGTTTGTAATTAATTGGCCTACTATATATGTATTTATCAACCTTGTACTTATTCATTTCTATATATTAACCCTAAGCCCACTCCTTAATTTAAGGTTAAACATTTTGGTAAACATGACGTCTTTCCATACAACTCCTAGTGTACTTTAGGGTTTTTATGATCTCTCAATTGTTATAACTTAATTCAAAAATCAAAATTTATTTTCCTAAAATCATGTTTAATATGGCTAAAAAGGAACTTATTCCTTTTCCTAACCTTAAGGAGGGTGATAACTACCATCCCTCTAACTAGGTCGATGTTATCACTCCTTCAAAGGGTAGGGTAGATGGTACATGTATGCATATTTAATCTGAGGAACCCAAGCTTTATGCTTGTGAATACTTAAAAGATCAAATTATCCTTATGAGCAAGTCAATAGAAGAGTGGCAAAATAATTTTAGTTCAAACATCGCATTGTTGAAAAATCAAATTACATATTTGCACGATCTAACACATGGTATTGTTAGTCATGTGTTTTCATCCTTATCTACCAATGTTACACCAAAAAGGTTTCCTATCCAAATGTAAAGCTATAATAGAACACATCTAAAATAAGTGATTCAAGTATTATAACAATTGTTACCGAGAGACCAAGCAAAATCCTAAGATAAATGATTCGAGATAAAATGATCCAATTACCTTCTTCACATCCTATCAGAAGATCCAAATACTATTATCATATCATAGAATGCATGGGTATCATATAGATAATTATTTTTCATTAAATAATAAAATACAAAGTCACAAAATTAGTGGTTATCATATCATTAATACATCAACCAAGAACACCACTCACATTATGAGTACCTCTCCTAAACCACAAGTACCAACATAACAAATGTGGTTACCAAAGAAAAATTTAGATAAAAAACAATTTAAAATGTAAAACTTAGAGTAAGAAAAGGTTCAAAAAGATAAATCAGATCAAACAAAGATACAAGTTTACCTCTCAATAATGATACTCAATTTTGCAAATAGTATGGTTTTGGAAAAAAAAAATTATAAAACTTTGGTTATCATGGTAAAGGATTGGGAAAACATTCCCAAGGCATCATTCATCCTATTTCCACATATGATCAGAATGACCATCAAGGCTTGGGTTATATTAGCAATTATAATGCAAATCATTCAAAGATACATTTTTTAAATGTAAAAGAGTAAGAACCTACAAATGAGAACAAGTCAAAGAATAAAGCACAGATAAAAAAGGTAATGTCACAAAAAGAACAATGGACACATCAAATATTTAAACCATGATTTCTAACAAAAAAAGTAAAAATACAAGAGACACTTGAAAAATCTAAGGTTCAAAATGTGATTACAAAGGGGGCAATCACAAGTCTTTCCTCATATAAAGGCCCTTTTACTATCATTACTCATGTAGAGGGCAATCAATTTACAAATATAAGGTTATGGACTATCAAGATACAAATTTTTGTTATGTGTCATTTCTTAGCTCTCTTTAAAATAAGTTTCAACATGTGGATGAAACTAATGCAATTCCAACAAGTATGGGATCTATTTAGTTAAGAGTTTCATTTTATTCAAAATAATTTTCTATTATTTTTCAAGTTATTTATAATCTAAATGCTTATAATATTGTGTTTGGAAAATCATGGTTAGACTCAATAGGAGAAATGGTTGATAGAAACAATAGTTGCATATCATTTGATCATCAAGGCAAGCTTACATCCTTTACCAAAAAAGGAAATATGTCTTCAGCTACCATACAAACAAATACAAGTAATGTCATATCAATAAAGTCAAAGTACATATAACATATTAAAAAAGAGAAACCAAAGGCAATTTGGAATAACATTTTTGTTAAATCTAGCATCACCAAAGAGAAAAAAGGCATAGTATATTAATCATTGCATCCCCTCGATACAATAACATGAAACACTTTTAGATTTTTCTATGCACACATATGGCACATTTGGTTCAAGGCATGTCATACATTTACCACTCCTCAGAGATCCCCATCCTCTCTTGAGATCATATGATAGTATTTTATTTTAAAATATTCCAAAAATTCCCAAAAAAATTAATTTTTTTCAAAAATCCAAAAATATTTTCAACATTTCCATGTTTTAGTATCTCCTTGGCATATATGTGTTGGTTCCATGTGGGTAGATGACATATCAATACTTTCTATATACGTATGTGTTTCACACATCATTTGAGTGTAAAACAATCATACACAGATACATGATATATTCACATAAGGACATTGGGACATCTAATTCTCTGAACTTGATGTTAGCACTCCAAGTTGCACCCTTTGAAGGAGATAGTTCAATTCTCTTCAATCCTGGATTAACATAGGATTGGCCTAAAGGTTATGGGTGACCTGTAGGAAGGCCAAACCTCTAGTTTATGGGTACATCACCCCTAATACATCAACTTAAGCTCTTTTTCTAGGACCTACTGATAGTGGGATGAAAAGAGATAGGATGAAAACATGAAAAGAAAACCTACTCTAAGGATGGTGATGCACCAATATTCACTTATCCTCTTTTAATTGATCTTCAAACACACTTTGTAAATAAAATGGAAGACTAATGAATAAACAATATTCTTGACATACTCCTAAACATAAGTGTTTCATGTGGAGGTTATGTGGAAGGTCTATAGCTTGAAGGCAATGGAAAGAAGGCCTACTTGAGACACTATCAACCAACTCACTCTTCAATACAACTACCACACTCTTAACACTTCACATGACCTACATAAGATGACATTATAACAGTTAGGTGGAAGGGAGAACCTACATAGGAGATCAAACATCACACTTTCTTCAAGTAAACAAACATAACACACTAATGCTAATAGGAATTCTGCAAATGGTCCTTTTCTTTATTGATTCTCAAGGTTCAAGATATAATTTGGTAGAGTTTTGCTACACCCAGTCGAGGGATGAGAAGAAAGGCATTAAGGCCTAAATATATAGAAATGTGAGAAAGAGAGATAAGGTAATCTTGGAATAGAAGTGGCATGAAGAAGCCGTAATGGTCATCATCCACTCACTCAGTAGTTACAATAGCCTTTCACACTCCACCATGTGTTGCTTGGGTTGACTAGTACCTTGAATAAGCACCTTAAAGCATTGGAGTCTATTTTCAGCAAGGTATGACCCATGAATATCCCATGCACACCATCCTTAATCAATTCCCTATCCTTTCATTAGTTACTAAGCATTGAAAGAGGTCCAATTAAGCCTTCTCCATAAGGCATTAAGTAGCTACCTTTTCCTACACATTGGCCACATTCAAGAAACTACCAAAATCCTTCATAATGCCCATATATATGGATATTTCTCACCTCAATGGGTAGTTACAGATGTGTTATTATGGAACATTAACTTTATGATGGCCTTCTTTGCTCATGAGCTTCTCCATTTTGTTGGTTAAGTAGGTCTTATGGACTAGTGTCTAGTCTCTTATTCATTCACTATTTGGATGACTATGAGAACTGGATCAAACCTCCAACCTAACTAGATCAATTTATTTTCAACATAAACCAGCATTAGATACCAAAATTTAGGCTCTACAAGTAGTTCACACTTGTAATATCACTCTACGTAGATGACTAGTTTACCTCTTTTATGCATTTTAAGACTATTTATATGGTGAAGCTTTTCAAAAGTGTTTCTAGGTAGATTTTTAGACATATTATGATTTTAGAAGGTGAAAAAAGTATCAAACCACCCCTTCTAATGATTAGTAACCTGTGACCAAATCCTTCACTTCATTTTCTGCTCAAAACCCGAAAAACTAATAGTTTTTGGAGGTGTTCATATACTATCCATACAAACCAGTACCCTAGTAGAAGCCTTCTCTGAGTGGGATACATGACCCAAGTGTTCTCCAAGTGATTTCAAAGCCTTTGGATGCATTTTATCTAAAATATTTCTAATCAAGCTCTTATTAGGGTTTTAGGGAGGTTTAATAGGGTCTTGGATTCTTAGCAATGATTCATAGCAGTTAAGGCCTTAAACTCTAAACCAATTCCACTAATCTCTTGTGGACAAAGCCCCCCATATCTCCTAAAGTTATCATCTCCCCATGCAACTATTCTTTACAATTTTTATCTTGTCAATTTATCTCTCAGGTGAGGAATATGCATTTTAGGTAGTATTGAGGTGTATTTAGGCCAAAATGACTAGTTGTGGCATCTCCATTACAAACTAAAGTGACTCATACATCTAAAAAAACATGATGATCAACTTCATTAAGGTCTGAGATATCACCTGATCCCCTTTTATCCTCTATTCTAACCTCTAAGTGGCACTCTCTTGATGAAGGTGCTAGATCAATAGGTATGAGTGTAGGGTTTCTGAGTGTTAGCCCTAAGTTATCATTGTGAGGCACCTATCCTCTATTTTTAACATGAAAATCACCACTAAGGGCCCTTTAACTATCTGTGTTAGCTTAATCAAGCCATTTACCTCATGTTGTATGAATATAGTCCTTCATTTAAGCACCTAGGCCTATTTGCAAGTGTATATCAGACATTTAGTCCCTTGTAGGTGGCCAATGTATGATCATTTGAGACCTTTGGGTCTTACTCCTTTAGAAACATGTGGAACATGTAGGTTCTTCTCAATTTCATGTATATAGGCTTATAGTGGCTCTTTTATTCCTTATCTATATGGTACACACCCTACACATGTCAACCAATAGGTGATCTAAGTGATTAGGGGACCTAGGAAGATAATTAGGGCTATTTCATAATCTAATCATCTCATTTAAATGCATTTGGAGGTGTATTTATTTCATTGGGTCTGGGTCAGGATTTAAGAAGGGTTTTGGAGTTCCACCATCTTAACTATGGTTCATACAATATGAACCTCCAAACCAAAACTTATTTTCATGAATTTCAGTCCATCAACCCCTTCATCTCTCTTAAATAGCTTAGGGTCCCATGCAAAATGTGTGTGGCGATATGATCAAAGGATGTTGTGTCTCAAGCTCCTTGTTAGGTAGTCTGTATAGGTTACCTTCTTAATGTTTGTTCATAAAGCTAGGCCCTCAACCCCACTCACTCTTTTATAAATTTTGAGACCATAGGGGTGCTCAATTTTCCCAAAGAGTCCTAGGTCTAGGTCCCTTTATGATGAGAGATATGAGTGTTGGAAAGTGTCACTCGACATGACTACTCATAATAATGAAACTCAAGAGAGGGATAGAACTAAAAATAACTATCTCATTGCATTCCTCTACCTCAAATACCTTATCTAGGGTCTAAAACACCTCTATATACCCCCACATTTCATTGAGTCTCTTTGGAGGTATGGATTTGCCTTTGAAGTGGATATGGAGTCTTGAGACCTAGATGATCCTGTAGGCCTTGGAGTGCTCAGATCAAGTGTTAGAACCCCCACTTGCCTGTAGGTGTATCTATAGCTCTAAGGTTTTCATAGCATCTTTCCCAATCCAACATCCATCTTTTGTACATGCTCCTATCTTCTTAGACCTCTTATTAGCTCTTCTCTTTTTTGCAGACTGCCTTAAACAACATTGTCTAGTGTATGGGCCTGAAGCAGTTGACATTGACAACTTGACCATTCTACTTTAGCTCCTTATAGGGGCATGACTAGAGCTCAAACATCATGTTTCAATTCTTGATCATATCCCTAAGGTTTATCCTCTCTACTTCTGCCAATAGGGTTCAGTTACACAATCACACATGAGGCCTGTATATCCTAAATATGCAAATCAAACTAGGAATTGCCTTAGACTGATATCACCATCATGTGAAAGATTGAGATAAACATGTGTCTTCATCACCTTGATACTCCCTCTCTTATGCTCTTGGATCTTATCATTTGATTTAGTTCGACACCTTCATTCTCTTAGTAACACTAACTGACTGTCTGTGCCGAAATCAATCCATAGTGTATTTTTATAGGTTCCATTACTTTTTGTGACACAACATCCATATCTTACCTTCCTTGGTTTGTGTTCCTTCCTCATGTGCATATACTATCTTATGTTTAAGGTTAAGGGTACAGACTATCAACACTACTATGAGTATTGAATGATATATGTTGATTGACCAGGGGTCTATGGAACAAGTCTTTGAGTTGAGAGAGTATCCTCTTAATTGTCCCAATGCACTTCTTATGTTCCAATTCATCTCCTTAATACATTCATCTACTCAGTCATACCCCTTTCTTATGTCCAAGGCTCACCTACATGTAGACTATGAATGACTCTGCAAGGTGGACTTAAGTCATTTCTTGTAGGTGATGATTTACTCTTTCAATAGGATTTTATGATTATGTAGACTCATTTCTTATAGCATTGATGGTGTCTAATATCATTATAGGTTATTTAGACCTTGCTTCTATAGTTTGGTCTTGCGTAGAGGGTAGTGACCTATAGGTGGTGACTTTGAGGTCATATGAGCTTGAAACTTGGAAATATTGCTTAAATTGAGGTAGGTTAATAGTGATGAGGTTGTCAAATGGTAAAGTCTCTTTGAGGGCTTGGTTTGAACTATGAATTCATACCCAAAATGACCTAAAAAGAACTTGAGCATCTCTTCACATATACCTAATAGAATACAACACTTTGAGGTCATCAATGAGAAATACACAGTGAAAATTGGAAACCCAGGACTTTCCAAAAGACCTTAACTTTTGCTAAATAACCTTAACATCTGCTAAACAAGACTGTGAAGATGTTTGAGACGTAAATGGTGGTTTCTTGACCTATGAGGGATATGATAAAGGTTTTTTTAGCCTACAAGAAGGGGATTCTCATTAAGACACATTATTCACTTACCACTTTTATGGCATCTTGATGGTGTCCAATAGCCATTTTCTTCAAGCACATTGTCTTTCCTTGTAATGGAACCAAGACATATATGCGGCTTCAATTGAAATCATCATTTGAGAGAGTTAGAGATCTATCTGAGCATTCAAGTTGGACTAAGGAGACATGAATAACTTCAAGACACCATTGTTGGACCTTCAAAAACTATTCACCTTTAGATGTATGCACTAAGTACTCTTTCTCATTAATGAAACATTGTCTATAGCCTATAGATATTGGCAGTTTTGATGTTTCTCACTCCTATATGCCCACATGTGTGAATCAGAGGTTGAGGATGCCATGAAATGTCTCTACAAGACTAATTAAAACATGAACAATCACCAGTTTAATCAAATAAACCAAAAACTCATTGAAACCATTCCCCTTTTCTTGCCTTGTGTAGATGAAGATGATGACCAAGTTACCCAGCTTCTTAGTATTTTCTCATAGAGCTCAAAAGACTAATATTGAAACCAATGCCCATGATTATAATATCATCCATTCTAGTTTATTTAGCTAAGATCCTTGACCCTCTCTCTCTCCTTTGTATAGATTGAGCACAAACCTGAAATGCTCTCGATGTCTGCCACAGAGTTTGGTGGAGGAAGTAAATGAATTTTTGGCTCTTTGGGCCCTAAAACACTTAGATTTCTTCATCATAGGCCTGTGTTGAACTCCCCTTGTAGACCCCTAACTCCACCTGAACAAATATGTACTGTATGGATCCATACCACTCAAAAAACTCCTGTAACCTATAAATTCCCTATGTTTTCTCATGTTTCAAACCACAAATCATTATTGGTGGGTAGGATGAGGGAAAATAGGGGTCAGATAATGTCTAAAAGCTCACATTATGACTTGGGGGATTGAAGAGACACATTTTCACATGTGTGGGGCCCATTTAATGGTAATTAGAGGTGTTGATTTGTGAAAAAGGCCTCATTAGTACATTAAATGCTTGGTTATGGCTTTAGTAGTCTCAATAGTCTAAGGTTCAGGATGAATCATTAGCTACAATAATTAATCATCTCCATCATGGTACATTAGACTATTGAGACTACTTAAAGCCTATTATGGACCTTAGACTATTGAGACTACTAAAGCCTATTATGGACCTTCACATGTGTCTAAACACTATGAAGACACTTGACACAGGTTGAAATAGTGAGTAGTGATAACCACTATGTGTTTCATGACATGACAAGACATTGGGCCTGTTGCATTTGATATGGCAACTAGTGATCACCTGTGAACTATATTGATTCATCAATAGGTATGATAACTATGAATTTTTAGGTGGACTAGGGTGCTCAATATTTAGGTTGACCCCTTTCTAGGCTTGAGGGCAGAAAGTGGTCAACATTTCTGGTGACTCTAAAGGCTTGACCTGCCTACTGGTTAAGAGGACCCAGGATCTCTTTGCTTCTTACTCATGACTGCACATTTACTTTGCCTAATACTTACATAAATTGAGGACTAAATTAAACACAATAAAACACAAAATAAGAGACAAGATAATAATAAAGACACATAGCAGTAAGCAACTAAACAAGTAAACAACTAACAAACATTTGTTACAACACTTAAAGGAAGGAAACTAGCTACTATATACAAGAGAGATTTATGCTTCCAATAATAATACTTGAGGAATATCCCATTGATAGGTATAGGGACCTCCTCACCCCTCAATTTGGATAATTTTAAAGCATTACTCTCATTACAACTGGTAATGATATATGGCACACTCAAAAGACTATCAAATTTGGAATGCTTACTTGGCTTGGCATGATCTTAATCCCACTTAAGTACAATTTCACCTTATTAGACGGTCTTTGATGAGGCTCTCTTATCAAATGATCTTTTGACTTGGTCTTGGTTAGACCACATGACATGCATGGCATTGTCTCTTATCTCTTCTAACTCCCTCAACTCATTCATCCTCACTTTTTATTACATCACTCTCCTTGAGTTTAAGCTGGTGTTTAAGTTCTAAGGCTGGCAACTCAAGTGAAATGGTCAGTTTTGCTTCTTTTTCATAAACAAGGAGATAAGGTGAGTGACAAGTAAACTTATTAGGAGTAATCCTATCTACCCATAAGGTAGTCCTTAACTTGGTGTGTTGTTCCTTTTAGTTGTCCTTCATTGTCCTTTTTATGATCCTAATCAAGTTCTTATTGGTGGACTCTAATAGTCCATTACCCTATGGATAGTAGTTGGATGAAGACTTGAGGTAGATACTATGATTAAGGGCCCACTCACACACCTTTACACTACTGAAGGCTAATGCATTGTCTAATATAATGGTGGAGGGGACCCCAAACCTAGTCACTAGGCTATCATAGAACTCTAAATTGAGTTCTCATTTGCCTCCTAAAGTGTAGTTTCCTCCACCCACCTAGTAAATTAATTGGTAGCTGTCAAAACCCACTTATGTCTAGCACTAGATGGAGGGTGAATTATACCTATAAATTCTAATCCCTATTACATGAAGATATGTTCAACTTGAATGGTTTTTAGAGGTAAGGCAACTAGTCTTTACTTACCAATAAACATAGCACATTTGGGATACCTCCTAACATAAGCATGGGAGTCCCTAAATAAATTTGGCCAAAAATAGCTTGCTCTTATGATCTTGGTTATTGTGGTCTTGGCTTCAAAGTTCCCTCCTACAGGCCCATCATGAAACTACTCTAAAAGTTTGTCAACTTGACTAGTCTCTACACATCTCAAAAGCACGCCACTAAGGTCCATCTTAAAGAATACCCCATCAACCAAGATGTAAGGGATTGTTTTTAGTCTGAATTTCCTCCTCCTTGTCCTATCTAATCTCATGTATATTCTCCTATTTGGATGAACTTCACCATGTCTTGGGCCTAGCTAGAAAGAGACATAGTTGCAGTTGCTTGTTGATTGTCTTGGACTACCAAAACCACTTATTTCTCCTCCTTAACATCTAATTCAAGGTGTTCCCAAAGTAATCTACCTATGATAAAATTATTAACCTTCACATCTATGTCATTATCCATGCACTTAGTCACCCAACCAGTGTTATTTTCACTCAAGTCTCTATTGAGGATGAAATCCTTAATGCTAGGATGAACTACCATGACAAATATCTTATTGTTAGACACCATGTGTCTGAACTTATTTAGGCCTCTCATGATATAAATAACATGTTTTTCAATAAATTTATACCTCTCTTCATGCCCCTCCAATGCTTGACTAAAGAAGTTTATGGGTTTCTCTATGCCTTCACTATTTTGTTGCATGAGCATAGTAGAAATAGTATCACTTGTAGAGAAGGCACACATGAAGAAATATTTTATAAAATTAGGGATGAGGGGGGTGGGAGCTTGGGAAATTACCTACTTGATGGCCTCAAAACATCTCTTACCTTCTTTAGTCTATTAGAACTCCTTATGTTTCTTGAGCATGTCAGTTAGTGGCCTCACCAATTTTGTAAATCTAGGGATGAATCTTCTGATGAAGTTGATTTTGCCCAAGAAACCTTACAATCCCTTCTTGTGTTTGGGAAATGACAAATCAAGGATTTCCTATGTCCTCTTAGGTTCAATGGAGATGCCATATTTTGATACAATATGTCCTCGAAGTCTACCCTCATGGACTACAAATATACATTTTTGGGGGTTCAAGGAGACCCCAAACTGTCTGCACCTATCAAACACCAACGTCAAATGTGTCAAGTGATCCTTGAGATACATGGAAAATATAGTGATGTCATCAAGGTATATGAGTACCATCTTATTTATGAGCCCTTGAAAGGCCACATCCATTTCCTTTTAGAAGGTAACCCTTATATTGGATAGTCTAAAGGACATCTTCTTATATGCATAAGTGCCCACTTGGTAGTGAAGGCAGTTTTGTGTTGATCCTCCTCTCTCACCAATACCTAATTATAGCTAGAGTATCCATCAAGCAAAGAGAAACTTTATAAGCCTGCAACTCTCTAAAGAATCTAATCCATAGATGGTAAAAGGTAGTGATCTCTTAATGACACCTTATTGAGATCTCTAAAGTCCACACACAACCTTATCTCCCTATTCTTCTTCCTCATAGGCACAAGTTTTTCCACCCATGAATAATGTTTTTTGGGGAAGATAATTTTGGATTCAATAAGCTTTGTTAGCTCTTTCCTCATAAGGATCTCAATTTTGGGGTTGACCGACCTTTGCTTTTGTCTCACAGGCTTAGAACCTCCTCCAACTCTATAGTATTTTAGGATAACCTAGGGTCAAACCCCTTCAAGTCATGATATTCCCAAGTAAAAACATCTGCAAATCCTTGGCACAATGCTATGAAGGTTGCTTTCTCTTTGGTATTCACCTTTCCTAGCTTGAGTAGCTTGTCTTTGAATATGACAACTTTTTCATAGTAATCCTCTTTAGTGGAAATGCTTACCTTATCCTTACTTAGCTATTCATCTTCATTTAAAATTCTCTCTAATGTTACCAAGCCCTTAGGTATCTTATTTTTTATCAATTGGACAATTTGGTCCCCATATTGATGTAACAATTTGCCTTAATTTTTTTAGTAGAATTCTACCTCCTATTGCAAAAAATAATCAATTTCCTTATCATTTTCAAATACTTTCCAACTCACCTTGTTATCAAGGATTGAGGGATTTCATACCACCTTGATTTGGGAATGTTATTTGATGTCCTTAACCCCACTAACTATATCATATTATGCTTTAATGGAAGCTAATCGGTCTGCATGTTGATTGGCCTCACTAGGAATGGAGTGAATGTCAAAGGATTGAAAGTCCTTCAAGAGGTCCCAAACCCTATGTCTGTAGGTCTTCAAGAGTGTATTATTGATTTCACTTAGGCCTCTTACCTTATGCACCACTAATTCACTATCTCCCATAGCTTACAAGAGCTTGATGCCTCTCTTCCTTGCCCATTGTAGCTGATGAATGAGGGCCTCATATTCTGCATTATTAGAAGTGCAACTGAACTGAAACCTTAGGGAAGAATAGTACTTTTACTTGGAAGGGGAGACTAGCATAACACCTTCCCCACTTCCATTTTTGGATCTAGAACCATCAAAGAATAAGTTCCATAGCCCTTCATGATTTTGGTTTGTGTTAATGAGATTTGGTATGGTAGTTATTTCTTCATGAATACAATATACACCTAAACCTACCTATTCAATACTTTTGTAAGGATCATAGCCATGATTGTTTGTTGCCTACTCATCAAGGAGAAAATAGGATATGCCTTCTAGTGGTTTCATGGTCTCTTGGTCATTGGGGTACTCATACTCATCCAAGATAGTGTAATTAACATTTGATAAGTTGGGCATGTAGGGTTCTAAGTGGAACCTAGAGATAGGTTCAAACCTTATGGTAACCTTTGTCCCATACCTGTTTCTAAAAACCATGTAGGATCAATTAGAAGAGAGATACCCCCCAATTTTGGCAGTGAAATCCCTAAACAAGCATAAGGTAAAGTAGGGAGAGAATTCATCTACTATCACATGTTGAGATATAGTGCAATTAAGACAACTAGATAAGATGATTTTATGGTCTTTAAAGACACCCAAAGTCTTGGTATGAGACCCATCTAACTATAAAACCCCTTTTGCATTAGGTTCATATTTTAGCCCCAATTTATCAGTTATGGACTTAGGCATGACAGAAGTTCTAGCCCCACTATCTATCATGCAATTATGCACTAAGAAATCACCTATGATGATTGAAAGGTATAAGGGAGGTGGTTTGACTACCTTAGGTGCTTGGGACTCATCAAGTTGACTGGAATTAGTGAGGATTATACTTACCTTTTTTGCTTGTCTATCCAAGACATGAAGTTTGGAAAGTTCATCTTGAAGGAGGTCCTTTTTCCCCAGAATAAGAAAGGTATCCCATTTAGGGATAGTGATGTGGGCTCTATTCATCTTATTTATAATTCTAAGATGAGGGTTGGCTGCCTTGGACTACAATTTAGGAGCAAAAATATTACTTGGAGTTTATGTGAATTGAGGTATGAAAGGACCTTTCTGATTCTGCCCTCTTCCATCTTATTTTTGCTGAGTTGATGGTGTCTTATGAGATTCATATTAAGTGGTAGTCCCTTGAGGTGTTTGAGAAGGTGGAGAAGTTGCCTTGACAAGTCCCAAACTATCATCAACTACTCTTTTCTTAGCCTTTGTATGGGTTGAAACTAAACTTTTTGCCTTGGCAAAAAATTAACATAGATTTGTTGCCACTTGATCAAAGGAGTGTTCACCTTCTTAGAAATTGACAAATGTGGTTTCAGAAGGTGTTTTACTACCACTTGTTCCTTGTTGACTTGGCATCCCAACTTGAGTCATGAAGGGGGTATCTCTATGTGGCATAGGAGGACCTTCCTTGAGTTGTATAGGAGGCTAATTATCATGTGTTGGAAGATTTGTACACTATTACATGAAATATGTTTGACACACATCACCACTTGGAGCCATTTTCATATCATGTGACTATCCCCATTAAGTAGACCATTAACCCTCTTGAGCATAATTATTCTAAGTTGGGACTAAGGCTCTAGAACTACTAACAACATTGGAGTTATAGCTATTATAAGAGCTTGCTTGTGTAATCTACCCTTGACCTTGTTGATTAGGCTGATAAGGAGGTATGTTATAGTGGCAAGGCTAGTAGGGGACTTTGTAGGGTGCTTGATAAGGTCTATAGGGGGAATTTGTTGTTTTTCCAAGGCCAGTATCTTGTTATTTTGGGCCTTGAGTAGCCCTTCAATCTTGTTTAACCTGTCTATTTGGTTGCCATCTTCCTGATCATGATAGGTTGGGGTTGTTAATGGAGCAATGGTAGGCATAGGGGATTAAATTTAAAGGAATAAGGGCATGAGGGGTCTAGGGGTGAGCTTACCTACTTGGATTAGGTAATTTTATACCCTTATGACCACCTCATAAGCTTTTGGTAAAGTGCTTCCCCCCATAGACTATATCATAACTACCATTTCATAATTTAGAGCTCTTAGGTAGTACAAGATTACATAATTAGGCGTGGGATTAATGATTATGGGGATTCTATCCTAGGTTTTTTGAAACCTATAGTTAAAATCTACCATAAATTCTTGTGGAGCTATTTTAATTGTGGTGATTTACTCCACCAAAGAGAGATGGTTGTCACTCTTATCCTCAAAGTGATTGCACAAATACTTCCCAAATTCATCCTAGGTATTGATGGATGCAGGTGTTATACCCCTATACCACTGGAGTGCCTTACCCTTTAAAGAGGTTGTCAATAGTCTCATGACCACATTCTCTTGTGTCACATTATAGACTAAGCATAAATTGTCTATGTATAAAATATGTTCTATAGGGGTAGTTGAGTTCTCTCCTATGAAATAGGGAAGGATTTTGAGGGCACCAATAGGTATGTCATCAAACTGATTGAGGTTTAAGGAAATGCCACCATTGAAAATCATAAAGGATTGCATTATAGGACTAGACATTGAAGGTATAGGATTTGTAGTAGTGTTTGTTTGGGTATAATTAGGAGAGTTAAGGGTGTATGATTGGGATTAAACCTAGGATATCTCTTTCTCCTAGCAAAGTCCAATGAAAACTCAATAAACTCAGTGTTCTTACCTTTTGAGGAAGATCTTGTAACCACTTTTTGCATGTAAGTTCACTGTAGATCTGTGACTAAAGTACTTGAATATTTTTGATGTTTTTGAAGGTTGCAAGTGTGTCCTCCAAGCTAGTTGAAATTTGGTCCCACCTGGCATGATAGAACTTTTAGCACTCCAAGTTGCACCCTTTGAAGGAGATAGTAGCATAGGATTAGCCTAAAGGTTGTGGGAGACCTATAGGAAGACTAAACCTTGATTTTATGGGGATAGATCCCTTAATACATCAACTTAAGCTCTTTTTCTAGGACCTACTGATATTGGGATGAAAAGAGATAAGATGAAAACATGAAAAGAAAACCTACTCTATGGATGGTGATGCACCAATATTCACTTATCCTCTCTTAATTGATCTTCAAACACATTTTGTGAATCAAATGGAAGACTAATGACTATATAGGATGCTTGACACACTCTTAAATGTTATGTGGAATGTCTTCAACTTGAAGGCAATGGAAGGAATGCCTACTTGAGACACTATTAACCAGCTCACTCTTCAATTCAACTACCACACTCTTACACTTCACATGACCTACATAGGATGACATTGTAACAATTAGGTGGAAGGGAGGACCTATAAAGGAGATCAAACATCACACTTTTTTCAAGTCAACAACCATAACACACTAATTCTGAAAGGAAGTCTGCAAATAGTCATTTTCTTTATTGATTCTCAAGGTTCAAGATATAATTTGGCAGAGTTTTATTACACCTAGTCAAGGGATGAGATTAAAGGCATCAAGGCTTGAATATATATAAATGAGAGAAAGAGAGAATGGAATCTTGGTGTATAAGTGGAATAAAGATTCCATAATGGTCATCATCCACTCACTTAGTAGTTACAATAGCCTTTCACACTCCACCATGCATTGCTTAGGTTGACTAGTGCCTTGAATGATCACCTCGAAGCATTAGAGTTTATTTTTAGCAAGGTCTAAACCATGAAGAGCCCATGCACACCATCCTTAGTCAATTCCCTAATCATTGAAAGAGGTCTAATTAGACCTTCTCCATAAGGCATTAAGTAGTTGCCTTTTCCTGCACATTGGCCATGTTCAAGAAACCACCAAAATCCTTCATAATGCCCATAAATATGGAGCTTTCTTGCGTCAAATGGGAGTTACAAATGTTTTATTATGTCACATTAACTTCATGATGGCCTTTTATGCTCTTGAGATTCTCCATTTTGTTGGCTAAATAGGCCTTATGGATTAGTAGCCTAGTCTCTTGTTCAGTCACTATTTGGATGACTATGAGAACTAGATCAGACCTCCAACCTAATTGGATCAACTTATTTACAACCTAAACCAACCTTTTATACCAAAATTTAGGCTCTACAAGTAGATCACACTTGCAAAATCACTCCACTTAGATGACTAGGTCACCTCTTTTAGGCATTTTAAGATTACCTACTTGGTGAAGGTTTACAGAAGTGTTTCTAAGTAGATTTTTGGACACCTTATGATTTGATAAGGTGAAACAAGTCTCAAACCAGCCCCTCCAATGATTGGTAACCTGTGACCAAGTCCTGCACTTCATTTCCTATTCAAAACCTTGAAATCTTGTAGTTTTTGGAGTTGTCTATACATGGTCTGTATAGACCAGTACCCTAGTAGAAGTTGTATCTAAGTGGACTACATGACCTAAGTGTTTTCCAAGTGATTCCAATACCTTTGGATTCATTTTCTCTAAAATATTTCTAATTGGGTTCGTATTAGGGTTTTAGGGAGGTTTAAGAGGGTCCTCAATTCATAGCAATGATTCATAGCGGTCAGGGCCTTAACCTCTGAACCAATTCCACTAATCTCTTATGGATAAAGCCCCCCACCTCTCCTAAAGTGCTCAAATCCCCATATATCTAATTTTTATAGTTGTGAGCTTGTCAACTTACCTCTCAAGTGAGGGATATGCATTTTGGGCAGTCTTGACATGTTTTCAAGCCAAAATGACTAGTTATGGCATATCCATTGCAAACCAAAGTGACTCATACATCTAAAACAACATGATGATCATCTTCATGAAGGTCTCAAATTTCACTTGATCTTATTTTGTCCTCTACTCTAACCTCTTAAGTGGCACCAGCTTGATGGTGTTAGATCAATAGGTATGAGTGTAGGGTTTTTAAGTGTTGACCCTAAGCTATGTTTGTGCAGCACCTAGCCACTGTTATTAACATGAAAAACAACTCTAAGGGACCTTAGAGTATCTATGTTGGCTTCATCAAGACATTTACCTCTTGTTGTATGTATATAGTCCTTCATTTAAGTACCCAAGCCTATTTTCATGTGTATATCAAACATGTAGGCCCCTTTAGGTGGCCAATGTATGATTTGAGACCTTCGGGTCTCACTCATTCTCTAGAAACATGTGGAACATGTAGGTTCTTCTCAAGTTCATGTATATATGCTTTTAGTGTTTGTTTTAGGCCCTATTTGTATGGTACACACCTTGCATGTGCCAACTAATAGGTGATCTGAGTGCTCAGGGGACCTAGGAATATAATTAGGACTATTTCATTGTCTAATCACCTCATTTGAATGCATTTGGAGGTGTATTTATTTCATCAAGTCTAAACCAAGGTTTAGGAAGGGTTTTGGAAGTCCACCATCTTAATGATGGTTCATAAATTATGGACCTCCAAACCAAAACTTCTTGTAATGAATTTCTATTCCACTGACCACTTCATCTCTCCTAAATATCTTAGGGTCCCATGCAAAGTGTGCATGGAGATATGAGCATAGGATGGTGTGTCTCGAGCTCCCTGTTAGGCAGTCTATGTAGGTTGCCTTCTTAACATTCATTCATAAATATGGGCCCCTCAACCACTCTCACTCCTTTATTATTTTTTAGTTCATAGGGGTGATAAAGATTCCTTAAGATCCTTGGGCCTGGGTCCCTTTATGATGAGAGATATGAGTGTTGAAAAGTGCCACTCAACATGACTACTTAGAATAACGGAGCTCAAGAGAGGGTTAAAACTAAAAAGAACTATCTCATTGCATTCCTCTACCTCAAATGCTTTCTCCAAGGTCTAAAACACCTCTATATACCCCCATATTGCATTGAATCTCTTTGGAGGTATGGATTTGCCTTTGAAGTGGATATGGGGTCTTGAGACCTGAATGAGCCTTTAGGCTCATGAGTGATCAGATCAAGTGTTGGAACCCTGCCCTACTTGTAGGTGTATCTATAGCTCTAAGGTTGTCATATCATCTTTCCCAATACAATCTCGATCTTTTATACATGTTCCTATCTTCTCAAACCTCTTATTACTCTTCTCTTTTCTAAAGACTACATTAAACAACATTATCTAGTGTATGGCCCTAAATCAGTTGACATTGGTAACTTGAGTAGTCTCCTTTAGCTCCTTATAAGGGGATGATTAGAGCTCAAACATCATGTTTCAATTCTTGATCATAGCCCTAAGGTTTATCATCTCTACTTCTGCCAACAGGGTTCACTTACATAGTCACACATGAGGATTATGTCTCCTAAGTATGCAACTCATACCAAGTAGTTTCCCTAGACTGATATCACGATCATGCAAAAGCTTGAGATAAACATTTATCTTAATCACCTTGAGACTCCCTCTCATATACTCTAGGCACTTTTCATTTGATTTATCTTAACACCTTCATTATCCAGGTAACACTGATTGATTGTATGTGCCCAACTCAATCCACAGTGTATTTCTTTAGGTTCCATTGCCTTTGGTGACATAACATCCTTATCTTATCTTCCTTGGTTTGGTTTCCTTCTTCATGTGCATACACTTTATTATGTTTAAGTTTAAGGGTACAAACCATCAATAGTATTATGATTATTGAATCATGTATGTTGATTGACCAGGGATCCATGGAATAGGTCTTTGAGTTGAGAGAGTACCCTCTTAATTACACTTGAGGTCCTAATGGCTTTATTATGTTGAAATTCATCTCCTTGAGACATTCATTTGCTCATTCATACCACTTTCTTATGTCCAAGGCTCACCTACATATAGACTTCAAAGGACTCTACAAGGTGGATTTAATTCATTTTTTGTAGGTGATGATTTGTTCTTTCAATAGGATTTTATGATTGTGTAGGCTCATTTATTAGAGCACTGATGGTTTTTGATAGCATTATAGGGTATTTATACCTTGTTTCTATAATTTGGTCTTGAGTAGAGAGTAGTGACCTATGGGTGGTGACTGTGAGGTCATATGAGCTTGAAACTTGGAAATAGGGCTTAAACTAAGGTAGGTTAACAGTGATGAGGTTGTCAAATGGCAGAGGCTCTTTGAGGGCTTGGTTTTAACTATGAACTCATACCCAAAATGACCTATAAGGACCTTGAGCATCTATTCACATATACCTAATAGAATGCAACACTTTGAGTTCATCAATGAGACATAAATAATGAAAAATGGAAACCTAGGACTTTCCAAAAAACCTTAACTTTTGATAAATAACCTAAACATCTGCTAAACAAGATTGTGAAGATATTTGACAAGTAAATGGTGGTTTCTTGGCCTATGAGGGCTATGTTAAAGGTTTGTTTAGCCTAAAATAAGGGGATTCTCATTAGGACATAGCCTTCACTTGCCACTTTTATGGCATCTTAATGGCATCCAATAGCCATTTTCTTCAAGCACATTATATTTCCTTGCAATGGAACCCAGACATGTAGGTAGCTTCAATTGAAATCATCATTTGAGAGAGTTAGATATCTATCTGAGCATTCAATCTAGACTAAGGAGACATTATTAACTTCAATACACCATTGTTGGACATTCAAGCACTATTCACCTTCAGATGTATGCATTGAGTACTCTTTCTCACTAATGAAACCTTGTCTTTAACCTACAAATATTGGCAGTTTGGATGCTTCTCACTCCTATAGGCCCACACATGCAAACTAAAGGTTGAGGATGCCTTGAAATGTCTATGTAGGACTAGAGAAAACATAAACAATCACTAGTTTGATCAAACAAACCAAAAACTCATTGAAACCTTTTCCCTTTTCTTACCCTGTGCAAATGAAGATGGTGACCAGGTTACCTAGCTTCTTAGTGTTTGTTCATATAGCTCAAAATACTAATCCTAAAACCAATGCCCATGATTGGAAGCTCATCAAGTCTACTTTATTTAGCCAAGATCCTAGACCCTCCCTCTCTCCTCTATATGGATTAAGCACAAACCTAAAGTACTCTCCATGTCTGTCAAAGAGCTCGATGGAGGAAGTGCACTAGTTTCTGGCTATTTGGGCCCTAAAACACTTGGATTTATTCATCATAGGCCTATGTTGAACTCCCCTTGTAGACCCTTGATTCCACCTGAGCAAATTTGTACTGTATGGATCTTTACCACTCAAAAAACTCTTACAACTTACAAATTTCCTATGTTTTCTCATGTTTCAAACCACAAATCATTATTGGTGGGTAGGAAGAGGGAAAATAGGGGTCAGATAATGTCTGAAAGCTCATGTTATGACTTGGGGAGTTGAAGAGACATGTTTTCACATGTGTGGGGCCTATTTAGTGGCAATTAGAGGTGTTAACTTGTGAAAAGGGCCTCATTAGAACATGAAATGCTTGGTTATGGCCTAATGGAATTCATGAAGGCTTTTGAGGACATGAATGGGGGTTTTAGTGGCATTTTAAGGTCAAATAGTGTCACATTAAGGTCAAATATTCCCTTTTTAGACAATATACATGTCTTCAAGAGGGGATCTCAAATAAATAACATCTTAATACTTATTATTAAAAGGCCCTATAATATGACATAGACTTCAATTAGGCTACCATGTACATTCGTAACATTCTTAAAACTTGTGATCATGCCATACCTTGTATAATTTGAATACACTAGAAGATTTAGGATGAATCATCAACTACAATATTCAATCATCTCCATCATGGCACATTAGACTGTTGAGACTATTTCAAAGCCTATTATGGACCTTCACACTTGTCTAAACACTATGAGGACACTTGGCACAAGTTAAAATAGGGATTAGGGATAACCATTATGTGTTTCATGAAATGATAAGATATTGGGCCTATTGCATTTGATATGACAATTAGTGATCTCCTTTGAACTATCTTGATTCATCAAGAGATATGACAAATATGAAGTTGTAGGTGGATTCAGGTGATTAAGATTTAGGTTGACCCCTTTCTAGCCCTGAGGGTAGAAAGCGGTCAGCACTTGATACACATAGGTTATATGGTTTTATGATCACTTTACATTATCATGGTTGAGCTTATGTACATACATAGGCCTATTCATGCTTATATCTCTCCCAATGTATTTGATATGTTATGTACTTGATTGTTTTGTTAATACATATATCTAGGGGATAGTATGTTATGTTTATGATGGTTGTTTATTATTTCTATTTATGTACTTCCTTGAGTGTCTTGTCTTGCTTGTTGATCATTTGAATATTCTCCATTATTTATGGCCCTCATTCCTTTGTTTTTTTACTTTGGCATTTGCATATACAATTTATTGTTGTATGGACATTTGGACATGTCATTTCTTACTTTATGGACATTTAACTAAGTCATGTCCCTTCAATTATGTAGCATTTGAACATGCCCCTTATTTGAGGTCTCCTTGGCCCAACATCTTTTGATTTGCTTTTGAGTGGTCTTGTGTGTGTGCTTAATTGCTTATTGAGCTTGTAATTTTACTATCTAAATGTTGCCATGATATATATCATGCATCTTATGGCTTGATGTGATCACATGTTGCATGATTCAATGATATATCTACCTATGACATGTTTCTCTTACATGTTACATGATAAATTCACAATTTGCATGGTTATCTTATCCTTTTAAGGTAAGGTAACTACTAGTTGCTACTTCCCCACCTAAAAAAGGGGGAGAGGTCATATTAGTGGGGGCATGCCATAAAATCATGGCTTCCACATTCTTCACATATTCAAATTATAGTGGGGGCATGTTTTGGGAACATGTTCTCCACATTTGTCACAGTTTTAGATATATAGTGGGAGCATGTTTTGGAAATATGTTGTATACACTCATACTAGTTCTAAATTTCAAATTATAGTGGAGGCATGCTATGTAAATGTGTTCTTCACACTTACATAATTTGCAAATTGGCCAAATTACATAGTTATATGATTTAGATACACATTTGTGGCATATAGTACTAGTGTTATAACCAGGTTTCAGCATGAGACATACATAAGATGCATATGCTATGTAAAGAGATTCTAAATTAAAAAATCAAATCAGCTTTCAAATTTCAAACACTTCTACGAATGTTGACTCCCCAAGTTGGACTGTTATAGACTGTTATTGAGCAAATCTACTTTGGTAGTTAGTTCACTTTTTGAGAAGGTTGAGGTGATCAAATCACTTACTCTTACCATGTTTATTAGTTAAACTTGATCAAATCATCCAACTTTACTAATTTTATAGTGTGAGTTGACTTGGTTCATTACACTCACTAGGTTATAAGTATGATTAGCTTACATAGTTGAGCTAATTTCAACTATCAAGGGGAAACTCACCTTTTTCGCTGAGGTTGGGAGCATTTATCCTCTAATATTTCTATATTTATGCACTTTCTAGATTTATATTTGTCCTAATATCAACTTTAATGGTTCATAATGATTCATGTTTTCAAATCAAGTTTCCAAAAGGCAAGGCAATTACATCAATATAGAAGTGTATGTTGAGTTGTGGAGCTAAAAGCTTCAACTCTTTGCAAACAGGTGGAACAAGAAGGTTGCTGAGATCCAGGAGCACCGGCGTCGGCAGCAGGACCGACGTCGGTCGTGACCCAGTGCAGAAGGCCACCGGCGACGGTAGGGAGTCAGCTGACGTCGGCAGAACCAGACTAGCAGGGACCGACGTCGGTCGCCTGTGTGTTTCAGAACTGCTCGTTACACGGACAGTTAGTTAAGTGAACGAAGTGTTTGCATGTAAAGGCCAGTTAGAGTCTTTGGTTGCGAGGATAATTGTCTAAATTAAGAGTCTAAGTTAGTGTTTGAGTTAGGGATCTATTTATAGACCCATTGGCATGTATTGTAATTAAGGCATGAGATAGAAAGAAAGGCAAGTAAGTTGCTTCCATTGTAAGATCATTGAGTTGCAGGTTGTTGCAAGCTCATAGGAGATCTACATGTGAGTATGGTCTATTGAATTGCAGATTGCAGGTTCATGGGAGATCAACTTGAAGTACTTTTGAGTGCTTGGTGAACTGGCAGGGTTATTACTGACTAGTTGGAGAGGTGAACACCAATTCTATTTGTGAGTTGGTTGTTGGGACCGTTTTTTGTGTAGGAGAGTGTTGTGTGAGAAGAATTACTGTACACTTGAGGTGTGGCAAACCTCTGTAAGGTGAAAGAGTGTGGCAGCTCTTTGTTGTATTCTTTTCTGTAAAGTGTTAATACAAGATAGTGTATTGTCTCTCATATTCTGTGCTATTGGTGAATTCCAGCTATTTGTGTTTCTGGTTATTTTCGCATTTATAATTGCTTATATTTGGTAATCATACTGTGCTCTTTTTGAGGAGCAACATCTAATAAGAGGAATCAGAACAGAGGTGTGTTTGTTCTTGGACTTCCCTGACAAGTGGTATCAGAGATTTTGGTTGGGATACTAACAGATTGGATTAGATCTGATTAGTGTGTTTTGATTACAGGTACTCACAGGGTTTTTGTTTGAGTGGGAATTGAGCAATGACAGAAGACAGTAAGCTACGGATGGAAAAGTTTAATGGCAAGAACTACCAATTATGGAGGATGCAGATCGAGGATTATCTGTATCAAAAAGATTTGTACTTACCATTGGGAGGGGTTACTTGCAAACCCTCAAATATGAAAGATGAAGAATGGGAGGTTCTTGATCAGAAGGCTCTGGGATCTATTAGATTGAGTCTTGCATCATATGTGATTTCTAGCTTATCACAGTGTAAGACAACGGTGGAGTTGATGGAATCTTTGACAAATTTATATGAAAAACCCTCAGCTTCTAATAAGGTATTTCTTATGAAGCATTTATTTAATTTGCAAATGTTGGAAGGTGGATCTGTTCATAGCCATCTTAGTGATTTCCATGGTTTGGTAAACCAGTTAAGTTCAGTCAATGTTGTATTTGATGATGAAATTAGAGCTCTCTTAATCTTGTGTTCATTACCTGAAAGTTGGGAAGGTTTGGTAATGGCAGTTTCTAATATTGTGTCTCCTTCAAAAGTCTTAAAAGTGGATGATGTTGTAAGTGTGATCTTGAATGAAGAGATACGCAAGAATAGCACAGGTGAATCATCAGAAAATGCTTTGAGTGTTGAAGGCAGAGGAAGGTAAAGAGAAAAGATAGAGCATGGGAGATCAAGGTCCAAGACAGGAAGAAGATCCAAGTCCAGGTATGGCAGAGTAACCTGTTAGAAGTGTGGAAAGCAAGGGCACTTAAAGAGAGATTGCAGATCAGGTACAGATCAGCATGAAGAACATGAAGAAGAAGCAAACGTTGCAGATTATGTTGCACGGGATGCTCTGGTATGTTCTTTGGATAAAGTAGAATCTTGGGTTTTAAATTCTGGTGCCTCTTTTCATGCATCCCCACATAGGGAATTTTTTCATGAGTATGTCCAGGGAGATTTTGGAGAAATTTATGTAGGGGATGGTAAGCCTTGTCAGATTGTTGGCAAAGGGAAAGTGAAGCTGAAACTGCAGACAGGTAACACATGGGTGTTAAAAGAAGTCATGCATGTCCCAGTTCTGGAGCAGAATTTAATTTCTGTTAGAAGTTTGGGTGATGAGGGTTGCACAGTAACTCTCACAGCGGACTCTTGGAAGGTTACCAAGGGTACACTTGTTGTAGCTAGAGGTAAGAAAGTAGGTACGCTTTATCTATCTACTTGTACTACTGATTCTCTTTCTGGGTTTTCTACTTCAGCTATAGATTCAGAGATGTGGCTTGATAGGCTTGGTCACATAGACAAGAAGGAGATGCTTGTTCTTGAGTCAAAGGATATGCTTTCAGATTTGGAAGGTATGGATCGTAGTTTTTGTATGCAGAAGAAAAAGGTAACGTTTCTTGAGGAACCCGATGTTAGTGACAAGAATAGGAAAGCCTTGGTTTTTAAGGAGAAGGTGATGGACAGAGTTTAGCACAAGATGCAGAAGAATTTTGAGCAGAGCAAGGGTGGTTTGGACAAGGATTTGATCCAAAAAGAGCTCGCAGGAAAAAGTCAGGTCTCACAAGAAAAACACAGAGATCGACGTCGACAGAAAAATTGACATCGGCGTCCAGACAAGGACCAACGTCAGCTATGTGCAGACCGACGTCGGTGACTCAGGGCAGATATTGACCAGCGTCAGCCAGGGGAAATTGACGTCGGCAAGGTGGCAGTCACAAGAAACTGACTTCGATCGTCTGCAGACTGAGATGTGACCGGCATCGGTTACTGAGATGAATTTTGGGTGGACAGCAAGCTGTCATGGAGTCTCAAGCGCCCATATGGAGGACTGAAGGTGTAAGTAAGTTCTTAAATTCGTCATTTCCCTTCTTTACACTACTTGTTGCTCACTTATGGCATAGGACCAGGAAGTTGTTGAAGAAGCAAAACAGGTAGATCTAGGAAACAGTGGGAGCTAGGCATGGATGAGGATGTGATTCCTTGGAGGAGAACCAAACAGGTGTTTTGGGTAGAGTGGCCAGCTAGAAGTAAGCACTGAGAGACGAATGGATGTTCAGGATAAAAAAGAGCAAAAATGGATACGTGAGATGGAAGATTAGGGTATATGGTCTTGTATTAGCTGCAGGGCAATGGAGGTTTGATCATTGTGTTTCTCTTTACCAGGTTGGATAGTATTAGCTACACTATCCTATTTTTGTATGATGTGCTTGTTGCAGGGTTACATATACAGGTATTGTTGAACTAAAGGTAAAGCTAGTTCAGGTGTTTGTCATGGAGAATTTGGGAGCAGCAAGATTGTTTGGCATGAGTGTGTTCTAGAGACATGGTAGGTCATATGTTGACTTTGTTTCAGGATGATTGTGTGAAACCGATTAGCACGCCGATGGTTGGACAGTTCTATGAACAGGTGTCTTGATTCACATAATGAGGTTGAGTGCATGGTATGTACTAAACCTGAGTTTTCCCAAGCAGTGGGAGTTGTCACAAGTTGGAGCCAATCTGGGAGAGAACCATTGGAGGATAGTTCAGTGGATTCTTACAGGGACTAGCAGCAGGTGCACATGCTATGCAAGTTCAGGTTAATTTCTACATGGTTGTAGATGTGGATGTGGCAGGTGATTTGGATGACAGGTTTTACACTACAGGTTTGTGGTGGTTGGTCTTCAAAAGTGGTCTTGAAGAGGGATACAAAGCCAAGGGAACAAACTAGACTAAGTACAGGTACAAGTACAGGTTGCAGCTGTTTATCTCCAAGTGGGAGATTGTTGAGTTGTAGAGCTAAAAGCTTCAACTCTTTGCAAATAGTTGGAACAAGAAGGTTGCTGAGATCCAGGAGCACCGGCGTCGGCAGTAGGACCGATGTCGGTCGTGACCCAGTGCAGAAGGCCACCGACGACAGTGGGAGTCGGCTGACATCGACAGAACCAGACTACCAGGGACCGATGTCGGTCACCTGTGTGTTCCAGAACTGTTCATTACACGGACAGTTAGTTAAGTGAACGAAGGGTTTGCATGTAAAGGCCAGTTAGAGTCTTTGGTTGTGAGGATAATTGTCTAAATTAAGAGTCTAAGTTAGTGTTTGAGTTAGGGATCTATTTATAGACCCATTGGCATGTATTGTAATTAAGGCATGAGATAGAAAGGAAGGCAAGTAAGTTGCTTCCATTGTAAGATCATTGAGTTGCAGGTTGTTGCAAGCTCATAGGGGATCTACATGTGAGTATGGTCTGTTGAATTGCAGGTTGCAGGTTCATGGGAGATCAACTTGAAGTACTTTTGAGTGCTTGGTGAACTGGCAGGGTTATTACTGACTAGTTGGAGAGGTGAACACCAATTCTGTTTGTGAGTTGGTTGTTGGGACCATTTTTTGTGTAAGAGAGTGTTGTGTGAGAAGAATTACTATACACTTGAGGTGTGGCAAACCTCTGTAAGGTGAAAGAGTGTGGCGGCTCTTTGTTGTATTCTTTTCTGTAAAGTGTTAATACAAGATAGTGTATTGTCTCTCATATTCTATGATATTGGTGAATTCCAGCTATTTGTGTTTCTGGTTATTTTCGCATTTATAATTGCTTATATTTGGTAATCATATTGTGCTCTTTCTGAGGAGCAAGATCTAATAAGAGGAATCAGAACAGAGGTGTGTTTGTTCTTGGACTTCCCTGACAAGTGGTATCAGAGCTTTTGGTTGGGATAATAACAGATTGGATTAGATCTGGTTAGTGTGTTTTGATTACAGGTACTCACAGGGTTTTTGTTTGAGTGGGAATTGAGCAATGACAGAAGACAGTAAGCTACGGATGAAAAATTTTAATGGCAAGAACTACCAATTATGGAGGATGCAGATTGAGGATTATCTGTATCAAAAAGATTTGTACTTACCATTGGGAGGGGTTACTTGCAAACCCTCAAATATGAAAGATGAAGAATGGGAGGTTCTTGATCGGAAGGCTATGGGATCTATTAGATTGAGTCTTGCATCATATGTGATTTCTAGCTTATCACAGTGTAAGACAACGGTGGAGTTGATGGAATTTTTGACAAATTTATATGAAAAACCCTCAGCTTCTAATAAGGTATTTCTTATGAAGCATTTATTTAATTTGCAAATGTTGGAAGGTGGATCTGTTCATAGCCATCTTAGTGATTTCCATGGTTTGGTAAACCAGTTAAGTTCAGTCAATATTATATTTGATGATGAAATTAGAGCTCTCTTAATCTTGTGTTCATTACCTGAAAGTTGGGAAGGTTTGGTAATGGCAGTTTCTAATATTGTGTCTCCTTCAAAAGTCTTAAAAGTGGATGATGTTGTAAGTGTGATCTTGAATGAAGAGATACGCAGGAATAGCACAGGTGAATCATCAGAAAATGCTTTGAGTGTTGTAGGCAGAGGAAGGCAAAGAGAAAAGATAGAGCATGGGAGATCAAGGTCCAAGACAGGAAGAAGATCCAAGTCCAGGTATGGCAGAGTAACCTGTTAGAAGTGTGGAAAGCAAGGGCACTTAAAGAGAGATTGCAGATCAGGTACAGATCAGCATGAAGAACATGAAGAAGAAGCAAACGTTGCAGATTATGTTGCACGGGATGCTCTGGTATGTTCTTTGGATAAAGTAGAATCTTGGGTTTTAAATTCTGGTGCCTCTTTTCATGCATCCCCACATAGGGAATTTTTTCATGAGTATGTCCAGGGAGATTTTGGAGAAATTTATGTAGGGGATGGTAAGCCTTGTCAGATTGTTGGCAAAGGGAAAGTGAAGCTGAAACTGCAGACAGGTAACACATGGGTGTTAAAAGAAGTCATGCATGTCCCAGTTCTAGAGCAGAATTTAATTTCTGTTAGAAGTTTGGGTGATGAGGGTTGCACAGTAACTCTCACAGCGGACTCTTGGAAGGTTACCAAGGGTACACTTGTTGTAGCTAGAGGTAAGAAAGTAGGTACGCTTTATCTATCTACTTGTACTACTGATTCTCTTTCTGGGTTTTCTACTTCAGCTATAGATTCAGAGATGTGGCTTGATAGGCTTGGTCACATAGACAAGAAGGAGATGCTTGTTCTTGAGTCAAAGGATATGCTTTCAGATTTGGAAGGTATGGATCGTAGTTTCTGTATGCAGAAGAAGAAGGTAACGTTTCTTGAGGAACCCGATGTTAGTGACAAGAATAGGAAAGCCTTGGTTTTTAAGGAGAAGGTGACGGATAGAGTTCAGCACAAGATGCAGAAGAATTCTGAGCAGAGCAAGGGTGATTTGGACAAGGATTTGATCCAAAAAGAGCTCACAGGAAAAAGTCAGGTCTCACAAGAAAAACACAGAGATCGACGTCGGCAGGAAAATCGGCATCGGCGTCCAGACAAGGACCGACGTCGGCTATGTGCAGACCGACGTCGATGACTCAGGGCAGATATTGACCGGCGTCAGCCAGGGGAAACCGACGTCGGCAAGGTGGCAGTCACAGGAAACTGACTTCGGTCGTCTGCAAACTGAGATGTGACCGGCATCGGTTACTGAGATGAATTTTGGGTGGACAGCAAGCTGTCATGGAGTCTCAAGCGCCCATATGGAGGACTGAAGGTGTAAGTAAGTTCTTAAATTCGTCATTTCCCTTCTTTACACTACTTGTTGCTCACTTATGGCATAGGACCAGGAAGTTGTTGAAGAAGCAAAACAGGTAGATCTAGGAAACAGTGGGAGCTAGGCATGGATGAGGATGTGATTCCTTGGAGGAGAACCAAACAGGTGTTTTGGGTAGAGTGGCCAGCTAGAAGTAAGCACTGAGAGACGAATGGATGTTCAGGATAAAAAAGAGTAGAAATAGATACGTGAGATGGAAGATCAGGGTATATGGTCTTGTATTAGCTGCAGGGCAATGGAGGTTTGATCATTGTGTTTCTCTTTACCAGGTTGGATAGTATTAGCTACACTATCGTATTTCTGTATGATGTGCTTGTTGTAGGGTTACATATACAGGTATTGTTGAACTAAAGGTAAAGCTAGTTCAGGTGTTTGTCATGGAGAATCTGGGAGCAGCAAGATTCTTTGGCATGAGTGTGTTCTAGAGACATGGTAGGTCATATGTTGACTTTGTTTCAGGATGATTGTGTGAAACCGGTTAGCACGCCGATGGTTGGACAGTTCTATGAGCAGGTGTCTTGATTCACATAATGAGGTTGAGTGCATGGTATGTACTAAACCTGAGTTTTCCCAAGCAGTGGGAGTTGTCACAAGTTGGAGCCAATCTGGGAGAGAACCATTGGAGGACAGTTCAGTGGATTCTTACAGGGACTAGCAGCAGGTGCACATGCTATGCAGGTTCAGGTTAATTTCTACATGGTTGTAGATGTGGATGTGGCAGGTGATTTGGATGACAGGTTTTACACTATAGGTTTGTGGTGGTTGGTCTTCAAAAGTGGTCTTGAGGAGGGATACAAAGCCAAGGGAACAAACTAGACTAAGTACAGGTACAAGTACAGGTTGCAGCTGTTTATCTCCAAGTGGGAGATTGTTGAGTTGTGGAGCTAAAAGCTTCAACTCTTTGCAAATAGGTGGAACAAGAAGGTTGCTGAGATCCAGGAGCACCGGCGTCGGCAGTAGGACCGATGTCGATCGTGACCCAGTGCAGAAGGCCACCGGCGACGGCAGGGAGTCGACTGACGTCGGCAGAACCAGACTACCAGGGACCGACGTCGGTCGCCTGTGTGTTCCAGAACTGCTCGTTACACGGACAGTTAGTTAAGTGAACGAAGTGTTTGCATGTAAAGGCCAGTTAGAGTCTTTGGTTGCGAGGATAATTGTCTAAATTAAGAGTCTAAGTTAGTGTTTGAGTTAGGGATCTATTTATAGACCCATTGGCATGTATTGTAATTAAGGCATGAGATAGAAAGGAAGGCAAGTAAGTTGCTTCCATTGTAAGATCATTGAGTTGCAGGTTGTTGCAAGCTCATAGGGGATCTACATGTGAGTATGGTCTGTTGAATTGCAGGTTGCAGGTTCATGGGAGATCAACTTGAAGTACTTTTGAGTGCTTGGTGAATTGGCAGGGTTATTACTGACTAGTTGGAGAGGTGAACACCAATTCTGTTTGTGAGTTGGTTGTTGGGACCATTTTTTGTGTAGGAGAGTGTTGTGTGAGAAGAATTACTATACACTTGAGGTGTGGCAAACCTCTGTAAGGTGAAAGAGTGTGGCGGCTCTTTGTTGTATTCTTTTCTGTAAAGTGTTAATACAAGATAGTGTATTGTCTCTCATATTCTGTGCTATTGGTGAATTTCAGCTATTTGTGTTTCTGGTTATTTCCACATTTATGATTCCTTATATTTGGTATTCATACTGTGCTCTTTCTGAGGAGCAAGATCCAACAAGAGGAATCAGAACAGAGGTGTGTTTGTTCTTGGACTTCCCTGACAGTGTACTCCTACACTTTACTCTTACTCTCTCAATTTCAAATTATATGCACTAGTTATACATTATAACATGCTCTTGGTTGTTGTAGACACTATTTATGGATTATATAGCACCTTAGTCTTGTACACTTGGCAAATACATATCATGGATAGACCTTAAGCTTCTAGAGCTTCTCTACTGCCAAAAGGCTCGCATACATTATCTCTTTGTGCCTAATTGCTTATCTCTTAGTCTAACCAATGTTATTTCGATGGCCCATGCCTTTTATCATGTCCAAAATGTTATAAACTTATTTATCTTCCATCTCTATAAGTTTTAGACTTGTACTTGTTTTCCAACTACTCAAACACTTGCATCCTAGTTAGATGCCTATGTTAATAGAAGTGTCTTATCCCAACACAAGTGTATAGTTCCCTAAAGTCATACAAATTTTTTAATGAAGTGTATCCTAAAGGTTGAATTAAGTGATTTAATGTGATATATTCTCCAAAGGGATTGGGATAAATACAATATCAACCCTCATTCATACCTCACCTAGCACAAACCTAGAGAAACCTAGCAACTCACAACACAACTTACCAAAATTAGTCAATTAGCATTCAAGTTAGGAAAGCTATCCTATTTTCTCCTATTTCCATATTATTCATAGATACAACACATTTATAAGTTTGAGGTACTGAAGGAGTAGCCCAAGATCTATATTTACCAAGTTACAAACTAGGTCACTATTGTATTTGTTTATCACACATTGTATGATTCACACACAAAGCAACATGTAAGGGAGAACTACATAAGTCTGAGGACCTCTTCGAAGTATTGGTTATGTAGGATGGGTTTTATGTCACCTTCTCTCATTGATGGAGAGGTCTTTGGGGTGGATTGACACCATGTGCCTACTAACCCATTTTTCCCACAACCACTATGAAGATGAAGAACTAGGGTTTTGTTATTTGACAAGGAGCGATATTCCATGACCTAGATCAGAATGCATCAAAGCAAAGGTGACATAAAACCCAAAATCATCTAGGTGGTTGCATAGAGATTTAACATGTGTTCTCTACTAGACACATGCATTTATGTTATACTATACCATCAACATAATTGTCTTATGTCGATGCAAGTGTTTACAACTATAAAGGTACAATTTATAGAATCATGCAACTGATCTAGAATGCATATCTAGCCTACTTCCTACCTATTCTAGATCTAGATCTATATTAGTATCAAAACCAATTAAGTATCTTATTTTCCTTATCATTTAAATATATAACATAGGTGTATGTTCTATCTTTAGCATCTCAACATAATAAATTTAGTATATGTTATATCTACATTTTGCAATCAATTGGCCTGCTTTAGAGATATTCTACCATCCTTGTGCCTTAGACTATCTTTGTCCCTTTAACCCTAGATTCACCACATATATATTTTAGGGTTAAACATTTGGAGAACATGACCTTTCATCTGTAAAACCCTAGATATTGATCTGGGGTTTCTTGATTCTTTATTTTTTATTTTTTATTTGACAAGATTTTACAAATTAAAAATAAGATCTCCTTTTCAATCAATATGTTCAATATGGATACATGTGTAACTCATTTTACGTTTCATCTTGTAATTGTAGAAATATTTTACTATTAAACTACGCTAATGCAAGGTATCATCTAAAGAAATAAGTAAATCTATCAATATAATGAGAGGTATTTAAATCAAAAACAACACTTAATCTCTCTTCATAATTCCTTTTGTAATATTATAGAGTCATTATCTAGATTTCACCATGCTATAAACTCTTCCAATGATATTATAGCCAAAACTTAACTCTAAGACTTGCTATGCCACTCTTCCCATTGTTAGGATGTTCTTTGGGATGTATTACACATGACCTTTTTACCAAGTAATGTGGAGCCTCCATATGTAGTTTTTGTGTTAAATTATATCAAAAGCATCGAACATAATATATCCTTTGAAAAGGAGGATCTACCACCTCAAGAATTCATAAATTGTTGTTTACCATTATACATTCAGGTTGGTGTGTGTCATAAAATTGTAAAAAGAGTCCTTGTGTACAATGGTTCAAGGCTCAACATTTAGAACATATCCTTCCTTTCCTTGCTTGGCATTAGGACTAATGATTTTGAACCTTCCAATATGAGCATCAAAGGATTTGATAATATTTCATGAAAACTATTGGTGAAAATAACATTGAAAATTATTGTGGGATGCCATACATTACCTACTTTACGCCATGTTATGCCAAATGATTCAAATTATAATATAATGTTGGGATGGCTTTGGATACATGAAATTCATGTGGTTTCATCTACTTTTCATGCATGGTTAAAATTCAGCCATCAAGGATTTATTTATACATGTCCAATGGATAGTAATCCCTTCAAACATCATGCAATGATCCAACAAACAAATGATACTATGCCTCAATATTATAAACTTGATTTTGGTCTTCAATATTTGCTAAAATATGGATATAAAGGATAAGGGTTGTGAAAACATGAGTAGGGTATACTTTAACTCATCTTTGCTACAAATAACACAACAACGGATAATACACTATTACAAAAACCCGAATAACTTGTCTTAACTAATACACCAAAGAGATAATTTACACATTTACCTAAGTCTCTTATTTAATTACTCCAATGGCTTATACAATGTCATCTTATATCTCTTCCTCATCCTATAGAGGTTGATATGATTAAACCTCTACCCAAAGGGTATGATTCAAATGTGTATTATGACTATCACCAAGGCCCTAGGCATCTATGAACATATGTTTTACCTTGAATCACAAGATCCAAAACCTCATAGATGACTAAAAGATTATATTTGAAGCTCTTCCAAAGGAATTAGGTTCACAACTTAGTGACCACCACAAGTAGAAAATATTTAACAATCCTTTGCAACATCATTCAATAAGGAACCATAAGTACAAGTGGCATACAATGCACAACAAAAACTTCAAATTAAACAAATCAAATAATAACCATGCCAATAGGATTTAACAATCACCTTATTTATGGGTGGTGCTTATTTTTGGCATAACCATATTTATCCTACACAAACAAAAACTACTTACAATGTATGACATTTTCAACAGTTTGGCTTTAATCTAAAAAACTTGCAAATAAAAGTTAGTTGGAAAGACTTCTTGGGCCACATAACACTAACAATTGCTTACGGTCCTAAAGTGATTCAAACATGATTTTGGATTATACCACAATCCTCTCCATATGCACTTAAATTGTCACTCTTTGGTTATATAAAATAGAAGCAAAAAATGACCAAAATCAACAAGGTATTTCCTTTTTTCATGAAGGCAAATTGATCCATATTCCAAATGATAGTATTGGTTCTCCTACTACACATGTAAAATGTGAGGAGGAACATGCCATGTACTATTTCCACTTATCCAACCATGATTCAAACAATGTAAAGGTTTCAAGGTCTCACATATTCCAAAAATACACAAAAAAAAGTCAAAAACCCAAAAATATTTTTAGCATTTACATATCCTATTAGCTCCTTAGCATACATGATGTTGGTTTCATGTTGGTAGATGGCATATCAGTATTTTTTATATACATGTGTTTAACACATCTTTTTACTGTCATTCAAGCATACACATATAAATTATCTATGCACTTTTGGATGTTGGGTTTTCCCTCTACTCACATCACCATGATGTTGGGGGCATCCACCTCTATGATCACGATACATCCAAGTTATATCATTTTATGGTCAATTTAAATTATCATGTTTGAGCTTATACCTTTTGTAGTGTACTTGATATGCTATGTACTTAACATTTTTTTTCCAACACATATATATAGGGACTAATATGATATGTTTATGTTGGTTGCTTATGTTTTCATTTGTGCACTTCCTTGAGTGGCTTGCCTTGCTATTATCTTTTTTGTTTAAACATTTGAATATACTCCATTTTTTACGACCCTCATTCCTTTCTTTTCCTCTTTGACATTTGAATATGTCATTGCTTTTATATGTTTACATTTAAATATGTCATTTCTTACTTTTTGAACATTTCATTAAGTCATGTCCCTTCAATTGTATGAAATTTAAAGATGCTCCTTCTTTGCAGTATCCTTGGAACATTGTCTTTTGATTTGATTTTGAGTGCTCTTGTGTGTGTTCTTTATTGCTTGTTGAGATTGTACTATTACTATCTAGATGTTGCCATGATATACATCATGCTTCTTAGGACTTGGTGTGATCACATTCTTCATGATTCAATGATATATCTACCTATACATATTCCCTCTATATGTTACATGGTCCATTCACAGTTTACATGGTTATCTTATCATTATGAGGTAAGGTGACTACTGATTGCTACTTTCCCTCACCTCAAAAGGGGGGTATATTATTGGGGGTATGCTATGGAGGCATGAATTCCACATTGTTTCATAGATTTAGATTGTAATGGGGGCATGTTCTCCACATTTTCCATAGTTTCAGATTTAGTAGAAGCATGTTTTGGAAACATTCTCTTCACATTTATTTAATATGAAACATGCCTAAATTACAGTGGGGCATGTTTTGGAAACATGTTTTTCACACTTACACAGTTTCAAATTGGCCAAATTCATAGTTATATGAGATGCACATTTGTGGTAGAATTATATACATTGGTATCATTGTTATACATAGTTCCAACATAAGACATATCTAAGGTGCATATATTATGCAATGTACACCCAATATTGTAAAATCAAATTAGTTTCATATTCTAAACACTTTCAAGGACTGTCATCACCCACCAGGTTAGACTTTTATGGACTATATTGAGCCAATCTACTATAGTAGTTGGTTCACTTTTTGGTATAGTTGAGGTGATTAAATCACTCAATATTATCAATTTTAATGTTTAGACTTGATTACATCATTCTAACCTCACCAATTTTATAGTGTGAGTTTACTTGGTTCACTCACACTC
Source organism: Torreya grandis (assembly GCA_037957365.1). Classification (NCBI taxonomy): domain Eukaryota; kingdom Viridiplantae; phylum Streptophyta; class Pinopsida; order Cupressales; family Taxaceae; genus Torreya; species Torreya grandis. The sequence goes on along the minus strand of JARHVA010002776.1, from coordinate 540,403 downwards.
ACTAGGTTATAAGTATGATTGGGTTGCACGGTTGAGCTAATCACAAATATCAAGTGGAAACTCATATTTTCTCCAAAGTTTGGGGCATGTGTCCTCCAATATCTCTCTATCTATTTAAATATATGCACTTTCTAGATTTTATATTTTGTCCATATCTTAGTTTTAGTAATTAATAATGATACATCTTTCAAATCAAATTTCTAAAAGCAAATACAATTGCATTGATACATAGTTGTACACTGAAACCTTGCTCTCTTTTAATTTCAATCATTTTAATGATTTTTATATGCATTAAAATATGATCATCTCGCTAATTACATTAGTTCCTATTAATTTGGCATAATTCCCATATTTCCTAGGCATATTAACTAATAACCTAATACCCATATCCCATTCTTATATCCCACATAACCTTTATCCCATCCTAAGATAAATTAATCCTCTTATTAAACCTTTAATCAACCCCCATTACCTACTAACCTATTTCCTAATCCCACTAGCCAATTTTAAATTCAAAAATAATCTAACCACCTACCTACCACCCTACACTAGCCTTTCCTAAAACCCTAAACCCTATGGAGAGATTTCTAGAATTGGAGGATTCTAGAAATCTTCCCCAAATTGGCCCCTTTTTTAGAATTCTCTAATTTCATATAATTCCATGGAATTAAAAATTCCATGGAAATTTTCTAGCCTTAGATCTCAAAGGCCCAAGTTTGAATTTGGACCCTTAATCTTCCCTCCCTTTGCCTATACAACTAAACTTTCCCTCCACCCTTTGGACTAATGATAAATTGTCAAACAAGTCATTAAGCACTCAAATTAGAATCCATAACAACCTTCTAGTGTCCATTTAAATCCATCATCACCGTCAAACAGCCTTTGGAAGCCATTGTCAAAGTCTCACAAGCAATCCAACAATCAAGCTTTTGCATCAAATCATTTGCATTCAAATCCTAGAATGTAAGCATGAGAAGTTAAAGAGGATGGTAAGAATGTTCTATTTGCTCTAATTTATCTCCTCTATCCATTCTTATTGGTGCCATCAAGTTTTGTGTTTTTATTATCTTTTGATAATATATCGCTTAGACTTGAAATTTGGTACACATTTTGGCGACCATGGTGGGAGCTAAACTCCCATATTTAGTCTAATACCATTATTGTAAGTGTTTTAAGTGATTGAAGGAATAATTGTACATGGATTCAAGATTGGATTTTCAATTTTTGACATGTTCCAAGTGAGTCATGATAATACCCTATTAGTCACAGTATTGCAGTCACAGGATCATTAACACTAGTAGTGGTATTGTTGGTTAAGCCACTAACGGTTAGGGGTTTAAGTAGGGTTTTTGTTTTTCAACAATACCATGATTATGAAAGTCATAGGATTTCCCTACTAGTAGTGATATCATCATTGATAATGGTAATATTATTGGTTATATAGTAAGACTTAAATTTTAGACATGTTTTTACTAACCATTTGCCTATTTAGGTGTGTTGGATCTTGTTATTGATTCTGTGTGCAGGACAAGAAGAAAATCCTCATAAGCCAAGCTGATTAGACATTCTTGACAAACCCATGAGTTTGTTAGTCATGATATTGCTCTATCAAATAGCGATATTGTCATTCCTAATAGCGATATTATTGAAAGTGACAGTTGGACTTAGACTATAGCAAGTTTATGTTGACTCTCTATTTATGTAAGTGTTTTATTTTCTATTGTTATCTTTGTATGTATAACAAGAAGAAATCCCCCAAAAGATCAACTAATCACACATCTTTGACAATACTGCAACTCCCTTAGTAGCGACATTATACTGGTAATAGTGGCCTTATTGTTTCTAATAATAACATTATTAAACATAGTGCTTAGGGTTGTTCTATCACTTATATCTTAACATCATTAGGAAATAGATAGATTGGCTTCTTATCTTTTGATTGTTTTGTTTGGGAGTTGTGGTTGCAGGGAAAAAGGGTTTTGCATCCTTTTGACAAACCTATGAGTTTGCTAGTGTGGGATTATCCCGGTAGTTACATGATTGAAATTCTCAATCGTGGTATTGTTCTCTCATTACAGACTAGTAAAAAACTACCCCTATCACTTTTGTATTGTCATTTGCAATGCTTTTAGGTTTTTTCAAGATGCTGATCAAAGTTTGTAAGTTGCAAATCTAAAGAAATTTCCCCCATTTGTTAAATATATTTAAGCATTACTCTATACAAGCACTTAACCTCCTTCCATATCTAAAAATAGTTTACTGATAAAAGGGTATTCTCTATCTTGTAGGGTTCATATAAATCATAGCACCAGGAAAATCATCTAAAAATCCATCCTATATATTGGTTTAACCTCATCTTACAATACCATGACTGACTTAGTCGCAAGTTTGTCTACAAATAGTGGCTTCTAATTCCCAGTAGTGGCTTTGTAGATAGGACTATTTAGGATTAGTTTTAGGTCTTGATAGCATTTTTTATCATAAATAATTGTATATAATAACAAATCCCTATAATTATTTTTAATTTGATAGACTTTTCTTAACTTAGGACAATTATATAATTTTTTTATTAACAACTGTAATATCACTATTTGTGTTTTCCTACTAGTTGCAGCTTTGTTATTTAGAGTAGTGAGATTGTTTGATAGTCATGATTTTGTCATCAACCATAGTAGTTAGTTCATTATTTGTAAACCGGTGACTTGTAACTTGTAGAATTGATAGTCTAGTCATAGGATTGTGCATTTTGGTCATGGAATTGCCTTGTGTATTCATGGTATTGCAAGGACTCATGGGATTGTTAAAATCTAAGTTGCTAACACTTTTCTTTCAAGTTACTTGGAGGTTTTGGCACCCCAATCGAACATTTAACCTTTATTATTACAAGGAGGGGTGCCATTTTGAATTTTTGTCTTAAGTTTTAATTGTATTATTAAAAGATCTTTGATTTAGGTATATTATTATCCTTTATTATCTTCTTACAAATACTTGCTTGTTTGTGTGTGTGTGTATTTATTTGTAAATAATTTGTCATATCATGCCAAACACACACAGGTAATTATAATGGTAAATTAATCATATCATGCATTTGCTTATTTGTTTAACCCTCCCTTATGATAACATGTGACATGGATTTCATCACCATGTATGTGGCTTAGTACACAAGGGTTAGTGTCATGGGTTTCACCACCGCTCTCTAACCAAACTCCATGTTTTGGTGGAGTATAAATATAAGGAGAGTTGTCATTACGGCCTAAGTGGAATTCCCCATAAAGGTTTCTATGGAGTGAGGGGTGATTAAGCCCTAAGACCTAGGGTAATTAGATAGCCTCCTACATGAACTCGGGCCCCAAGGTATCATCATGTATATCAGGGACTCCCCTAGATCCTTTTGTATACTTTAGAGTAGGGGACTTCAGCCATAACAGGTGTTCCACTTCAAAAATCAATATCAACATTGAAGTATCCATCAAATACAAGTAAGGTCAAGAGGGTTCGATCGATTTCATAATAGGTTAGAGGCCTATAAGCTCACTTGTGTAGTCATTGGATGGTGTGGGAATTGGATTACACACCTATACAATTTATTAATTAGGATTGTACTTGTGCATGATTGTTTGTGTGGTATGGCAAGACCCATTTTGTTTTCTATTCGAGTCGACCACACCAATATCTTGTGTGATACCTTAGAGGCCTTTAGGTTGACATTCATTATTCCATCATCATCTTAATTTCTCATCATCCATTTAGGTGCTCATCATTTACCCGTACTAGTCATCATCTCATTGTCTTCCTATTATCCTTTATACATCCTTGTCACCATCCTTTTGTATATCCTCATCTTGGTCTTATCCATCTCTTGTGTTATTTAGACATATCCACCCATCCCCCTATACCATCATCTCACCATCTTATCATCCTTTTGACCACATTGTTTTTTATTATCTCCCCATTTGGCTTTCCATATGTAGTCATCATATAGTACCCATTTCCTTAATCATCATTCGGTCATCTCCTCCACATTTTTCACCCATATACTATCCCCCTTAAGAATACATTTTCCATTTCTCTTCTAAATATCATATCTTTTATTTGACCACTATCTTCACATAATCCATTCCTCATATCCATTTCATCCCTATATAGTACCATCTGCCTTTAATAATAGTTTATGTACTTTGGCTAATCCTTGACTACCGCACTATCCTATAGTCATATCACATTCATCCTACATTTGTCTTGTAGTATCCACCCCATCTACACTCATTCACACCTGGTATTTGTCACCTTCCCGAATCCTTTTGTATTGTGATCAATTTTTATCACACCTCCCCATATCCTTCCACCCTTAACATATTTACTTTACCATCCTCCATACATATTCATAGATCCATCTCATTTATATAAATCCCATATCACTTAGTAACCACCTCCTTTGCATAACCTTTTCTTATTTATCATCTTATAGCAACTACCCCATCACATATAATATTCATCTAGTCTCATACTACTTCCTACCTACCTCATTTCCATCTATATTCATTCCATAAAATTTTAATCCACCCCCTTGTATTTCCTTTTTGTTCATTTTTATCACATTCTTATCCATTTCATAACACATTCATCTCTCATTCATTCTCTAGAGACCATCCTATTTATATCACATACATCCACTTTCCATAACATTATCCATCTTCTCTATTATCTATCTCTCATTTTCATTTCACACTACATCCTACCTACCTCATTCCCATCTATATTCATTCCATAACATCTAGTAGCCATCCCCTTTTATATTCCTTTTGTTTATTTTGACCACATATATCCATTTTAATTCCTCCCTCATTCATTCATCCTATCCATAACACCTAGCCCATACATAGACTATACATCTACTTCTCTTATCATCATCTATCCCATCTCTTATTTACATCTTATTTTCATCTAGTATCCATCCCCTCTTCACACCCTTTTTTTATTTTGATCACTTCATTATCCATCTCTTCTAAATAATTTTAATTTTTCTCCCCACCTCCTTTTATATATTTCTTATCCATATACATCTCCTTATCCATCCACATCATATTGACTATAGTATCCATCTTCAACCTCATCCTCATATATTAATCATCTTTCATAGTTCTATAGGTGAGAATAACTATCCTCTCACCTTATATCTATTTGTATAAGTTCCATCCCATTGTCCCATATCCACTCCTTGCACATATATTATTTTATCCTCTTACAATTACTCCATCCACATAACCACATTTTATATATCTATTATCCAACCCTCTTATCACATAATAACACCCTTAATTCATCATCCAAACTAGTTTGTATATATCATTTTATCCCCTATCCATTCATAAATTTTCATCTATAATCCCCATACCATATCACATTTCATATAGTGTTCATTCCCCTTCACATCCACATAAAATAACTTGTATAAACTTCATCATCACTTAGTCTTATATATCTATCCTCCATATCCATTTCAGTATCCATCCATCCTTTTCACACCACCGTATATATACATACACATCCCACCTCTCATCCATCACTTCTCCACCCCTATTTTGCATCTTGAGTAGGTGTCTTTATCCAATCCTTTATTCATTACATATCATATCATAGATTCTTTTGTCCTCTTCCCATCCTCTTTAAATACTAGACTTAGTCTTGGAACCAAGGTCTTAAGTGGTCACCCATTTTTTTTGGATAATTAATTATCACCTCTTTTCACTTTGGATTATCATTATACATAGTCTTGTAGGATCCTAATCTAGCACTCATCATTATCTCTATCAAGTACTTTTGTCCTCTAGCACCCATCAACTTGTCCATTTACTAGTAGATAAAAATATTTGATCCCATCATTTTTTCTTTCATCCTTGCTAGATTAGTCTCTTGAAGGACTTTGTATTTTCATCATTCTTGGTCACCCATCTTCTTACATCATCATCCCTTTTACCACTGAAAGTTTTGGTCTTTAAACAAAAATAGTATTTGAATAATTCCCATCTCATCCATCACTTTTCATCACAACCATCATTCACAATGGTCATCCATACTCGAGCTCAACTTAAAATTAGACAAGGCTCCAACCAAGATAAAAATCCCCTAGGGCACATAATGGACCCAAATAAAGAATATGATGAAAACCATAGTGACATGCACACACCAAGGAAAGATAATGAAAGAAGTAATCCCCTCCAAAATGATGAAGGAATCTCATTGACCACTATCTTTATGAGAACTGAGATCATGTCTTAGCCCTCACTATATAAATAGGGGGCACCTTATCTTCCACCTTTGATTGCACCCTCTTGTATAACCTAGTTTTCCCATCAAGACCAAAATCACCCCATCAACATGATAATTGTAATCCTCAAGAAGAAGAAGCTATAGGCCATGGGTTTATCAAAAAAGAAGAACACCCACAACCCCTTTGTAACCACTAGAAATAGTCTTGGAATAATTGATCACTACCAACATGATTACTTTACCTAAGATTAGACTAGTAGAGAATCATCAACTAAAACCTGATTGGTACCATGAAGATGACTTTTACAAATATCATCAAGTAAAGGGACATGATACTAAATAATATATGTAATTAAAGCACTATATCCAAGACTTAATAGAAAGAGGTGATATTGAGATCTAAGAAGAAGTGCCATCAAACCAATCAGTAATGACATTTATAAATATCCTCTCTCAAATAATGATCAAAATAACTAGAGGCCCTAATGAGACCAGGGTTAGACATCATCTTCCAATCACACCGATTATCATACTATTCCCTACCATTACATTAATACCATCAAAATCTATAAAATTCAAGAATCCACTTCACCTCCATCCCCCATCCTAAAAATTAATAGGGTTATAGTTGTTTCATTGTCACCACTCGATGCAATAAGATTGTAATTCCCGTTGCACGCCCTCAAGATCCTTCCACCTCATCCACTGCCCACAAGGGGAATATTTTTAAGAAAGACTCAAGCAGTTATGATAAATCTTATGACATCATTCAGTAGTTAGAAAAGACTCCCACTCAAATATCCTTGATGGAACTTCTAAAAACATCTACCTTACATAAGGAGATATTAAATCAAGTACTGAATGATTTGAAAGTACCTAGTGACCTAGATACCAATCAATTTTAGGCACTAGTGGCACATTTATCCCCATCGCATCAAGTTAATTTTAGTACCAAGGATCTAATTCCTACTAGCCCATATCATAATTATCCATTATACATTGAAGTCACCATTTCCCATCACCGAGTTTCCCATGTCCTCATAGACAGAGGATCTGCACTCAGCCTATGTAATCTAGACTTTCTAAATAAATTGGGATACTTAGAGACATCATTTGGGCCCACTTTAATAATGATCAAAGTTTATGATGACAATGAGAGGCCATCAATTAGGACTTTCTATCTTCCTATTTTCATGGGACTGGTAGTTCATCAAACTTTGGTTCATGTCATGGATGTAGAGTTACCATATAATATGTTGCTCAAAAGACCATGGATTTATAAAATACAAGATGTACCATCCATTCTTCATCAGTGCTTAAAATTCCCCCATTCAAAAGTGGAAGTCACCATTCCTAGAGTTATAGACCATCTCCATAGCTATCAAATGGATCAATCTTCATCACCTCACTTTGGCAATAACAATGCCATCCTAAGCCCCACATCTCATAAGTATATATCTTCAAATCAACTAGAATCCACATCTCAATTAGATCTTGATGTCACATGACTAAAAATCACACCTCTAGGGTGTGGAGAGTATGATTATAAAACATTTTGCTTTGGTAACCTACCCCTCTCTCCACGTAGTTATGGGTCCCTAACTATGAGGAAGAATAACCCCATTAAGTATTAGTTTGGGCCAATAGCTTTTTCAAGCACTAGATTTTTGGCTAATGAATACATTGAATATGGAGACAATTCTTGGCTCATTCCAGATGATGAAGTCCTCATCTCTCCCAAGCATAATTATCCTAGAGTCCAGATAATGATGGAAAATATGCAATACAAAGGAAAGGGATTGGGAAAACAAGAACAAGGCCGACTGGAACCTATCATTGTCCAATAACATCCACAAAAAATTGGCTTGGGGTACAAACTATATGATGATGACCCAACCAGCATCATTGTGGATTCTCTTTTGACTAATGAATCATCTCCTCGATGAAGACATTGAAACAAGATCTATCTTTAGTCACTTCGAGGAACTTACTACCACCAACCTCTTCCCTCATACCACTATATCCACCATCAATATCTCCCTCCATTATCCATCCCTCATAGACTAGGAATCAAAGCAGGAGCCCACCTTTGATACATTTCAAAATGATTAGGCCATTTTAGAATACATGAGAGCTATAGAATTGATGCCATTCGGAGATCATAAAAAGAGATTTTCTATCAATCTTTTTCAATTAGCATATTTTGAAGAGCAACAAACATCCTATAGTCCAAGTGAGGATGAATACTCTGAAGAAGAAGGAGAGCCTTCCAAAGATCTGGTTGAACTCCCATATAGCTCCTTCATACCAGAAGATTATTTTGATATCGATACTAAACTACTAAGTTGCTTCACTTTCAATGTTCTAAAAATCTCATTACCCCATTATTTACAAGATCAATCACCGTCACTCATTAAGGAGGTGATATAAGTTAATATCAGAACTAACAAACATCCCAAAATAGTGAAACTAGGGGCATCTCTTATGACAAAGGAATATGAAGTCCTTATTGAGCTAATAAAGGAATATATTGACATATTTGCATGGAGCTATGTTGGCATGCCTAGATTAGACCCCTCATTGGTGGTACACCACCTAGTTGTGCATCCAAATGCAAAACTTATAAAATAAAAATTATGAAAGATGCATCCTAAGGTGGTGTTACTAGTCAAGGAAGAATTACAAAAATTCTTGGAAGTTGGATTCATCTACCCAATTGATTACTCAAATTGCATATCTAATATTGTTCCTATAACAAAGCCACAAGGCAAAATCTATAAATGCACCAAATTTTGGGATATTAATAAGGCATGTCCTAAGGATGACTTCTTGCTACCTAATATTGATGTGATTATAGATTCAACAGTTTGGTATGAGATGCTTTCCCTCATGGATGGCTTCTCAGGGTATAATCAAATCAAAATAGCACCTGAAGATCTGCATAAAATAGTATGTATAACTCTGTGGGGGATGTTTTGTTATCAATTCATGCCATTTGGCCTTAAGAATGCAATAACCACTTATCAACAGGTTATGACTATTATTTTTCATGATATGATGCATGACATTGTAGAAGATTATGTTGATGATATTTTACGTAAGTCTTGTTTAAGGTCTGAGCACCATGTGGACCTCAAAATAATTTTTCTGAGATTGCAAAAAAATAACGTAAGGTTGAATCCCAAAAAGTGTGTTTTTGGAGTCACTTCAAGTAAATTATTGGGATTTATAGTCTCAAGAAGGGGCATCGAGGTGGATCCAGCAAAATTCAGAGTAATTATAAAAATGCTCCCACCTCATAATCTCAAGCAGCTTCACAAGCTTTAAGGAAAACTTCAAGCCATAAGGCATTTTATCTCTCAGCTGGTTGATAAGTCTCACCCCTTCACTCATATATTAAATAAGGGGACTACCTTCCATTAGAATGAAGAATGCCAACAAGCTTTTGAAATATTAAAACAATACTTGGAAAATCCACCTATTCTATTACCACCAACTTCAAGAAAGCCTCTGCTCCTTTAAATTTCAGCAACGCCATGCACCATTAGTTCTCTTCTTACACAACATGATGATCAAGGTAAGGAGCAAGCTATTTATCAACTCAGTTGTACATTGATGTCATATGAGCTAAACTACACTCCTATTGAAAAGGCATGTTTATCTATAGTTTTTACATCATAAAACCTCTAGCATTACATGCTTAATAATCATGTACAGCTCATCACAAAAGTTGATCCTTTAAAATAATTACTATCCAAGATAGCGCTTATAGGTTAAATAGTAAAATGGATCATGTTACTTAGTGAATTATGAGTATATAAATAAAAAATCTATAAAAGGATAGGTCATTATAGATTAACTAGCAAAGGCACCTTTAGAAGTGATTGAGCCAATTATAACCAATTTCCCAAATGAGTCCATCCTAAATACCTCGCAAGCAGATGGCTGGAAGTTATACTTTGATGGCTCATTTACTACCCATGGATCTGGGGTAGGCATCCTCTTGGTCACCCCTCAGGGCGATCTCATTTCAAAAGTATTTTGCCTTGCCTTTCCATGTACTAATAATATTTGATAGTATGAAGCCTTGATAGTTAGACTTCATCTAGCTATCCAATGGAACATTCATCAATTACAAGTATTCGAGGACTCGTAATTAATTATCAAATAGGTCAATGGTGAATTCCAAACAAAAGATAAAAAGTTGCTTCCTTATAAATAATTAGTGGATCAATTAAAGACCAATTTTTAGTCTATCACATTTAAACAGGTTCCATGAGGGAGTAATAAAGCAGTTGATTCTATGGCCACTATTGGTTTGCTCATTGATTTCCCTAAAGATGTTCTAGAAAGTAATTTTTTGATCAAGCATCTGATCATCTCGACCTATCAGTCATTGGATCTGCTTCAAATCTATGTAATCAATCAATGATCCCAGTCTACCGTGGTACCATGATATTTATAGGTACCTTCATAATAATATCCTTCTCCCTAACCTTAACTACCATCGGTGCAAAGCTTTCATCCATCACACCACCCGATACACAATCTTTGGTAGCACACCCTTTATCAATGTAGCTATTATGGTACCTTGTTGAGGTATCTAACATCAGAGGAGGTGGCCCAGGAAATGAAAGAAGTTTATGATGGTGTCTATGGAGGGCACATCAATGGAATGACCCTAGCTAAAAAGCTCCTCTGAACTAGTTACTATTGGTCAACAATGGACCATGATTCTTGCCAATATGTGTGTAAATGTGTAGCTTATCAGAGGCACAAAAACCTCATCCACACTCCTGCACAAGAGTTACAAGATTATATGAGTTTGTGGCCTTTCTCCATATGGGGCCTAGATTTAATTGGCAAGATAAATCCTACTTCATCAAAGGGTCATAAATTCATCATCATGGCTACAGAGTATTTTACTAAATGGGTCAAAACAATGCCACTTAGTTACACAACCAGCCTCTAAATCTCCAAGATTATTCTCAATCAAATCATTTGTCATTTTGGTATACCTACTAACATAATTTCAGATAATGGCAAATTATTTAAGAATCAAGAAGTAGAAGCGCTATGTCAAAAATCACTTAGCATTTCTCTTCCCCATATTATCCCCAAGGCAATGGACAAGCAGAGGCAACTAATAAGATCCTTATCAAAATTCTGAAGAAGATTGTCAATCAAGTTGAACGAAAATAACACACCCAATTATATCTAGCATTATGGTCTTATCGAACATGTGTCTACACACCTACTAGAGCCACTCTGTATGCATTGGTATATGGGACTGAAGCAATATTATTAGTAGAATTGGAATTCCCCTCTCTGATTCTCACTCAGAGGCATCATTACTGATCATAATCTCATAAAAGAGGAACTATAAGAATTAGAACTCCTTGATGAAAAGAGACAAAAGTCCCTGGATCACCTCTAAGTATCATGTCCCTTTTTTTAGTTGACATGTTCTGAGTTGATGGTTAGCCTATTATGCAACCCTTGTAGGCTAATAGGATGGATAGAGGGTCATAATGGAGCTTGGCTTGGCTTTGATTAGCAGAATTTGTTTCAGTTGGCATTCATTTGGGCTTTTTCAGGCATGTTTGTCTGAACTCCTATTATATAGGGAATGTTAGCATTCACCAGAGCATCCCTGTTATGGCATGAGCATGTGCGGAATCACTTCCTAGTTCACCAGCTTTGAACGGTTTGAGGATCTGACATATATTAAGGGAGATATTAATATTTGATTGATTTAATCAAATATTAATTATTTGGCCTATTTTTTAATTAGAAACCCTAATTCTAATTTAAGAAAACCCTAATTAGGGCAAGCACATCCTTTTGAGGGTATAAGGGTTTCTCATGGAGGCCATTATTGATTATGATTGATTATTGATTTTGATATTGAAGAATTCTTCTGTGAAGACTGAGCCAAGGGTTCCAAGATTCCTTCTACATTGGAGAACGTCAACTCTTCAGTGTGTGCGATTCAGAGGCTATGAAATATCAGCTAATTTATTGTCAATTTGAGAGATAGCTTCATACAAAAGTTATCATAGAGATTTACAGGTTTGAGAGATAACTTCACATAGAAGTTATCACAATATTGCAGATGATTTGAGAGATAACTTCACACAGAAGTTATCACAGCATTTCAAGTATTTATTTCATTAGGTTTTGCTTTCAGTAATTGTCCAGATTAAGCTTTGATGTATTAGGGCCATATTCCTTGAGATCTGGTATCTAGCATAGAGGCTGCAACATATTATCTTGCTTCTGTACGGAATTTGTACCGATCCGTGCAAGTCCGTACAGTTCTGCATTAGGTCGTACAGAGCCACAGGCAACTCAGAGACCGACATCGGCATCCCAGTGATCGACATCAGTTGACTGAAGACCGATATCGACAGAGAAGCTGACTAACAAAGACTGATGTTGGTAGTATATCGACCGACGATGGTGACTATGTGTCGACACAGAAACCAGAGACATCCAGATTTAGGGTTTGTTTCTAGATTTGCAAAAGATCAGGGTGTTAAGATAGTATTTGTAATATTCTTTGATATGCATGATAGAAGACTTATTTTAGACTGAGCCAAGGGTTCCAAGATTCCATTTGCATTGGAGAACGTCAACTCTTCAGTGTGTGTGATTCAGAGGCTGTGAAATATCAGTTGATCTATTATCGATTTGAGAGATAACTTCATACAGAAGTTATCACAGAGGTTTACAGATTTGAGAGGTAACTTCATACAAAATTTGTCACAGAGCTTTCCAGGTATTTATTTTATTAGGTTTTTGATTCAATAAGTTATACAGTTAGAGATCTTATGTATAGAGTCATATATCTTGAGATCAGGGGTCCAACAAACAGGGTGTGTTATATTGGCAGCCATATGAAGTCTGTACAGATTCGTACAGATTCACACAAAAACTGACATCGATAGGTAGAGATCTACAGAGACCGACATCGGCTGACATATCACTGACGTCGGCAAGTTCATGACCCCAATTGACCGACAACGGCAGTATAACCGACATCGACGACTGTGTTTTTGACACAATTGGTTGAGATGCATAGATTCAGGTTATTTTTCAGACTGCTGGAAGTTAATCAGGGTTTTAAGACAGTATATTGATATGCTTTAATATGCATGACTGAATACATCTATTGTAACCATCTGGACAATTAATAAGATTAGTGATTTGATAGTTAAGAGATTCACTGTGGCTGATTTGTTTATTTGAATTTATTCTACAAAATTGCATCTTTGTTCAGAGCTTTTGTGTTTCTATATTCCCTGTTTGAAGGGAATATTACAGTGGTATCAGAAATTTTGACAAAAAAAAGGAGCCCCTAAGTTAGGGATACTACAGTGGTATCAGAGCTTTATTCCTGCCATCCTGTTGGGCAAATCAGAGCCAAATTCCTGCCATCCTGTTGGGTAGATCAGAACTAAATTCCTGCCATCCTGTTGGGTAGTTTGGGTAGATTGGACATTGAATCAATTAGTAAATCATGATGACTTCAAGTACTCAGAAATAGTGGGACAAGGATATGGAGAAGGAACAAAGTTTGAAGAGGTTAAATGAATTTCTTTCATACCCTACATTCAAAGACAAATCCACACAATATATGACAGCAAATGATGAGTGGGAGTTATTAACACCTCAGGTTCAGAAGAGGATGTCTTTTGATCACTTTGTTAAGCTAAAGGAGGGAGCACTACAGATCAGTTAGACAAGATAGTAGCATGTCCCATGATTCTTATGAGATAGGAGATAACAAGTGTGCTACTATTAATAGGAGAAAGCTTTGTTTATACTGCAAAGATCCATATGATGCCAATCACAATTGTCATTTGAGTCCTAAGGGCAAGGCATATCGTGTAATATGGGAGTATTATGAGGATTCGAAATCAAAAGATTTTGAACAGCATGATAGTTCTAAGGAGTTAGAGGCAAAGGCTTCAGAGCCTAAGGTAGAGGCAATGAAGGTGGCTCACCAAGATTATGAGAGACATGCGGATGAGCTTAGTCATGGGGATTCAGACTCTCAGTTAGTTGCAGAGGATGAGGGAGCTGGAGATTGTGATGATGAGATAGTTTCAGCAACAGCTTCTTCATAGGTAGATGAGGATGAGTATGATTCTGGCATTCGAAGTGTGGAGGTATACTCAGAGGTTAGTATACTGAGTGTTGGTAGTGAGTACATTCTTGCAGTTGTTATTGAGGAACATGTTGTTGAGGCTGACACACATGTTTAAGATTTGGGAGTACCTAGTCCTGATGAGTTTGAGATACCAGTGGAGTCGAGTCTCCATATTGATTCTTCTCACACCGATGATAGTGTCGTACAGTTGATCATGTCACCTTTATAGAGGGATCAGTTATGGGATGGATTAGCACCATCTTTTGTAGAGGGAATTGGTAGTTGCAAGTTACATAGCTTACAGTATCGACACACCCAGGACAGTTTATCAGAGATTAGATTTGGTGTCAGTGACTCAGGTACCTATGGTTGTCATATCCACGGTGCAGTTGGGTGTGAGTGTCAGTTAGACAGGGACTTGAGCTTTGATAGAGTTGATGTTTTAGATGGCTTGAGTTCCACAGAGTGGTTTTTTCTACCGACATCTACAGTTGGTCTTCAGATAATTTTGTCAGTGATGACAGATGTTTGGGTGTTGAGTGTAGTTTTTCAGTTGCTGATTTTTGTACTTTTGATCCTGTTGATGCTGATGATTTTTTCATAGGGGTTGAGTGGTGACATGAGGGATGTTACACAATCTTTTCCTTGGGATCCAGGTGGATTGATTGGTTGGTTGTTCTGAGATTGCTTGGGGACAAGCAATTTCAGGAGGGGCAGATTGTCATGTCCCCTTTTTTAGTGGACATCGACAGATTTGATGATTAGCCTATTATGTGACCCTCGTAGGCTGAGAGGATGGATAGGGGGTCATGATGGAGATTGGCTTGGCTTCGATTAGCAAAATTTCTACAATTGGCTTTCATTTGGGCTCTTTCAGACACATTTGGCTTGAGCTCCTATTATTTAGAGATATTTGACATGCAGCGGAGCACCCTTATTTTGGTATGGTCATGTGTAGAATCACTCCCTGATTCACCAGCTTTAATCGGTTCGAGGATCGAACATATATTGAGGGAGATATTAATATTTGATTGATTTAGCCTAATATCAAATATTAATTATTTAGCCTATTTTTAATTATGAAACCCTAATTCTAATTTAAGAAACCCTAATTAGGGCATGCACATCTTTTTGAGGGTATAAGGGTTTCTCACGGAGGCCATTATTGATTATGATTGATTATTGATTTTGATATTGAAGAATTCTTCTGTGAAGACTGAGCCAAGGGTTCCAAGATTCCATTTGCATTGGAGAACGTCAACTCTTCAGTGTGTGCGATTCAGAGGCTGTGAAATATCAGCTGATCTATTGCCGATTTGAGAGATAGCTTCATACAGAAGTTATCACAGAGGTTTACAAATTTGAGAGGTAACTTCATACAAAATTTTTCACAGAGCTTTCCAGGTATTTATTTTATTAGGTTTTTGATTCAATAAGTTATATAGTTAGAGATCTTTTGTATTAGAGTCATATATCTTGAGATCAGGGGTCCAACAAACAGGGTGTGTTATATTGGCAGCCATATGAAGTCCGTACAGATTCGCATAAAAACTGACATCGATAGGTAGAGATCTATAGAGACTGACATCAGCCGACATATCACCGACGTCGGCAGGTTCACGACCCCAGTCGATCGATGACGGCAGTATAACCGATGTCAGCGATTGTGTTTTTGACAAAGTTGGCCGAGATGCACAGATTCAAGTTATTTTTCAGACTGTTGGAAGTTAATCAAGGTTTTAAGACTATATATTGATATGCTTTAATATGCATGACTGAGGACATCTATTGTAACCATCTGGATAATTAATAAGATTAGTGATTTGACAGTTAAGAGATTCACTGTGGCTGATTTGTTTATTTGAATTTATTCTACAAAATCGCATCTTTGTTCAAAGCTTTTGTGTTTCTATATTCCCTATTTGAAGGGGATATTATAGTGGTATCAAAGCTTTTGACGGAAAAAAGGAGCCCCTAAGTTAGGGATACTACAGTGATTCAGAGGCTGTGAAATATCAATTGATCTATTGCCGATTTGAGAGATAGCTTCATACAGAAGTTATCACAGAGGTTTACAAATTTGAGAGGTAACTTCATACAGAAGTTGTCACAGAGCTTTCCAGGTATTTATTTTATTAGGTTTTTTATTCAATAAGTTATACAGTAGAGATCTTCTGTATTAGAATCATATATCTTGAGATTAGGGGTCCAATAAACAGGGTGTGTTATATTGGTGGCCGTACGAAGTCCGTACAGATCCATTCAGATTCGCATAGAAACCGACATCGACAGGCAGAGATCTACAGAGATCGACATCGGCCGACATATCACCGACGTCGATAGGTTCACGACCCCAGTTGATCGACGATGGCAGTATAACCGACGTCAGCGACTGTGTTTTTGACACAGCAGGCTGAGACGCACAGATTCAAGTTATTTTTCAGATTGTTGGAATTTAATCAGGGTTTTAAGACTGCATATTGATATGCTTTAATATGCATGACTAAGGACATCTATTGTAACCATCTGGACAATTAATAAGATTAGAGATTTGACAATTA
This sequence comes from Torreya grandis, assembly GCA_037957365.1. NCBI lineage: Eukaryota > Viridiplantae > Streptophyta > Pinopsida > Cupressales > Taxaceae > Torreya > Torreya grandis. Next base: position 523,417 of record JARHVA010002776.1, on the reverse strand, counting down.
AGAGATTTACTGTGGTTGATTTGTTTATTTGAATTTATTCTGCAAAATCGCATCTTTGTTTAGAGCTTTTGTGTTTTTATATTCCCTGTTTGAAGGGGATATTACAGTGGTATCAGAGCTTTTGATGGAAAAAGGAGCCCCTAAGAAAGGGACATTACACTGAGCATATCAAAATAAATTTAAGGGCTAATATTGTAATAAAATTCAAGCTAGGGAGTTCAAGATTGGTTTCTTAGTCCTAAAAAATACCAAAAAAATACCAATGCAGAATGTGATAAGAAGGGGAATTTTGAAGCCAACTAGTTAGGTTCCTATGTCATTATTGTTAAGTTCAGGTTAGGAGCGTATAAGTTGGCCTTGCTTGATGGATAAGAATGAGATGATCCCATGAACATTATGCACCTCAAGCACTTCTATATTTAATCCAGGTATCATTATCCTCCATCTATAGGGCACCTCCCATCCACTCTTCTCATCCATAGCCCTACCTTATTAGTCCTTAGAAAAAAAAACCTTCCAATGGTGAAAACTAGCTTCTTAGCACCTTGGGCAAGTACCATGATGAAAATTGATTTCCAACATCATGGTAATTAACCCTAACCCTGGTCTCAATAGTGGGAATCTATCATCAGGATTGGACAGCGATGTGGGATAACTACTTTGGTCAAAGGAAGGTACATGGCTTGTCAAAAACTATTTGTTGGAGGGTTCTCTAGCATCACTAATCCAAACTTGGTTAGTATATATATCCCCATGTCCCGTCATATCCTCATCATCCCAATAATACTCTTCCAAATCTTCTTTAACACATATGTCTCCTTTTAGCCTCACAAGTGACATCCCATCCCCATTTCCCTATTGTTGTTACTAAGCCTCAAGGTCACATCTTCCCACATAAAATTGTCATTATGGAGGATCACAGCATTTAAAAAAAATCATCTTCCTAGGTGTCTAAGCATACACTATGGCCATTGATTCTTGAGGGGTCATCATAACCCTCATTTTAAAACTTGGTTGGACTTCCACCATGACATGAGCTACATTTCAAGTATATCTTGTATATAATTCTAACATCATCATTCGATCCCTTGTCCATATCTATTCTTAGTCATATCATCATTTATCTACATCATTATCTTATAGTTAATTTTTGGTGTAATTATGTGTCTTATGTATATGTGTTATATTTTATGTATATATTTGAATGTCTTATTTAGATTAGTTTACATATATCTTTCTTTTTTTTCTTGTTAGCTTTTTATGAGAACAAAGATGGCATGGGTGACCCTCAAAAAAATTCTTCAGAAAAGTTCATCTCTCAAATGGAGTTCCCCATGCATCTTTGCTACCATGCCTAATACCTATCATATCGTTGGCACATGGCAATAAGATGCAATATTAAAAATAGATTGCAAATTTCCATACTTTGACAAACTTCCAAAAATCCCCCATCATGTCCTAATCAAACCTCTTATCCTATCCCCCATCCTATCCTAATCAATCTTCTATCCTAGCCACAATCTCATCCTACCCATCCTCATCCAAGGACTAACACATCAACACCCATCCCCTCATCACCCTACCTTCATGGTGCAGGAGGATTTCTACCACCAATACTATGGATGAAATGACCTAAATAAGGGATTAATATATTTAACATAACTACCCCATGAAGGCATAATCCCTCGAGGGGGCATCATATCCTACTAATTTTAACATCATCTAACATTATGGTTCTTCTTTGAAAGACCATTACTCCTATCACTTCACTCCATATGCAATACCCTTTCAAAGAGGGGTAAAATATATGCATTAAAATATGCTCACCCCATTAATTCATGCTAATTTGGCCTAATTCCCATGTTTCCTAGCCATATTAACTAATAACCTAATACCCATATCCCATTCATATATCCCACGTAGCCATTATCCCATCCTAAGATCAATTAATCCTCTTATTAAACATTTAATCAACCCCATTACCTACTAACCTACTCCCTAATCCCACTAGCCAATTTTAAATTCAAAAACAATCCAACCACCCACTTACCACCCTACACTATCCTTTCCTAAAACCCTGAACCCTTTGGGAAGATTTCTAGAATTGGAGGATTCTATAAATCTTCCCCAAATTGGCTTGTTATTTATAATTCTCTAATTCTAGAGATTGGAATTAAAAATTTCAAGGAAATTTCCTACCCCTAGATCTTAAAGGCCCAAGTTTGAATTTGGACCCTTGATCTTCCCTCCCTTTGCCTATAAAACTAAGCTTTCCCTCCACCCTTTGCACTAATGAGAAATTGTCAAGCAAGTCATTAATCACTCCAATTAGCATCCATAACAGCCTTATAGTGTCTATTTGAAGCCATCATCACCATCACACATCCTTTGGAAGCCATTGTCAAAGTCTCACAAGCAATCTAATAATCAAGCTTTTGCATCAAATCATTTGCATTCAAATCTAGGAATGGAGGAATGAGAAGGTAAAGAAGATGGTAAGAATGGTCTATTTGCTTTGATTTATCTCCTCTATCCATTCTTATTGGTTCAATCAAGTTTTGGGTTTTTATTGTCTTTTGATAATATATTGCTTAGACTTGAAATTTGGTACATAATTTCAATTTCAGATTATATGCATTGATTACATACATTAACATGCTTTTGGTTATAGGTCATGTTGAATATTTTGACCACAAGTCAAAATGTGTTAACCCCCTATAGTTTAAAACCTATATAGGGGTCCCCCTAGGGTGTGATTTGTGTTTTATGGTTCACATGAGATCCTTTGATGTGTCTTTAGCCTTGGTCATATTTACTTTTAGTCCTTTGTGTCATTTGAGGTCATTTTAAGTCATTTATGAGACTTGTATACTTTACCATAGAACACAAAGGTGTCAAAAGATGCTCTAACATCATATTTGTTAGATTCTTATCAGAAGTGGAAGTCTTTGATTGAAATTCACAGGGTGCTATGTTGAAATCAAGAAAATAGTTTAGAAGAGGTAGTTTGTAGTTGTCGTATGTCAGTGTAGTAGTTGTGACATGTGTAGAAGGATTCAAAGTGACCCTTCAGGTCCCCTCAACTCAATTCCATGCTTTATAAGCTTTGACTATCTCAAAAATGGCATAAAACCATTCATCTTCTCCATCACTCTCCTTTGCATGAAAAAATGGTTAACCGGTTTCAGTCTAGTATAGATAGAAGGAGGTGAGTTGGTTCAAATGATCTTGAGGGATAATATTAATCTTTGTGTACTTAAAATATATAATAATATTTGTAGGTTATATTTTTTGTGCTTCATGAACCATGGTTAAGAAGATTTGTGACTATTTTCTGCATGCTCATCCCTATCACCTCAAGGTTTCTCTTCTATTTGGATTGGTTCATATAAAACAAGTGTGGCACATGTTCTTATATATTTTTATCACCCTTATCTCATGATTTATAGACTTTATTGCACATGTGGAGGAAAATTGATGAGCAAAGCTATCTTTATTTGCTAGTTGAGAGAACCATTGAAGTTGCAGACCAATATTTTCACTTCTTGCAGAGTTATTCTCCTGTAGCAACTCAAAACAAAGATAAAATTCTTGAATTTATCATCTAAGAGTGGTGACTATTTTCCCTTCATGAAATTCCTTATCTCAATAAGATTCCTTCTGAGATGCAAGGCTTAAAAGTTACACACAATCAATTTTTTCATGTGACCAGTAACTACAGTCAAGTGGAATTGAACCTTGCACAGTCATGGTGATGTGATGAAGAGATGTAAAGGTGGTAAGAAGTCTCATGAAGTGTGAACAAACATGTTTAAACCTTTTAAACAGTTTTAAGATTGGTTATGATAACCTGACTTGATACACTACCTTATATCATGCACATAAACCTATAGGTAGTTTCCAACATGGTCTGAGTGCAAGCTACAGGGGTCTGAGGGAGGTGGAGTATAAGTGTTATAGCTTGTTTGAAACCTTCACTAAGTTTTAAGAACATTGAGAGTGTCATAGTAATAATGGTAGAGTTTTAAGGTGGCAAGCAGACTTGAATCCTATGTCCACAATTTGAGAAGTGCTTTAGGGACATATTATCTTAATATTTTTGAAATAAGGATTCTACCATATATTTGATCTTCTCACATCAAAATGTCTTGAGGTCTACATAAACCTAGTGGTTTCCACCATGTAGCCTAGACATAAGGGTAATTCTTTGACCTAAGGAAGGATTGTTGGGCATGAGTAAGGACTATTTAAATAGGCCACCACCTCAAGTAATTCCTCACTGTAGACTATCAGTATAGTCTATAGTATTTTAAGCTCAAATGACCTTTCAATGTTACATGACAAAATCTAAGAATAACCTGCAAGCAAATTGACTTACTTTGGATAATAAATAACCTAATGACCTTGAAAAGGGATTAGGCCATGGACTATAAAGTTTCATTTGTTGAACACCACCTACTAGGGTTCCTTTTCTCTCAAAAGGGCCACCTACAGTCTAACTGTAGACACCTACAGATTGATGAAGAGAAATTAGAGGTTGAAAACCCTACAGACATAGACATTTGCCCAAGTGGAAGTGATCCAATTATCTCAAAAGGATCTTGGAGTGTTCAGTATGAGGTTCAAGGGCTGAAAGTCACCTATAGGGGTCTCTGTGGTCTAAGGATGGCCACTTATAGTTTGTTATAGTAGAGAGACCAACTCAAGCTAGTGTTAATAGTGTTGTTCCAAAAATCAGCTACGCTCGTTTTGTGACAACCCCTACAAAACTTGTCCATTTCATGTTTTTCACTCTAAGTTTATCTTTCAAGGTAAGTTTTTCTTGATCTCGTGTTTGGTCAATTAACATCATTAAAAGTTCATGACATTCCCTTATTGCGATTTCTCAAAAAATGTGAAAATCGTTGCGATTTTGATGCAATCATATGACAAAATTTTTGATAATTTTGATAAGTGTTTTCTATAGTTTACATGTAATGGCAGTAAATTTTGCCGCCATTATATGTGGTTTATAGTTCCCCTGCAAAGGCGGCAATTTTTGCCGCCCTTACATTTTTTATACAAGATTGGCAAAAATTGCCGCCCTTGCATTTTTTCTTTTCGTTTCATGTAGGAGCAGCAATTTTTGCTTCCCCTACATCCCTCTTCTAACCTCATCATGCAGAGGTGGCAGTTTTTGCCACCCCTGCATGATCTTAGTTTTCACATGCAACATTTATGATTGCACGTGCCAAGCAGTTGTGGTCATTTTTTCCCCATTTAACCCTTTTTTTGCCTCATTTTGTTTCATTCCTCTTTATTTTATCCTCCTTCCTATGTCTAGACGATTGTGCGTGCAAGTGGAATCATGTTTTCATCAAATTCAAGCATTGTATCATGGTTTTCCAGGTAGGGTTTCACATTTTTTATCTTCTTGTTTCGGTTTTTGTTTTTCTTCTTTAATTCATAGTTGTTTTTCTTTTTTTTATTCTAGTCTAGGTTTTATTATGTTTGTCTTCCTTTTTCTTCATTTTTTCCCCCCGAGAAGGCAATCTAAGTGAAAAACTCTCTTCCCCTTCTTCCTACCCATCAGCCTGTCAAACCCACATAATGGCAGTGAATTTCACTGCGCTTACATATGGCCGTCAAACCAGTGTAAAGGCAACAAAATTCACCACCCTTACAGATCCCTTGCCAATTGGTGTGAGGGCGACAAATTCCACCACCCTTACATGCAACCTATCAACTAGTGCAAGGGCGGCAAAAATTACCACCCTTACATGACCTCACACCATTCTCACCTTTTTGTGCAGGGGTAGGAAAAATTGTCGCCCTTACACGATATCCCTTTTCACATGCATAGGTGGTGAAAATTGCCGTCGATGCACATCTATCCTTCTCAATGTGCATAGGTGGCAATTTTAACTGCCTATGCACAGGACCTTCCTCCACATGCAAGGGTGGTAATTTTTGCCGACCTGCATGTTTTCTCTCTGAAAACTTAACTCTGGAAAATTTCATTTTTCTCATTTTTTTTGAGCCCACTTCCCTTTCACTTACCGATCTACTCATGCCTTAGCCCTTTCAAGCACATTCCCATGATCATGATCATCCAATGTGAAATTTTCTCAGATCACCAATGTTTCCCCTAATTACACGATCATGATTCTTGTTGCAGTTTCTCTTTAAGATCCTTCTTCATTGATATACTTTGGACAAAGGCTCATCCCGATGATTGAGGTTTTTCCAAAGAAGTTGAAGATAATGAAGTACCAGTATCAAGGTGTTTTTCCAATCGACAACATTAGGGATATGGAGATTGGGCATGTAGATATGGTTGAGTTCGTAGAAAGAACTAAAGCGAACAATCCTAGATTTGAAATGAAGAGGATAATTGAGAGCAATATTCATCTAGTCTCCTCATTTCCTGTGGTGGCTCATCACATAGAGTTCATTCTTCAGTGCGCTCAATTCTACAACAAAGATATCAAGGCTGTGGTAGATGTTAGTAGTAACATAGTAATTAGACTAGACCCTGAGTTCATCGACAAAGTGTTCATGTGCCCTCCCGCTACTGATGTGTTGAAGCTTGACTTCGTTGAAGCACAAAAGGAATATGAAAAAGATCTCAAGAAAGCAAAGAAAGTGATTAATAATAGATGGCTCAAAACACCCAGAGCGAACTTGTCCAGAAGGCCACGAAACTTTCTAAGGAGTGATTTTATAGAAGAGGTTGGCGACTTGATTACTCTTCTCAGCAAAGTACGAGGTTTACCTTCTTCATCTCAGTTTCACTAATGGATGTATCCCTTCATTAAGATAATTCTCTAGGGCAAACAAGTCATTTTTTGGGGAGAACAAATCAGCAATGCTCTACATGAGAAATTGACAAAGGTAACCACTACATTTAAATTTTACATGACTTCATACTTGGTATATATTACAACATCCATGAAAACCTTCCTAGTTTTAACATTAGAGGGAGACAGAAAAACAACCCCGATAAATCAATATTACCCTCATCTAACATTGAAGGGTTTTATCCATCATTTTAGGAGGGTAAATGATGCTTTCTTTGCAGTATTTTTGTCTCTTCGACCCCCAATTAGAATAGAAAAGAGTGTCAAATGAAGCATGGACTATTGTGAATGACTTTGGTTGTATGTTCTTGAAGTTCCCTACCTTTTGTTATCTGTGGGTTGGCTTTTTCTAAGGTTATCCTTATATGCTCCCAAGATTTGCCTCAGATAAATTAGTCTTGATGGAGCTATGTAGGCAAATTATTGTCATGCATAATAAGAAAATGGAACTCAAGAAACCCGATTTCAGGTTACAATTGAAATTGGCATATTCTTAGTATTAACCACTGCAAAAGCTAGAGCAATGGAGACTAAAATGCAACTTGTAACCATGAAACACTTCAAAAGGAGACCAAATTTTGACTACTAGGCATAAAGGACATGATCAGGAGGAAGACCCAGTTCCATGAGCCTATGATCGAAGACGTTTAGATCAATTTGAAGACAACAGAAGATATCAAAAAAATGGACTATAGTAGACTATCTCTTGAACAAATAGAATATCTAGGGCTCATTGATATCCCTGCAAATCTAGTAGATGATGGAGATCTAATCAATAATAGATATCATGCTGAATAAGTCGTCAGTGTTCCTCTTCCCCCGATCCAACGGTCTCAGAAAGAGTTGACCTCCTTGAGGATGAGATTCGAACCAATATTGGCAAATACCAATGATTGGTTAGCAAATAAGGGGATCACTTTGAAAGAATTCATTATGGGGTCAGAGGTTGAATTTTAAGAAGAGACAAGGATGAGAGTGAAAAACAGAATGAAGATTAAAAGTGATGTTCATTCTCCTTCTAGGCCCCATAAGCCTAGGATCATTTTTGTAACGAAGAAATCAAAAGTTGTAGAGAAAGAGCAGGAAATAATAGATATGGGAGTTGAGAAGCAAAGTGTCGAAGAACTAGAAGTAGGACAGATGGAAATTGATGATAGGCCAACAGGTCAATAGGACACGAAAACTCTGTCTTCGCGAGAGGGTGTGCAGCCAGATGCAGGATTTTTTTTCTCCACCCCACTCACCTAGTGCAACTCCACCTATTTCTCTAATCAGTGTTCCTTCTTCTGGAGCTGCCTCTCCTTCTAAAATTATTTTTGGTGACCCTCAAGGCACTTTTGGAGATATTCTTCATTCATCAGGGTCTATCCCCAGTTTGTCATCTCCATCTTTTAACATCAAAGATAGTTCTACCCTCGACCATTCAACAGTAGGTGTGGTTTTAACTAATACTACGCCCATTGTTTCCACTAACAGCATAGGTACCATCCCAGTGACACCAACTATAGGGACTATTGCTAATATAAGTGTTTTTGCTCTCCCACTTTGGTTGTTGGCTTACATGCCCAAAAGAAAAAAACAAGCCATCTCCCCATATGACTTTGACTTCAGTAAAATGGCATCGGTAAGATCTAAGACTCCAAAGAAGCCAAATATCCTTTCAAATATGATTGGAGATAAGGGGCACAAATTTCTAGAAATAGCTAAACCTCCACAAGATGCAACTCTTGAAAATTTTGACATAAACAGCTACTCTATCTCTCGAGTTGAGTTAGGGAAGATAACTCATGAAGGCACTAAGAGTGATTTGCAATCAGTAATGGATATTTGGTTCAGAAATTTGATAGGGAAAGAGAAATAAAGGATCATTATAAGGTGAAGGTGGAACAATTGACTACAGTGATATGAAGAATCACTCTCGCTCCAGAAGCAGTAACTCCAAAAGCTATCTCCATAAATGATCCCATGATCCAGAAAGTAGAAAGAACCTATCTCAAGGGCAAAGTGCTTGAGGACTACTTAGACAAGATGCACACATAAGGGATTTCCTTACATAATTGTTTGAGAAAATGGGTAAGATGAAGAAAATGAGAGCCGAACTAGATGAGCTTATTAATATCATTTCTCAGGATATTGAAAGCACAGATAAATATCTTGGCCAATGGATAGATATGAAGAAGCTAAAAATAGGCACTCTGATATCAATTGGCATCATCATTGATAGAGACTCGTATATTGAAATTAAAGAAGCATTAATATATAGGATTCGGGTGCTTAAGGAATTAATCAGCGACCTCAAATCTTCTAGAGACCTCAGTGAACAAAGTGATATCAGTCTGTTGCATAAATTGGAGGAGTTGCCTTGCGAACTTGCCACACATGACAATCAGTTCATTTTAGCAGAAGAAATGATTCAAAAACTTGAAGGTATGTTTTGAAGGGAATTCGAATAGAAAGCATTTTCAGTGGCCTCTATGAATAACATCCTGGATAATCAGTTGACTTTGGATAATCTGAGAATCAGGTTAACTAGTCATGCAAAATCAATCACAGCAATGAGAGATGCCACAGTCAGGGCTAAGGTGGTTTTTTAAAATACTATTACTTCAGATAGTATCGGGATTCAGATGGCTATCACCATGTAGCACACTCATATAAAGAAGGATGGACCTACAAATTGAATCAACTTTCTGTTGGTTTAATTTCTATTTTTCTAAATGCACTTTGTAATTGACTTGAGACATTTGTACATGTACTTTTGTTATGTGTAATTACATGTAAAAATTTGGAAAGTCCCAAAGTCAACATAGACTCTCATCTTTGACTAGGTTATAATATTCAAATGTTTTCTCAATTCTCAAGGCTTCTCCCTATATATAGAGGGAGCCTTTTTTGTAATGCATGGATCTTTTGATAATTGAGAGCAAAAACTCTATAAAAATTGAGATGTTTCGTGAGACTTTGAGCTCAGATTGTAAATCATATTTTCTTGAATGAATGAGAAAGTAAGTTATTTTAAGACTTTGTGTTAGAATAACTTGTGTTATTTAGGAGATCATTCTTATGTTTTTTAATAATCTCTCATCTATTTGATTAAACAAGCAAAGTGTGTGGAAATTATCTGAAGATGTTCTGAAGTTAATTATGAAGACTTTGTGCTGCTATAATTACCTTTAGATCATGTTTTTCATGTTTTAGTGAGAAGGGTATTAGAAAGGCTTTGAACTGCTTTTATCCTTTTATGATCTTATACTCTGTTGTAATTTTCAGTGGAGACTTTGAGCTGCACTTCACTCTACTGTTACGTATGTTCCAAATCAGTAAAGGAAGCAACGAAAGAATTTGTGCTTTCGTTAGTTTCTCATAGATCTAGTTACTATTCGAAAAGATTTTTTGCCATTTGTTGAACATCATTTCTGAAAGAAAAAAATGCTTTCAGCCATTAACCAAATTTTTTTTTTGCCTTGTAAACATCATCTCTGAAAAAAGAGAGATGAATGGTGTAATCTCACCCCTGAGTCTATTTTTAGTTCATATTAATATATAAATAGTTTATAGGGAACCTCCCCTTGATGAGAGGAGAGATTTATCTCACTATGATGTGGTAAACCTACACTTTTTGCCATATAAATCTCTTTGTGTTGTGGTCGATATACCCATTTTGTTGTCAGTTGCTTGATGACAAAATATTCACCCAACAGCTTTTGGTGACTCTGCTGAGGAAACAAATGCGCACTTTGAAGCCTCAAGCTTCAAATTGAAGCATTTCTAGTCTTTGTTTAGTTTTTCACTTTGGAAAATCCACCATACACATGAAGCCAGAGAGCTCAAGGTATTGTTGATCCTATAGTTGAGTTAGTGCGGTGAAATAATTTTGAGATCTCTCCTCTGCCATCTCATCTCCAGTGTTCTAAGAGCTTTCCTCCTACCAACGTCAGATCTCTAATACCAAATGAAGCTTCTAGTCTTAGTGTTAGTGGATTTTTATCTATACTTACCCCACCAAGATTTGTTATCCCTCCCTTCAATCGTCATATCATGGCGGCCCAAGGTCTTTGGGGCAACTCCTTTGGTCCTCTCAATCTATCCCCACCTTTACACGAACTACCTCATAGTTCAAGAAAGAATTTTTCCAAATTCTATGGTGATAGAAAAGTTTATCTTGATGAGTATATTGATGCCTTCTCCATAGCATGTGGTGTGATAGGTGTGGAATACAAAGATATAGCAGTGAGACTATTTGTAGAAACTTTGCAAGGCGCTACTATCGGCTGGTTTTTTTCACCTTCAAGCTCAAACTATAACTGACTAGAAAATGCTCAAGGCCAAGTTTGAGGTCAGGTTCAAACCCACTGAAGATGCACATGACTTGTTGGCTTAGCTTACGCAAATGAAGAAGGAGCCTCATAAACTTATGAGAGACTTCATTGCTAAATTCAATAAGCTGAGGAACTAAATTCCTACGATTGCTCAGCCAACACTAGAGAACTTCTAGTGCTTTTTCATCAACTCTCAACTTCCTGAAGTAAGTTTTTTGTTGAGGCAGGCCGGTCTTATAGATCTTTTTGTAGCACAAAATTTGGCTATCGATGTGGAAGATGATCTTATCCTGGTAGGTAAGATCAAAAAAAAATTAATAAAAATAAATTTTCTTCATCTACTGAAAGTTCTTCCATGAGCACCACAGATCTTATGGTGCAAAAATTGACAAATGAACTACTAGCCTTGAAAAGACAAATGGCCCAAGGTATGTCTGCTCCTCTTTATCGAGATATACTAAGGAGGACATTTCAAAACTAGTCATATCAAGGCAATGCTACTAGAAATCAAGGGCAACTAAATCGTCTGCCACCCCCATGGGGGAAGCTTGCCATTGAAGCAGCACCAGTTAACTCAACAGTTGGTTACCTTGAAGCTGAACATGATTCCTCACTCCAGCTTGAGTTAGACCATCAAGATGATGCTAATATCTTTGCAGAATAAGAAGAATTAATTGACGACTCTAATATTAGTTTCTTGGATTATCAAGATGAAGTTAAAAGTAAGGGAGAAGTGTTTGATGGATCATACATTGTTTTTCCCATATCCCAAAACTAGTCAGCTCAACAAGATGATAAAAATAGCAGAAGAAGAACCTCAGCCAATAGTTTTGATCGCTAAATGGGGGACTTCACTGCCTTTCCAATCAAAGGACCCAATGACTAAGAAAAAGGTGAGTACCTCAAACTGTCTCGTACCTTCTACTTCTATCTCTCAGAACAGTGCCACACCCAATAAAGATCAGGATGAGGGGCTTCCTCCCTCTGTCTCTAGTTCATTTCAATTATTTGATATAATTGATCATGCCAAAAAGACTAAGATTTAATTGACTGAAGTTGAGTACTTGAGAGCTAATCCTGAACAGTTTGATAGGATGGTTGAATACGTAAAAAATAAAACTGTCCCTATAGGACAAGATTTTTCAAAGGTGTCTCACGATTTCTTGAAAAACAAATCCACCCAAAATAATCTTGTCACTACTCCCTTTGCTGTCCTTGAGAAAATAGAACCTTTCTATGTTTCCCTGTTGATAAATGGTCATAAGTTGAGTAACTATATAATAGATTATGGAGCCTCTGACAATGTCATGCCCGCCAAGGTAGTAGATTCTCTTGGTCTTACTTTAACCAAGACATTTGGTAGATATTTTTTCATGAAAAACAAGCAAATACCACTCCTAGGTCAAATCAAAGCTGCCCAATTTGTGTTTGCAGCTTTTCTAGAGAAAATGATCAAAATGATAGTCTTAGTAGCCGATGTCCCAACCTCTTATGGCATTCTGCTCAGGTACAATTTTTGCAAGGACGTAGGTGGAGAATTGAATATGGACCTGTCTGAAGCAAGGATACCTATTAAAGGCATCACGAAAAACTTGCTTCCTAAAAAAGAGTCAAAATATATAATCACCTAAACATCAGATCTCGAAGCTCAAATTTTATTTGAATCATCACGAATGGGTAATTATTTCTTGACTACTGAAGATATTTCACCTCATCAGATGAAAGTCTTTTTAGTGACAACTCAAAAAATTCAGATATAAAGTCAGAAGAATTGTTAAAGCAAAGTTCAGATGACAAATGATCTTTCCTAAATAACGAAGAGAAGTTTTTGAAAGGACCAAATTCTGATAATGTCTAGATTTTAGAATTTGATGGCAATTGCTCTTCTACTAGTTCTGGAGTCAAAATTATTTTGATCTCCCCTCGAGAAATTTTTTTCCTTATTCATATAAGTTGCAGTTCAACAATACTAACAACACCACTGAATATGTGTCTTTACTGCTTGGATTGAAAGTTGCTCATGCTAAAGTATTAAGATTCTTCATGCTCAGAGAGATATTGAGCTGGTGGTTTGTCAAGTAAAGAACTTATACCAAACTAAAAATGAAAGATTATGATATTATCACAATCTAGTATAGAATTTTATTGAAAGTTTTGATGATTTCAATATTTCTACTATGTCGAGAGAATTTAATGATCCTGCAGATTCATTGGCAGTCTCTACAACCCTCATGGTTCCCCGTAAGGATTTTAAAGGAGACAAGTACAATATTGAGCTGGTCTTTAGACCAAGTGTACCTGATAATACCAGTCATTGGCAAGTATTTAACAATGACAATCAAATCATTATTTTTCTAAAAAATTGGATAGCTTTGAAGATCTTTATTTTGAAGGAAGTGAATCTCCACCACAGAAATTAGTTCTCGAAGTAAATTCCAAAACTAGTGAGAGTTTCTTCAACTCAAGGGAAATAAAATTCTAAAAGTTTTGGTTTCTCTCAAGAGATTGTTTGATAAGCATGACAAGTATGTCAAGCAGTGACAAATGGATTCAAGTTCCTTCAAAGAATTTGATCAGGTGAATTTGAGTACAACAGAAAATCCCAAGATGGTTAATATTGGAAATTATTGCACTTCTGAAGAAAAGCTCAAATTTGTTACTCTTCTTCACCATTACATTGATGTTTTGGCATATTCTTACAATGATTTAAAATCTCTTAGGCCTGAGGAGATCTGGCATGAAATTCTTCTTAGCCTTACAAGCAAAAATAGAGGCAATACAACCCCAAAATATCAGGGGCTATCCTTTCAGAGATCCAAAAAATATTGAATATAAAGATTATTTTTCCAATCTATCATTCCACCTGGATTGCTAACATAGTTCTCATGAGAAAAAAGAATGGAGAAATTCGTATCTGTGTCGATTTTAGAAACCTAAATCAATCTTCTTTAAAAGATAACTACTCTCTACCCATTATGGATCAAGTGTTGCAAATAGTGACTGGTTCAAAAATGTTATCAATGTTAGATGATTTTTTTGGGTATAATCAAGTAGAAGTCAACAAAGCAGATCAACATAAAACTATTTTCACTACACCTTGGGGCACTTTTGCATATCGCATAATGCCTTTCAATTTGATCAATGTTGGCGCTACCTTCCAAAGGGCAATGGATCTTGCCTTCAAAAATGAATTGAAGAAATTTATTGTAGTATATCTTGATGACTTGACCATTTTTTTGAAACATCATCCTAATCACGCACACCATTTATAACAAGTGCTAGAGTGCTGTCGATAAAATGGTATTTCTCTTAATCCCAAGAAGTCAATTTTTGGGGTTACAGAAGGTAAACTTCTCAGTCACACTGTATCTCAAAAAGGCATAAAATTTGACTCAAAAAAAGTCAAATCTATCCAAAATCTTACTCTCCCTGCTAGTAAGACGGTAGTTCATTCTTTCTTCGGAAAGGTGAATTTTCTACGAAGATTCATTCCGGCATTCACATATAAGACTTGCCACATTGTTGACATGATGAAGGGCAAAGCCACTTTTAGATGGACCGCAGAAGGCAAGTCAGCATTTGAAGACATCAAAAAAGCAATTACCTATGCACCAATTCTGGTTTGTCTAGATTATACCAAAGACTTTGTAATATACAGCTATGCTTCTGAGCATACACTTTTAGCTATTTTAGTTCAGCAAACAAAGGTGTGAAATCTCTCATATCATTTATGAGTTGTCCTCTCAAAGCTCACGAATTGAATTATTCAAATATGGAAAAGCATGCTTTTGTCGTAGTCAAGGCAGTAAAGCATTTCAGATTCTATATTCTGAATTTACATACTATTGTTTTGGTGCTTGATACAACGGTGAAGTCCATTCTAACTCAATAGATGTTTAGTACTAAAATGGGCAATTGGATTGCTAAAATTTAGGAGTTTGATCTTGATATCAAACCTACCAAGTTTGTGCATGGAAAGGGGCTCTGCTAGTTGATTGCTGATAATATCCCCAAAAAAATAGAAAATAAAGAAACAAAGGTCGAAGACGTGCCTACGGTTCTCTTCGTCGCTACTACTGATGAGTGGTATTCCAATATCGCTCATTTTTTTACCTATGGTGAGTGTCCCACCCATCTATCCTACAAATAAAAAAGAAATGTTAAGTTAAAAGCTGCTAATTATGTCTTGTGGGATAATGTTTTGTACAAGAGAAGCCTTGATGGGGTATTTCTTTGTTGCGTCGATAAGGCACAACAAAGTAAACTTTTGGAGTCTTTCCATAATTTGGCTTGTGGAGAACATTTTTTTGCACTAGTGACAGCTCATAAAATTCTACGAGTGAGGTACTATTGGCCTACACTGTTTCAAGATGCGTATAAATGGGTATGAAGGTGTGAATTATGTCAACAGTTCATCAGGAAACCTAAATTGGCCATGTTACCCCTCAAGCCAGTGGTGATTAAAGAACCTTTTCAATAATGGGGTATTGATTTCATTAGCATAGTGAACCCGTCCTCAAGTGCTGGGCATGACTATGTTCTCATCGCGGCTGACTATTTTACCAAATGGGTGGAAGTCATTCCAACTAAGCATGCTACTTCAGAAGTGGTATGTAATTTTCTTAAAGAAAATATTATTTCTTGATTTGGGGTTCCAACTAAGATTGTAACAAATTAAGCAGCTTGTTTCTCTTATCATGAGATTACCTAGTTCTAATTTTATTATGAGATCACCCTCTCCCACTCTTCTGATTATTTTTCACAAAAAAATGGCCAAGCAGTTTCGAGCAACAAGAATCTGGTTATTATTATCAAGAAATTGGTAGATGATAATCAGAGGACTTGGCATAAAGCATTATTTGGCGCTTTGTGGGTAGATAGGATTACACCTAAAAGGGTAATAGGTATGTCACCTTTCCATCTTTTGTATGGTTTGAACATAGAGATACCAATCACCCTAGAACTACCAGCACTGAGGTTGGCAAAGGCAATCAAAGATTCAACTTTCAAAAATTCTATTGATAAAAGAATCATGTGCCTAACTGAACCAAATGAGCAATGAACCATGGTAGTGGATCGAATTACTACACATCAAAATCAGGTGAAAAACTCTTCAATAAGAGAGCAAGGATTCGTGATTTTCAGATTGAAGATCAAGTCTTGTTGTGGGACAAGAAGAGAGAATCAAAAGAAATGCACGGCAAATTTGATTTTTTATGGAGTGGTCCATTTACCATTCGTCAGTTCTGTGGTGAAAATAGCTTCCTGTTGGAATATCAAGATGGAGTGCCATTCTCACTGCCTCACAGTGGGCAACATCTGAAACACTTCGATCCTTGAAGTATTAGATGAGTTCACTTGTACATGTATATAGTTTTTATGTTATTTGTTTCCTTTTAGTTTTTCGTGTCTTTTTCGTTCTTAGCTTGACTCTGTAGCCCAATGTCTTGGATAAAGGCACTTAGAGACTGGTTTCTACTCTCGTCGATCATTTCAAGGTTTGATCAATGGAAGTTCCTCAACAGGAGCTAGCTATTATTCCCAAAATCAGCTACATTCATTTTGGGACAACCCCTATGAAACTTGTTCATTTCATATTTTTCACTCTAAGTTCATCATTCGAGGTAAGTTTTTCTTGATCTCATGTTTAGTCAACTGGCATCGTTAAAAGTTTGTGACATTCTCTTATTGCGATTTCTCAAAAAATGTGAAAATCATTGCGATTAGATGACAAAATTTTCATTAGTTTCGAGAAGTGTATCCTACAGTTTACATGTAATGGTGGTAAATTTTGTTGTCACTACATGTGGTTTTAAGTTCCTCTGCAAAGGCAAAAAAAATTGTTTCCCTTGCATTTTTCATGCGGGAGCGGCAAAAATTATCGCCCTTGCATTTTTTCTTTTAGTTTCATGTAGGAGCGACAATTTTTGCCACCCCTGCATCCCTCTTCTAACCTCATCATGTAGAGGCGGCAATTTTTTCTACCCCTGTATGATCTCAGTTTTTGCATGCAACACTTATGGTCGCACGCGCCGAGTAGTTGAGGTCATTTTTTTCCCATTTAACCCTTTTTTCACCTCATTTTATTTCATTCCTCTTTGTTTTTTCCTCCTTGCGTCTAGACATTCGTGCATACAAGTGGAATCATGTTTTCATCAGATTTGAGCATTGTATCGCAGTTTTTCAAGTAAGGTTTCGCATTTTTTATCTTCTTGTTTCAGTTTTTGCTTTGTTTTTGTTTTTCTTCTTTTATTCATAGTTGTTTTTCCTTTTTTTCCTTCTAGTCTAGGTTTTATTATGTTTGTCTTCCTCTTTCTTCATTTTTTTCCCTCCCGAGGAGGCAATCTAAGCAGAAAACTCTCTTCCCCTTCTTCCTACTCGTTGGCCCGTCAGACCCACGTAATGATAGCAAATTTTTCCACCCTTACATATGGCTGTCAAACCAGTATAAAGGTGACAAAATTTGTTTCCCTTACGGATCCCTTGTCAATCGGTGTGAAGGCAGCAAATTTTGCCTCCCTTACATGCAACCTATCAACCAGTGCAAGGGCAGCAAAAATTGTTGCCCTTACATGACCTCACACCGTTCTCACCTTTTCATGTAGGGGTGAAAAAAATTATCTCCCTTACATGATATCCCTTTCCACATGCATAGGCGGCAAAAATTGCCACCAATGCACATCTATCCTTCTCAATGTGCACAGGCGGCAATTTTCACCGCTTATGCATAAGACCTTCCTCCACATGCAAGGGTGGCAATTTTTGCCGCCCCTACATGTTTTCTCTCCAAAAACCTAACTTTATAAAATTTAGTTTTTCTCATTTTTTCAAGTCTGCTTCCCTTTTACTCTCTGATCTACTCATGCCTTAGCCCTTTCAAGCGCATTTTCATGATCATCCAACGTACAATTTTCTCATATCACAAATATTTCCTCTGATTGTGCAATCATGATTCTTGTTGCAGTTTCTCTTCAAGATCTTTTTTCATTGATATACTTTTGACAAAGGCTCATCCTGATGACTGAAGTTTCTCTAAAGAAGTTGAAGATAATGAAGTACTAGTATCAAAGTATTTTTCTAATCACCTCAGTTGCTTCTAATGTCGACGACAGTAGGGATATAGAGATTGGGCACATAGATATGGCTGAGTTCGTAGAAAGAACCAAAGTGAACAATCCTAGCTCTAAAATTAAGAGGATAATTGAGAGCAATATTCATCTGGTCTCCTCTTTTCCTATGGCAGCTCATCACACAGAGTTCATTTTTTAGTGCATTCAATTCTACAATAAAGATACTGGAGTTGTGGTAGATGTTAGTGATAACATAGTAATTAGACTAGACCCTGAGTTCATCGACAAAGTGTTCATGTGCCCTCCCGCTACTGATGTGTTGAAGCTTGACTTCATTGAAGCACAAAAGGAATATGAAAAAGATCTTGAGAAAGCAAAGAAAGTGATTAATAATAGATGGCTCAAAACTCCCAGAGCAAACTTGTCCAGATGGCCACAGAACTTTCCAAGGAGCGATTTTATAGAAGAGGTTGGTGACTTGATTACTCTTCTCAGCAGAGTACAAAGTTTACCTTCTTTCTCTTAGTTTCGCGAATGGATGTATCCCTTCATTAAGATAATTCTCCAAGGCAAACAAGTCATTTTTTGGGAAGAATATATCAGTAATGCTCTGCATGAGCAATTGAAAAAGGTATCCACTACCTATAAATTTTATATGACTTCATACCTGGTATATATTGCAGCGTCCATGAGAACCTTCCCAGGTTTAACATCAGAGGGAGACAAGAAAATAACCCCAGTATATCAATATTACCCTCAACTAACATTGAAGGATTTTATCCATCATTTCAGGAGGGTAAATGACGCTTTTTTACAGTATTTTTGTCTCTTTGACCTCCAATTAGAACAAAAAGAGTGTCAAATGAAGCCTGGACTATTGTGATCGACTTTGGTTGTATGTTCTTGCAATTCTCTATATTTTGTTATCTACGGGTTGGCTTTTTCTAAGGTTATCCCTATATGCTCTCAAGATTTCTCTCAGATAAATTGGTCTTGATGGAGTTGTGCAGGCAAATTATTGTCGTGTATAATAAGCAGATGGAACTCAAGAAACCCAGTTTCAAGTTTCCAATTGAAATTGGCAGATTCTCAGTATTGACCACTATAAAAGCTAGAGCAATAGAGACCAAAATGCAACTTGTAACCATGAAGCATTTCAAAAGGATACCAAATTTTGATTACAGAGGTGTAAAGGACATGATCAGGAGGAAGACCCAGTTCCATGAGCCTATGATTGAAGACGTTTCAATCGATTTGAGGACAGTGGAAGATATCAGAAAAATGGACTATAGTAGACTATCTCTTGAACAAATAAAATATCTGGGGCTCGTTGATATGCCTGTAAATCTAGTAGATGACACAGATATGATCAGTAATAGATATCATGTTGAACAAGTCGCCAATGCTCCTCTTCCCCCAATCTAATGGTCTCAGAAAGAGCTGACCTCCTTGAGGATGAGATTCGAATCAATATTGGCAAACACCAATGATTAGTTAGCAAATAAGGGGATCACTTTGAAATAATTCATTACGGGGTCAGAGGTCGAATTTCAAGAAGAGACAAGGAGGAGAGCGAAAAATAGAACAAAGAATAAAAGTGATGTTCCTTCTCCTTCTAGGCCCCATAAGCCTAGGATCATTTTTGTAACGAAGAAATCAAAAGTTGTAGAGAAAGAGCAGGAAACAATAGATATGGGGGTTGAGAAGCAAAGCACCGAAGAACTAGAAGTAAGACAAATGGAAATTGATGATAGGCCTGCAGGTCAACAGGACACAAAAACTCTGTCTCCGCAAGAGGGTGTGGACCCAGACACAGGAATTTCTTCTTCTCTGCCCCACTCACCTAGCGCAACTCTTTCACCTATTTCTCTAATCAGTGTTCCCTCTTCTAGAGCCGCCTCTCCTTCTAAAATTATTTTTGGTGACCCTCAAAGCGCTTCTGGATATTTTCTTCATTCATCAAGGTCTATCCCCAATTTTTTATCTCCATCTTTTAACATCGGAGATAGTTCTACCCTCAACCATTTAGTAGTAGGTGTGGTTTTAATTGATACTACACCTATTATTTATACCAGCAGTGTAGGTGCCACCCCAGTGATGCCAACTAGAGGGACTGTTGCCAATGTAAGTGCTTCTGCTCTCCCACCTTGATTTTCAGCTTACACACTCAAAAGGAAAAAACAAGCCATCTCCCCAGATGACTTTGACTTCAGTAAAATGGCACCGATAAGAGATAAGACTCCAAAGAAGCCAAAGATCTTTTCAAAGATGATTGGAGATAAGGGGCACAAATTTTTGGAAATAGCCAAACCTCCACAAGATGCAACTCTTGAAAATTTTGACATAAGCAGCTACTTTATCTCTCGAGTTGACTTAGGGAAGATAACTCATGAAGGTGCCAAGAGTGATTTGCAATTAGCAATGGATATTATGGTTCATAAATTTGACAGGGAAAGAGAAATGAAGGATCATTATAAGGTGAGGGTGGAACAATTGACTACAGTGATAAGAAGAATCACTCTCGCTTCAGACGCAGTAACTCCAGAACCTATCTCCATAGATAATCTTGTGATCCAGAAAGTAGAAAGAACCTATCTCAAGGGCAAAGTGCTTGAGGACTACTTAGACGAGATGCACACACAAGGGATTTCCTTACATAATTGTCTGAGAAAATGGGTAAGATGAAGAAAATGAGAGCCGAACTAGATGAGCTTATCAATATCATTTCTCAAGATATTGAAAGCATAGATAAATATCTTGGCTAATGGATAGATATGAAGAAGCTAAAAATAGGCACTCTAATATCAATTGGTGTCATCGTTGATAGAGACTCGTATATTGAAACTAAAGAAGCATTAATATATAGGAGTTGGGTGCTTAAAGAATTAATCAACGACCTCAAATCTTCCAGAGACCTCAGCGAACAAAGTGATATCAGTCTGTTGCATAAATTAGAGAAGCTGCCTTGCAAACTTGCCACACAAGACAACCAATTCATTTCAGTAAAAGAAATGATTCAAGAATTTGAAGGTATGTTCTGAAGGGAATTCAAAGAGAAATCATTTTCAGTGGCCTCTGTGGATAACATCCTAGATAATTAGTTGACTTTGGATAATCTGAGAACCAGGTTAACTAGTCATATGAAATAAATTATAGTAGTGAGAGACGTCACAGTTAGGGCTAAGGTGGTCTTCAAAAATACTATTTCTCCATATAGTATTAGGATTCAGGTGGCTATCACCATGTGCCACGCTCATATAAGGAAGGATGGAGCTACAAATTAATTCAACTTTCTGTTGATTTAATTTCCATTTTTCTAAATGCACTTTGTAATTGACTTGGGACATTTGTACATGTACTTTTGTCATGTGTAATTACATGTAAAAATTTAGAAAGTCCCAAAGTCAACACAGACTCTCATCTTTGACTAGGTTATAATATTTAAGTTTTTTCTCAATTCTCAAGGCTTCTCTCTATATATAGAGGGAGCCTCTTTTGTAATGCATGGATCTTTTGATAATTAAGAACAAAAACTCTGTAAAAATTGAGATGCTTCCTAAGACTTTGAGCTCATATTGTAAATCATATTTTCTTGAATGAATGAGAAAGCATGTTACTTTCAGACTTTGTGCTGGAATAACTTGTGTTATTTAGGAGATTAGTTTTATGTTCTTTTTCCTAATAATCTCTCATCTATTTGATTAAACAAGCAAAGTGTGTGGAAATTATCTGAAGATGTTCTGAAGTTAATTATGAAGAATTTGTGTTGCTATAATTACCTTTAGTTCATGTTTTTCATGTTTTAGTGAGAAGGTATTAGAAAGGATTTGAACTACTTTTATCCTTTATGATCTTATGCTCTGTTGTAGTTTTCGATGGAGACTTTGAGCTACACTTCACTCTACTATTACGTATGTTCCAAATCAATAAGGGGATCAATGAAAGACTTTGTGCTTTCATTGGTTTCTCATAGATCTAGTTAGTACTCAAGAAGATTTTTTGCCATTTGCTGAGCATCATTTCTGAAAGAAGAGAAATGCTTTCAGCCATTAACCAAGATTTCTCTTTTGCCTTGTAAACATCATCTCTGAATAAAAAGAGATGGATGGTGTAATCTCACCCCTGAGTCTATTTTCAGTTCATATTAATATATAAATAGTTTATAGGGAACCTCCCCTTGATGAGAGGAGAGATTTATCTCACTATGATGTGGTAAACCTACACTTTTTGCCGTATAAATCTCCTTGTGCTATGGTCGATATACCCATTTTGTTATCGATTGCTTAACGACAAAATATTCACTCAACAAATAGAAAGGTAGTGAACACAAGCCCTAAAACATGACATGAGGTGGGTTTAAACAAGTTGTAAATGACCTTGATTACTTCAAGGGGAACTTATGTGTGAGATACAAGGTCTAGCATGGAAGACACTTATGAGCATTTCCCTTTCCTGAGTAAGTAATACAGTATGCTACAGTGGGCAAACTAAGCCCAGTCAAATGGGTATGTATGATGAGAGAGTTGGTAGAGATTGATGATGGTTTAACATGGTGATAACTCTCATAGAGGTGGTAACACATCTCATAAGATGCTCAGAGCATGGAAATAGGGTAAGAGGAGGCCAAATCAACAAACCCAACTCTGCATACAAATTATGTGCACAACTCTCATTGTCTAAAAGTCTATCTTGAAA
This sequence comes from Torreya grandis, assembly GCA_037957365.1. Classification (NCBI taxonomy): domain Eukaryota; kingdom Viridiplantae; phylum Streptophyta; class Pinopsida; order Cupressales; family Taxaceae; genus Torreya; species Torreya grandis. The sequence continues at coordinate 500,494 of JARHVA010002776.1, read as the reverse complement.
ATTTGAAGCATTGAGGGCTATAAATGTATAATGTAGCTTTGAAAATTTGTATAAAGGGTCCTCAATACATATTTAAGACTCTCATAGCCTCATATTTTCAACACAAATAGGGGAGATTCCCTCTATTTTGTCTCGAACAAAGGGCACTCCCAAAGAAGCAAGACTGCAGGCAGGGATAAGTAAATGGTAAATCTATGAGATGAAGAGTCTTAGATGCAATCGAATGGTGTTAAGTCTTTTTGAGCATGTAAAAACATTAATAGTCTCCTACATTGTCATGTCCCCTTTTTAGGTGACATGTTCTGAGTTCATGGTTAGCCTATTATGAGACCTTCGTAGGCTAATAGGATGGATAGAGGGTCATAATGGAGCTTGGCTTGACTTTGATTCACAGGATTTCTACATTTGATTTTCATTCAGGTTATTTCAGACATATTTGGCCAGGGCTCCTACTTTTTAGGGATATTTGATATGCAGCGGAGCGCCTTTATTATGGTATGGTTATGTGCGGAATCACTCCCTGATTCACTAGCTTCGATCGGTTCGTCGATCCGACATGTATTAAGGGAGATATTAATATTTGATTGATTTAATCAAATATTAATTATTTAGCCTATTTTTAATTAGAAACCCTAATTCTAATTTAAGAAACCCTAATTAGGGCAAGCATATCTTTTTGAGGGTATAAGGGTTTCTCATGGAGGCCATTGTTCATTAGGTATGCTATTGATTATTGATATTGATTTTGGAGAATTTATTCTGTGAAGACTGAGCCTAGGGTTCAAGGATTCCATTTGCATTGGAGAACGTTCCCTCTTCAGTGTGTGCAATTAAGAGGCTGTGGAATATCAGCTGATCTATTGCCAAAGTGTGAGATAGCTTCATCCAGAAGTTATCACAGAATTTTAGGGTTGAGAGATAACTTCACTCAGAAGTTATTACAGATATTCCAGGTATTTCTTTATTCTTGTTTTGATTCAATAAATTATACAGCTAGAGATCTTCTGTGCTAGAAAAGTATATTTTCAGATCAGGGGTTGAAAACAGGGAAGTTGTGCTTAATTGGCGGCCGTACAAGGTCCGTACAGGTCTGTACAAATCAGCTCAGGAACCGACCTCGGCAGACAGAGGGTTTTCAGTGACCGACATCGGTCGACTGAAGACCGACGTCGGCAGAAAGCCGATCGACAGAGACCGATGTCGGCGAGATATCGACCGATGACAGCGACTGTGTGTCGACACAGAAGGGCCGAGACCTTCCAGAATTCAATTTTCACTACCAGTTTTGATAAGCCAGGGTTTTTAAGACTGTATTTCTTATTTATATGCATGAGAAAGGACTGCAATTGTAATAGTTTAAAAGGACAAGTGATAAGATTTGTAATTTGCTATTCAGAGACTATATTATTGTGATCATTCTGAATTTATTCAATAGAAGTTATATCTTGTTCAAAGTTTTTTGTGTTGCTATATTTCCTGTTTGAAGGGGATATTACATACATGTGCTATAAACCACTCATAGGTGGTTATAATCCATGAACAAAGTCATGCCTATTAGGCCTAAGACTAGGCCTAAAGCCCTAAGGGGTCAAAATCCACTTCCAAGACATATGAACCATGAAATATCATTGATTACATTCAACAGGAGATATAAGATGAGTTTGTACCATTGGCTATAGGGGAATTACACAAGTTGGTCAAATTTGGCCTATTTCACCTTAGACCTGTCTAAAACACACTCAAGAACTTGACAAGACTACTTCAAAAGCTCACACTTAGACATATTATTTGCATGGTGACCTAAGGAGTAGGGGACATTTGAGGAGGGTCTTGAACTTACAATTTGTGGAAATTTTTGGGAGGTTGGATGTCAAGATTGTATGAATAATCCTTAGGAGTCCAAACCCTCCTAAACCCTTGATTTTGACCCGATAAGAAATAAATGAGTGAATATGCATTCAAGAGGGATAGTTTTGCCTTAAAATGGTTTTGGACTTGTATAAGACTCACTCATGATCCTTCCCACCCATCTAGTTTGTACCCTACTTGAACGAATAGGATTAAAATAGGGTTTCCTACAAGCTTTTATGTTTTTTAGGTACAAACAAAATTTGTATAATGAGAGACATTTGGGGAGGTTAATTGGGACTTATCCTAACCCCTTATGTCTATGTATCACCTTAGACAATCACATAAACACTTATGTTAACTCATTCACTTCAGGGAGTCTATGGTAGATAATGGAAATAGAAAGTGACTGCTAAATGAGAAGTGATAAGTTCAATTGGGGGTCCTTTTAAGGTCTGATTCATGGAGTGGAAGTTAGACAGGTCCTATATAGGTTTCCTAACACCTATTTCATGAATTTGATTGAGAAACAGAAGATCATTTGGATGACAAATGTGAAGACAGACCTATAAGGCTAGTGATGGTGATTACAAATGGTGAGTGCAAGTGTTTAGAATATGACTATGATTAGGGACATATCTAATGATTGTTATGGCATGTTTCTAACCCCTCCTTGATAGTGCACATGTTTCAACTCTCCCTAGTCTAGTTTTGAGTAGTCAAAAGATGCCTAATCATGAAGGCAGTTTCTAAGAAGATAGTGTAAGACCCCTGCACCAGTTTTGGAGAGTTTCATGCTTCATATGGACATTTGTCCAAGGAGACATTCCATACATATATTATACACTTCATATTTTTTTAATGTAATTGATTCTAATGCCTTTACATGTGGTAGTGTGACCCTTGAGCTCCACTTTCTTCTATCTCTTCTTATATTCTATAAATGCAATCCATTTTGGCTTTTGTAGGGAAATTCCACACCTAATATGGTGAGCCTTACTAGTTTTATATTTTACTTTGCCTTTGAAATAAGATATGAAATATTGTTTTTATTTCACAAACTATCTTGTCTAAGTATGTGAAGTGATGTATAGTGAAAATTTAAGTGATTAACATCTATCCTTACTTTCTCTCAATCCTTCCATGTTTGGTGTAAGGTGTTTCACTCTAACAGGTCACATAAAGTGTTGTCAAGTGTATGGGCCTAATTTTAAGTCTACAAGTAGCCTCGTTGTCTACAAATAATCTCTCTTTCACTTACCTTGAGTATTTTCATGCATATCACCTCCATGTTTGAAATACTAATGTTAGAGCAATTTAAGATTCTAAGACTAGTGTTGTGAGTCATATCTCTTAGTACACTTGTATGATATACTTGTGGAGATATTTATAGTGTATCACCCCCTTAGAGTAGCTTACTTTCATTTCTAATTCTATGATCAAATAATCCAAGAAGAGAGGTTAGATCAAGTGATAGAATAAGTAACAAAACTTGAATAAAAACACACTAACATGCTAACACTTACTTGCCTAGATCATAGGAGGAGCATAATGAAAAAAATTAATTGTAAACATAACTAAAATACAAATGATGATAAATTATTTACCTTCCTTGAATGCTCTAAATTATTTTTTGAGTGGCTTGCTCGGCTTGTGCTCAAATAGTCTTTGGTAATGCAGCTTGGTTATCTCCTTCTCTTTTTGGCACCATGGCTTGTGGCTTAGCTTATGCTTGATGTGGCTTCAAGTGGCTTGGATTATGATTTTGGCATTATAACACTATTGCTTTCAATCTTGCTACCAAACCTACATTATGAATTTACTCTATCCAAGCTCTCTAAATGAAGAGGCAAATGCTTGTATTTATAGGTTTAGAAACTAACCCCAACTCAAGGTGAATTAGAGTGTAGTTTAGCCATGGAATAAGTTCAAACATAACCTAAGTGAATTAATTAACTCTAGTAGAGTTAAACGGTGTCAAAAGCTCATAATTTACAATGAATAGGCATGGGTGAGATATTTTTAGATATTTTCAAAAGCTTAACAACTCAAAAAAGGTAATCATGAAAACTTAAGATATTCTTGATTTTTGAATTTCTTTTTTTATAATTTTATTAATTGCTCATGGATAATTAAACTAGGAATTTAATTAGGCTTAGAATTTCAATTAATTCTGCTTGAGATTTTTAGCATTTTCAAGATTTGATTTAATTGCATGTGGGCACTTGCCCCACTTAATAGGTCTATAAACCAAATTGCATGTTGTGATGTTAAAGGATGATTCGAGATGAATCCATGAGAGGTTTTTGTTGCTTATGATAGGATACCCTAATTAGGGATGTCTCAACAAGATTATGGGTTTTGATGAATGATGCACAAGTAAATTTAGGATGTTCAATGATTCTTAGGCTTGATTTATAATGGGTGGTAAGAATCAGTCAGACGTTTGGTTAAATCCATTGGTGGCCAATTTTAGGTGTCTACAATTTGCCTTGTTTGGGAAGGCATTATAAGTTGTAAGCATAGTAACATCTTCTTAAAGAATGAAAATGTCATGTATACTTATGACTGCAATGACAATGAATGAACTGTAGGTGCCCCCTCGAGGGAGTAGTTGGCGAAGGGGTCGGTAAACGATCCCTTGAAAGAAGGAAATGAGTGGACCAAATAGATGAAATAATGGGGTGGAAGGGATTTATTTGCCCAAAGGTAATTATAATTAGTGGCATATGGAGCTGTCCCAGTTAAGACAAATAGACATGATGATTTCCCCATAGGTGGTTACAATCATCGGCATAGGTGGGATAAAAAATGTAATGACTTGCCCAAAGACAGTTATACTCATTGAAAAAGGTGTAGGGTAACAAGAAACTAATTTTTCTAAAGGAAATTATAATCAGTAAAAAGGAAAACAATGATTTGTCCATGGGCATTTATAACCATTGGTAGGATAAAAACATGCCCCAGTTGGGTGGATAGAGATAATGGTTTTCCCAAAGGTGGTTATAATAATTATCATAATGAAAACATGCCCTAGTTGGGTAGAAGAAAAATAATGATTTGCCTAAAAGTGGTTATAATCATCAACCTTCAAATGGATGGAAACACAATGATTTGTCCAAAGGTAGTTAAAATCATTAGCTTATGCAAATGGGATGGTATACAATGGTTTGCCTAGAGGCAGTTATAAGCATTATATCCCAATAGTGGCAAACATGATATGGAAGATGATGGAAAATTAGAACAAAGGTGAAAGATGAATTTGGGCAATGTGCGAGTAGGGAGATGCTTGTCTGAACTAGCAAGGAGGAAAATTCTTTCATTGTTTAATTACTCTATTTGAGATATGATTTGGATTAGATCGAGAATATTGTTGGTGCTAAAGAGATATCATTATTGCATTGTCATGTAGACTCACAGAGCTGATTTTTGTTATAGCACGTGATATTAGGCATCATGATAAAACACCATGATGACTTAGCTTAAAGATGCATAAGGACCGACACACATCTAATACTCAATAAAAAAATAATGCACTAACGATAAAAACCATGATGATAATATGGATGTATGAATATGGATGGATTCAAGAATAATATGCAAGGAATCACCCAATGAATGAACAAAGATTGAATCAAGGCACAACAAGAAAGAAAACAAATAAAGAAATAAAGAAACAAGATACCAAGAAAAGATAAATAATAAAGAAACAATGGTTAATCACAATGTTAGTATAAACAACATGACACAAACAAGATGACAAATATTGCCCTGAGATGATAAGAGACAACAAAATAAATAAACAAAAATGGGGGAATAGAAGAAAAGGAAAGGGATAGCTGAGTTGTCTCCAAATACACTAGGCAAGTGGACATTGCCTACATAGTTCTATGGACGTGATATCCAACAAAAACTTTAGGCCAAATGTAGTTCTCCCAGGAAATGGGATAGAACAAAATGATGAGAAATAACATTATGAATATTATAGAAGAATATGGGAATGTACTCATAAAATAGAGAGAGCATGGGATAAAAGGCCCATAAAGATGGGGAAACTAAATGCTAAGTGGTTTCTTGTGAGATATCTAGGGATTCTAAAATCCTTAAGGCAAAGAAGTGGTCAATGGGCATTATTTTGGATTTTCTAAAATAGTTTTACAAATGTCTTTTGGAAATTTTCTATGCATGTCAACTTGAATCGAGAATGATGAGACACTAAAGGTCTAAGCTCACAAAATGGTGAGAACTTTCAAACTTAGATTACTCACAAAATAACAAGAGTGTGCTAAGGGGTTACTACGCTGACCTCAACATAAATTGAGCATTACCTACATAGTCCCAAGATGGGACCTTAAGTCACTAAGTTCTACCTTACAGCAAAGGAATTTGACTAGTGTAGAATCCATTTCAAACAAAATAGGCAAAGTTGGTATAATGGTATAGTACGACATAGGTATGGCAAGGTGGTACTTCAAGGCATGATAAACAAGTATTGCCCCTAGTTTTCCCATTGGTGGTTATAACTAGGACAGAATGGCATAAGTCAATCATACTAATTTGCCCATAAGTGGTTATAATTAGTATCAAGATGGTGAGACACTGATTTGCCCAAAGGTGATTATAATTAGGCACACTTGGTATACAATGGAATAAGAAATGAAGGATGCAATTGCCAAAACCTCTTTCATAGTTCTCCAAAATATGACTTCTATCTGAAATACTTGAAACAACTACTAAAACTAAACTAAAACTTCGTGCTAAAAGCAGCTTTGTAACCAATGGAATGGAACCAAGGTCAAACGGGATAGGTAAGTAGGGTGAAAACAATTCAGTGGATAGGAAAGGTATCGTAAAATGGAATGGTGGAACAACAAAGTGATAGAATTGTAGAACAATATGGTACAAAGAAGAAATTTGATATTATGGTACAACTAAAATGGTCCTTATAGACAATACACCAAGCCTCTCAAGTGAAGTAATGCTTAAAGTGTATAATGTTCATTACCTCATCAAGTTCATCCCCATTTGGCATAGTGAGCCTATATGTTCTAGTGTCATAGTTTGTAACAATGACGAAAGGACCTACCTAGTTGGGTTTGAACTTTCCTTAATGTTTCTTCTTGGTCATGGTATTCTTTTGGTTTTCTTTAAGAATAATATCACCAAGCTTAAATTCTATATGTTTTTTACACTAATTATAGTGGCCATGAAGTCAGTTCTAGTATGCTTGCAGGTTGTTTACTACAGCCAAATGTTTCTAATCAAGTAACTCAGGCTCTTACAAGTGAGCTACTCGATAGTCTTCATCATATAGGGCATGCATCAAAGAGATGCACAGAGAAGGTAACTCAATCTCAATGGGAAGAATGACCTTAGTGCCATAAATAAGTGAATATGGAGTGGCTCTTGTTGGAGTATGGTGATTGGTATGGTATACCCAGAGGGCATGGAATATTTAGAAGTGTTAATCATGACTTGCATCATTGACAATCATTTTGAGGATGTTGACAATGGTTTTGTTAGATGTTTATGCCTAGCCGTTACCTTGTGGGTAATGTCATGGAAAAATGTTGTTTGATCTTGTACTTGGCACATAATGATTGGACATCTTTATTTTTAAATGATATACCATTATCAAATATAATTTTGGAGGGGGTGCCATAATGGTAAATGAGATTATTAAATATAAATTTGGAAATTTACTTTTCAGTCATGTAAGTGAGAGATATAGCTTCAACCCACTTATTGAAGTATTCAATGGCAGTATGGATATGTTTATGACCATCAGATGAGGTAGAGTTTATCATCTTAATGAGATTGAGGCCCCGTGTAGTAAATGGTCATGTTGTAAGCATTGGTTTCAAAATCTTGGCCAGGGCATGAATCAAATTGGCATGCTACTGACATTTATTGTACATTTTTACATATTTAGTTGCATCTAAATCTATCATTGGCCAATAGTACCCAGTACTCAAGAGTTTTCTGGCTAGGATTGCCCCACTAGTGTGGGATCCACATTCTCTATGAACTTCTCATAATATTAGTGTAGATTTTGTTGAAGTTAAAAAATGAAGTAGAGTTCCATCAAAACTACAATGGTATAGGGTTGGTCCAAGTAAGGTATAATGTGTGGCATGGTGGACAAAGGCTTTGGATTGTTTTTGGGATAGTTCTAGTGGCATTATTTGGTCATGGAGGTAAGTGTAAAGGTTTGAATACCAAATAGAGCTAGGACCAACAATATCATAGATCATTGCGACAATTGAAGGTTCATAAACTAGCACTAGCTAATTTTCAATAAGGAATTTGTATTCTTTGCCCACATTTGTATGTCTAATCAAAGATCCAATAGTGGCCATGGAATCTATTATTATACTACTAGCCCTTGGTATATATTTGAACTGAACATTGGCAATCTATTATTTGAAAGTGTCGACCATGGCTTTGTATGGTATTAGCTTGTCATCCTTGGTCTGAAAATGGTTTGTAACCTAATTGATTATTAACTAAGAATAACCATAAACCTTTATATGTTATATGTTCCATTGTACTGCCTATTGAATTCCTACGATGAGTGCTTCATATTTGGTCATGTTATTGGTAAAAGGAAAGCTGATCCAAAATGACTTAGGGATTATATCCCCCCATAGTGTAATGAACAAAAGGCCTACTCTTGATCCATATGTTGTGAATGATCCATCAAAATATAGCTTCAAGTGTTGCTCCTCAAGAGCTGTTTGAATGATGGTCATAAGGGATTCATCTGGGAATTAGAATGTTAGTGGCTTTGTATCTATAAGGGGTACTTCAACAAGTTGATCCATAAGAACTTTCCCTTTGATGGCTTTCTGGTTGATGTGCTCTAACTCAAACTCACTGAGAAACATGATCCATTTGGCCATGTAGCCCTGTAAAGCTATTTTAGATAATAAATAATTGAGTAGATATAATATTGAAAGAACCACAGACTTGTTGTTCAACATGTAGTGGTGTAATTTTTGAGTTGCGAAGACCATAGCTAAATAGGCTTTTTCAATGGGCATATAATTATGCTCATATGCAACTAGTGCATCGATTAAATAGTACATGACATGCTCATTTTCATTATTATCAGGTTGATATAGAAGTTCCCCTAGGGATATATTGGTAGTATACAGGTACAATAAGAATAGTTTTCCTGACATAAGAGGTAATAAAATAGGCAGATTTACAAGATGGTCCTTCAATTACTAAAAAGTTGTCTAGCATTTGTCATCCCAATGAAATTCTACCCCTTTCTTCAGTAGATATGTAAATGGGTGGCACTTGTCAGCCAATTAATTTATATAGCATCTAATAGATTGTATCTTGCCCTATAAACTATATAGGTGCTTTAGATTGGTCGGTGGTGGCATGTTTGTTATGGCTCGTAAATTGGCTAGATCAACTTCAATGCCCCTACGAGACATATGAAGCCAAGAAATTTGCCTAATATTACACCAAAAACACACTTTTTAGGATTGATTCTGACTTTATATTCATGCAATCTCTCAAATATCCTTGTTAGTGTTATTGGATGATCGCCCTTATCTTATATTTACTTGGTATGTTGTTGACGTAGTCTTCAACAATACCCTGCATAATATCATGAAATATGACTATCATGGCTCTTTGGTATGTGTCCCTAGTGTTTTTTAAACTAAATGGCATAACTCCATAATAGAATGTTCCCCATAGAGTGATTAAGGTTGTTTTGTGTTGGTCTTTTGGTGAGATTTAGATCTGGTTATACCTGGAAAACCCATCCACTAGTGAAAGCATTTCATAACCCATCATGGAGTCGACAATCATATCAATGTTTGGCAAAGAAAAGTCATCTTTGGGGCAGGTTTTGTTTATGTTTCTAAAATCGGTATAGATTATGATTCCTTCTGGCTTCTTGTTGATTGGCATAACATTGTAAATCCACTCTGAGCAGTCAATCGGTCGAATACATCTCATTTCCAAGAGTTTTTCCAACTCTTTCTTTACTAATACAACAATGTGAAGATGTATTTTACGTAATTTTTGTTTCACAGGTTTGGAATTAGGATGTACTACAAGGTGGTGTACAACCAAGGTGGGGTCCAAAGTAGGCATGTCAGAGTAGGCCCATACAAATATATCAACAAATTCCCTCAACAGGGCTGTAAAGACTTCACATTCCTCCTCAATGAGGGATGTACCTAATTTGATCCATTTTGGGTCATTTGGAGTCCCGATGTTAACCTCTATTATGTCTTCCACTAAAAGTGTCAAACCATCTTCCAAAATGGTTAGCAAAGATTTAAATTGGTTGGTAATGATAGAGTCCTCTATTAGCACTGACTCTTCAAGTTCTCCTAGCCATGATGAATCAAAATCCCCTAATGGTAGAGATGCCCATGTAACAAATATAGTTGGAAACCCTTAGATGATTTGATCAAAAGCATGTTGCTCTTGAAGACTAAACTCAGACCCATAGGCAAGTTCATCATTGGTGGTCTCCTAAGCTCTATTTAAGGAACGTTGAACACCCCCATCTAATGGTGCCTAAAATGGGTTTTCACCACTAGATTGGCCTTTCTCTTTACTATTTCCCTAGTTTGAAAGTGCCTCAAAGAGGTTTTCACTTTAGGACCTCAATGTTTTATTATTTATTTTTTACTAAGGGTGTTCACGCATTCTCCAAAATAGGTTACAAGATCCAATTTGATTGAGAACCTTTGTTTGTGGTCTCCCATCAGAATATTGTCCCTAAGTCCTAGAAAATTGCAAAAGGCCTCATCATTCTGGAACTCATCAATTGGCACTATTGATTCTTGATGGTCCCAATCTATCAGTTGGGGATAATAAATAAAATTGGATTAATGAAAATAACCAGTCAAAGGGTACCATAGCATTAGTTTCAAACAAATTGGTATGGGATAGGTCATAAAAAAGACTAGGATCAGACTTTGCTTTGCTATCGACATCATCTTCACTAGTCATTGGTGATGGAACTCGAATAAGATATGTGGGGTCACCCCTAGGTAGTTTAAATTCTAAGACCATATGTTACTTTATACCAAGTGGCTAAAATTAGCTCAAGTGGTCCTTGTTGATTTAGCCTAAGGCCTCCTCCTTCATAGGCATGCCTTCCCATAATTTTGTTAGAAATAAGATACTTGGCATTGATATAACAGTTGACCAATTTTTCATTATACAACCAAGATTCATCACCTTTAAGAGGGTCCCTTTCTTGGTCGATGGCCGATATGAAAAAGATAGTTGTTGGACTATGTATATGGCCCTTTCCCTTTCTTTGCCATTCCATGAGTGGTTTGGCTTTTAGTCTTCCAAAAGACTTTGGGTTATGTGGAATCTTAGCAATCTGGAAGGTATCATGGATCAAATATTCTCTTGGGCTCTTAGTTGAGATGGTATAATTATTAGACATTTTAGGAGGTGGCATGTGGGAAAGTAAATCAAGGGTGTTAGGGTCAATGCAATTGGCCTCTAGTGAATCAACAAGTATTTATTTTCCCTTGTCCTTTTTGGTAACTAGATTCAAGTCAAAATGATAGTTATAGTTTTGGTATTCAACCTCTAAATGCTTGCAATGTTTGTATGACTACAAATCTATGTGAACAATGACCTCCATACCTGAATGGGGGAACTTAATACACTAGTGCAATGTTAAAGGGATTACATGAATTTCATGTATCCAAGGTCTGCCTAAAATCATATTATATAACAATCCAAGGTCTAACACATGGGATAAGGTATCGTGGGTCAAAGGCCCAATGATAATTGGTAAGTTGATAGTGCCCTGTGATTCCCGTTCTTCATTATCATAGGCTTTGATTGCAATTGTTTCAAGTTACAAATCGGTCATAGTGTATCCAAGGAACTTGATGAGCTTTAGAGACACAATATTTAGGCATGATATATTGTCTATGAGGACATGTTTCACTTTGTGCCACATTATGACAACTTCTATGTATAATGGATTATTGTGCAAAGGGCCAAGGGATGACATATTACTTTGGTCGAAGGTTAATTATTGGCCTCGAGCTAGATGTCCAACCAAAGCATGGAATTTGTCTAGAGATATGTCAATTAAAACTTGGGATTGGATAAGGAACTATATTAATATGTTCTTATGGATTATAGTTGTACACAACAAATCTAAAACGGATATTTGTGCAGGCATCTTCTATAACTGTTCCATGATATCGAATGTCTTTTCTTGGACAATAGGAAATGGTTTGTTCCTAACTAGAATGGTTGGTTGGATGATGGGTGAAGTGGTAAATCATTGTGGGCCTATATTGGAGGTTTGTTAATGATGTTTCCAAGGTGACCAAAGATATTGATGAGGTGTCATGTGCTAGAATGATAATGATAAAGTGTGCTTCAATGTGATTCAATGTTCTTGCATAGTTCTTCATTAATTGACTTAGATAAGTAGATGGTGGATGTTATTAATGGTGTGGTCATATTGTAGAGACCCTATGGAGTGTTATGATTACTTGGGGAACTTATGTAAGTGAAAGGAATTTGTTAGAGTATTCATATGTATGACTAGGTTCTTCTAGTCATCCTAGCAATTCAAGCTGAGTGAGTATATTGATGATGTCATATTTCACACGTGTGAAAGTTTTAGGAGCAAATTGATACATGGATGGATTACCCAATGAAAGGTGATCATGTGATTCAAATTTTAGGTCATGAGGTTGAGTGTAGCAAAATTTATTAAGGTGAAAAGTTGGCCTTCCAGGTAGATTGCAGTGGTTCCCATACTTAGCCAAATATGTATAATCGAAGATCTATGATGAGCATTTAATTAGGAAATGAAGATCTATGGAAAGCAATTAATCTAACCATATAAGGATTTAACAAAGTACATGATCCTATCAAATAGTGATTCAATGGTGTGTATTAAGTTAATATGTCAAAGGATGCTTATAGAGCATGTGGGGCTACCAAGTGGCAAAAGTTCATTGGAGACTAACTGCATGGTACACAGAGGGCATGTGGGGATACCAAGTGGCTTGATCTTGGAAGAAAGGATATAAGATCAATGGTAAGTAATGTAAGGTAAAGTTAGGATAATTCTAAGGATATCTATAGAATGCATTCAAGCAATTTGTGTGAGGACACGAGATGAAGGCATGTGTCTGCAGATGATTTTGCATTAACCAATGACTGTTGGCATTTGAATTAGCAAAGGGAAAAACCAGTCTACAATGTTTTGCTAATATATTTTGATCTAGGATGAATTTTTTGATGATGTAAATTGAAAAAAGGACTCAAAGGTGCATCCATAGACATTAATTATAAGGTTTGACTATCTGTACAGTCAAAGATATTGAGCTCCAAAGCTGATTGAAGGTTTGACCATGTTTGGCAAGTGACCTAAGAAGGGTAATAGAAGTTTTTTTTATAGTGTCTTGATGTTTCAAGATGAAATAACTATTAGAGAGTATTTTAAACTCTATGAATACTATTTGTATGGATTTTAAAGGTTTGACCAATCCATATTTAGTATGAACAAAAGCTTAGAAGTTGACTATGTTTATTGAATACTTTGGCAGTTTGAGTGACCATCTTGCAGAGGTAAGTTGAAGGTGTTATAATCATAGTTGAAGAAGAAAATGAGTATGGATATGTTTTATAATTCTTTAAGGCTTATGATAAACTATTGGATGTCATGATATGCCCTTGATCATATATAGAGAGTCAATATAGTATAACTATATTTTGACTGTGTGTGACTAGCCTGAGTGGTCATTTTGAGAGAGTTGTTTTTAGTGCTTAGAGCTTGTGTTGAAGTGTATAAATCACATGGAGGTGGTGCAGAGGTCATGAAGGGTTCAACCATGTGATCTAATCATATTGATATATGAAATACTTGAGTGTTTGCTTTAGAAGTTTGAGATTGTGTTTTTTATGTATGAAGGCCTAAAGAGCGAGGAGACCTAATTGGTAGGTTCAAGTGTTCAGTTAGTGTTCTAGGTGGCATGGACCCATATAAGAGTAATCAAGAGGATATTGGAGATAGGTTTGATTTGTTTGAAGGATTGGTAAAAGATGAAGGTGGTCCAAGTAATCTCACATGTAACGTGTGAGTATGAAGGACTAATTGTTTTAGTTCTCATTAAGACCTAATGGTGGTTTCAGGCTAATGAGGTAATTACCAACCTATGAAGAGTGTGGTTATCACATGTAATGTGTGCATGGACCTATATTAAGTGTGTTTCAAATATGTAAAGCATCTTGGCTAACCAAGATGGGTTAAAGGAAGAGAGTGGTATAAGTATAAGATCTAATTGGCTTATTTGTGATGGTTGTGGAAGTGTGGATTCAAGCGAAGGAGAGAACCTTTTAAAGATAAGGTAAATGTTAGTGAGGACCATTAGAGAGAAAAGAGGATCAGTCATGTTTATCTAATCAAGTTGATGCAGGTGGATACATAGGTCATTCGACCTAATGAGCCTAGAAGAGGCATATTGAGCAAGTGAACCCTTAAGACTATTTTGATGAAAGAGTGAAGGTGAAGAATGCAAACAAAGGTGGTCATCATCAATTGAAGAGTATCAATAGGTGTCTAAGATGATATGTTTAAGGTAGTTAGGTGGGTGCTTGGTTGTCTAGGGGTTTGGTTCTTCCTTACAAGGTGAAACTTGCTAAAAGGTCTAGTTGTTATGGGTGCTTAGCTAGACAAGGGTAGTAGCTCCTTGTGGGATTGGTGTCTCACTAGATTAAGGGATGGGTGTACCTTGATCAGTTGATACTAGTCTAAATTAAATCTCATCATTATATGATTGTAGTTCATCTTATAGGGTTCAGTGGGTTTTATCCCCCAAGAGGGTTTCCCACATATGTCATGTGTTATGTGCTTGGTCTTACTATATCTTATTTGTTCATTGTAATGTTTAATTTGTATGCTTCATGATTGTATGTGTTGAATGATTAAGAGTCTATAACTAGAATTGGATTATCAAGCATCATTGATTCACCCCCCCCTCACCCTCTCAGTGATTGTACCTCTAACAATTGGTATCACAATAGGACCTTATGTGTAATTTTAACCACTTGATGGTGATCTAATGTACAATATGGCTGAAAATATCACATTTGATGAAGAAGTTTGCCATAACATTACAGAAGAAGAAGAGTTCAATGATAGCAAGGAAGAAGAAGTTGATCTAGAAGTTGAGATCGTGAGTGCACTTGGTAAACTGAAGGAGCAAAAGAAGAGGAATCATAAAATGAGGAATATGATCAAAGGTCTTGAAGTGCAAGTTAGATATCTTGAGGGGAGTTTGTTAGGAAAATACATGAGAGAAGAAAAGGAGAACCAAAAACTGATCAAGTCTATGGAAGAGCAAGTATGTAGATTGAAATATGACATTACCAAAAGGGATAAGGAGGATAAGGAAACCATAAAAGATCTCAGAACTCAATTAGAGGCTGCAGGCTCAAGCATGAGGGATAAAGAAGATAAATGTGTTCAATTGAAGACTAATCTTGTTTCCCTGAGGGATGAGCATAAAAATTTCATAGTCAAGATAGGCAAGCTTGAAGAAGATCAAAAGAAATCAAAATAAGACAAAGAGGTTGGTAGCATGAAATATAATAAGTCATATCATGTCAAAGGCAAAATGAATAACCCAATCAGACAACCAAATGCTTCAAGGTACGTAAAATATTTTATGGGCCATTGTTTTGTTTGTCATCTTGTTGGTCATAGGAAAAAGGATTCTGTAAGAAGAAGAAATCAATCAAAAAGAGATCATTTCCATATTCAAGCAAAAGATATGGAAGATATTAATAGTTATAGTTTTTAAAGAGTTGGTCATATTGCTAGGTTCTACAAGCAAAGACCATCTAGTCAACATAAGTTCAAACAGGCTCCTAGAGTGCAAGAAAGAAGACCAGCTAGAGAGTGCAATAAGAGAAGAAATCAATCAAAGGAAGGTCACAATTATCATCAAGCAAAAGGTATGAATGATCTTGTTTGTTTTAGATGTCATAAAGTTGGTCACATTGCTAGATATTGTAAGAATAGGTTAAATGAGTTCTCGAAGTAAAACAAGGTGAATGAAGCTCCTAGTGTGCAAGGAAGAGGTCAAACATGGATTTGGAGACTTGAGTTTGTTAGGAGATATCAGACTAAGAAAAAATATGGTTTGTTTGCCATGATAGACATGAAGGAAAGTCAAGAGTTTCTGGTGTCTGCATTTGTTGACAATTTTGAAGCAAAGAATGAAGTCAAGGATCCATTCAAAGTTTTTGGTTGATGTTGCAAGACAAAAAAGATCTTTTGAAAATGTGCTTGGCTAAGGGAGATCAATGAGTTTTATGAATCTGATCCAAAGTGTTGTGATGGAATGATTTAGAAGATATATTTAGGGATAGTGATCCTAAAGTCAAAGTTTTGGTCAAATCTTTGAAGGATGGTTTAGTTGGTCAAAGTGGTGAAGAATGAAGCTATGTGTGCAAGATCTGCAGGCAAGAAATGAAGACATTAAGGTGTCTAATCAAGGATGGTGATTTATCAAAATCTTCTATTGCATAAAAAGGTATGTTGATCGTACTTTAGTGTCCTCAATGTGTGTTCGGGGTTTTTGGTTTTGAAGATAAGAACTTGTCAATTTGTATTGCTTAAATTGTTTGATCAAATGTTGAAAGACTAAAGACAAGGTTGATATGTAGTATCAAGAGAATGTGTTGTTAAATTTTTGATATCATATAGAATGTTTCAAAGTCATATAGATGTCAATTTAATTATGCCATGGAGGTCACAGTGTTCTGAAGATAAGATGTTTCCATAAGAGTTTTGACTGAAGTGTGGACAGTGTTGAAGAGTTGTTGACAGACGTACCTCATTGAGAATACTTGTTAAAGATTGCATGATCCAAGTGAATCATGGATTTAGGTGGAGCTAATTCATATAGTTTTAATGGCTTGAAGAGTTGTGCATGATGTGAGGGGGAGCATATGTGAGATGTTTCAGTCATGGTGGAGATATGAAGAACTTTGCTATAGTTGTGAATTCAAGAAGATTGATATGATGACTTGATCAAACCAAGTCATATGTTTTGAAAAGGTATTGAATATTCATGCATGAGAAAAGGGAGCTTGTGAGTTATGTGGGTATATAGGTCCTCAAGATCAGAAGATGAGCCCATTTTATTATTGTGTTAAAGGGGAAGAAAGTACTTAAAGAGAGAGATAGAGTCTGAACATAAGCTTTGTATTGGTGTTTGACATTAATGACAAAGGGGGATATTATTGGATTTTTTTCAATGATGTCTCCAAGGTGACCAAGGATGTTGATGACGTGTCATGTGTGTTAGAATGATAATACAAAGTGTGCTTCAATGTTCTTGCATAGTTATTCAGTGTTTGACTTGGATAGGTAGATGGTGGATGTTATTGATGGGGTGGTCATGTTATAGATACCCTATGGAATGTTATGAGTGCTTGGGGCACTTATGAAAGTGAAAGGAATTCATTAGATCAGTCATATATATGACTAGGTTCTTCTAGAGATCCTAGCAATTCAAGCTGAGTGAGTAGATTGATGACATCATATTTCACATGTGTAAAAGTTTTAGAAGCATTTTTATACATGGATGGATTCCCCTATGAAAGGTGATCACATGGTTCAAATTTTAGGTCATGAGGTTGAGCGTAGAAAAATGTATTAATGTGCAAATTTGGCCTTTCAGGCAGATTGCAGTGGTTCTCGTACTTAGCGAAAGTTGCATTATCAAAGATCAATGGTAAGCGTTTAATCAAGCAATGAAGATATATGGCAAGCAATTAATCTAATGGAGTGTTTGATCTTGTCAGATAGTGATCCAATGGTGTATATTAATGCAATATTTTAAAGGATGCTCAGAAAGCATGTGGGGCTGCCAAGTAGTAGAAGTTCATTGGAGACTGACTGTAGGGTAAGCAGAGGGTATGTGGGGCTGCCAAGTGGCTTGATCTCAAAAGTAAGGATATAAGACCAATGATGAGTGATGTAAGGTAAATTAAAGAGACTTTTAAGGATATTGATGGAGCATGTTTGAGAAATTTGTGCAAGAGATGAAGACACGTGTCTGCAGATGATTTTACATTAACCAGTGACCGTTGGCATTTGAATTAGCAAAGGAAAAAACTAGTCTATAGGAATTTGGTAATATATTTTGATCTAGGACTAATTTCTTGATGATGTAAAAGGAAAAATTGTAAGGGACTCCAAGGCACATCTAGAGACATTGGTTAAAAGGTTTGACTATCTGTAAAGCCAAAGATATTGAACTCCAAAGTTTACTGAAGGTTTGACCATATTCTACAAGTGACCCGAGAAGGGTATTTGAAGATTTCTTGATAGTGTCTTGATGTTTCAAGATGAAATAAATATTGGAGAGTGTTTTAAACTCCATGAAGACTATCTTTATGGATGTTACAGGTTTAACCAATCCATATTCAGTATGAACAAAGGCTTAGAAGTTGACTATGTCTATTGAATACACTGGCAATTTGAGTGACCATCTTGCAGAGGTAAGTTGAAGGTATCCTAAGTAGAATTGAAGAAGAAAATGAGAATGGAGATGTTATATAAATCTCTAATGCTTATTATAAAGTATAGGATGTTATGATATGCCCCTGATTAAATATGGAGAGTCAAAACAGTATAATTATATTTTGACTATGTGACCAGCTTGAGTGGTCATTTTGAGAGAGTTGTTTTTAGTGCTTAGATCTTGTGTTGAAGTGTCTAAATCACATGGAGGTGGTACATAGGTATTCAAGGGTTCACCCATATGATCTAATCATATGGCTATGTGAAATACTTATGTGTTTAGTTCAGAAGTTGGAGACTGTGTTTTCTATATATGAAGGCCTAAAGAGTGAGGAGACCTAATTGGTAGGTTTAAGTGTTGAGTTGGTGTTTCAGGTGGCATGGACCCATATGAGAGTGAGAAAGGGGATATTGGATACAATTTTCAATTGTTAAAAGCATTGGTAAAAGATGAAGTTGGTCCAAGTAGTCTCACATGTAACGTGTGAGTATGAAGGTCTAATTGTTTTAGGTCTCACCAAGACCTAATGGTGGTTTGGGGTTAATGAGGTAATGATCGACCTATGAAGAGTGTGGTTATGACATTTAATGTGTGTATATACCTATGTTTAGTGTCTTTAAAATATGTAAAGCATCTTGGTTGACCAATATGGTTTAAAGGAAAAGAGTGGTATAAGTACAAGGTCTAATTGCCCTATTTGTGCTAGTTGTGGAAGTGTGGATTCAAGCGAATGAGAGAACCTTTGAAAGAGAAGGTATAGGTCAATGAGGACCATCAGAGAGAAAATATGATCAATAATATTTATTTGATCAAGCTAATGTAGGTGGATACTGTTGACCATTTTTTGCCCAACAGGGCAAAAAATCGGTCCCCTTCTTCCCTTGCTGATTTAGGCCGAATCATTTTAGGTTGCATCAGTTCATCGGCCTTGGTTCATGAACTGGTTCAACACCTCAGCTTGGTTCAACCACTATGTTCAACACTTCATTGGTTTAATAGACTGGTTCAATGGTCTGGTTCAACGAGTTGGTTCAACACGTTGGTTCAACGCCTTGGCACTTCAACTTAACACTTCGACGAGTTCATCGGTGCATAGCATTGAACCGATTGAGCTGATTCAATCACTTGGTTCAACACCTCCAGTTTAATGCAAAAGAGACCACAAAGTAGGAAAACCTGAAGGAAATTGCCAAGGACGGTGACGTCCTAAATGCTGTCAATTTTAAGAAGGTGAACTAGTCATTGTTTTTCAAATGATGACGGGTGCACATACGTCAAATTTAAGCCAACAAAAAGGCCATTATTTTTTAAATGCCCAAGTGCCAACCATGAAAGGAGCCCAAGCAATGTAGTGACCCACCCAGAGATAGCCCCGAGGGCTGAAGGAGCCAGAAGAGACAAGATAGGGAAAAGACAAAAGTGCCAAAAGCATAGAGCAGGTAGATAGTCCAGGTGGCGAAGGGAGGCACCAATTCAAGAAGTTACTCTAGCAGGTGAAACAATGTCTGCAAATTGACCATTAGAAGGTGCAAACGACCAACCGTGTGACCCGTTTTCTTCATTTCACATTTATGAGCAAACGAAGCAATACAAGTGACACAAGAAGGTGTCAAGAAGTTATTTTAGTGGTTGACACAGTGCCTACCATGCGGTCATCAAAGAGGCACAACAGTGGTCGACACGACTGGTTTTCTTCAATATGCACTGCAGAGGAAGAAAATGGCACGGCTCATCAATTCAATTCCTAACTGCAGAATGGCCATCATGCAGAAGCAGATGAAGTGATCCAAGTAGTGCAGGAAGGGTCGATTCAAGAAGTTATTTTAGTGGTTGGCACAGTGCCTACCTTGGGTCACTTGTAAGAAAGGGTACCAAAAGGCCCCTTTTCTTCCTCTATATATTGGAGACTTGTCTTTGGAAAAGATCATCTTCCACATTTGTAAGGCGTAGCCCTGGCAAATTTTCACCTGAATCAATAAACGCATTTTTTACCTCTATCTTGGTTAGATATCTCTGTGTATGTCTTGAGTGTTAGTTTGTGTTTAGTCATTGTTTCTTGATGCTTTCACATGTTTAACACCAATGTACCTGGCATCTACAAGGTGCCATTTTTGCATCTGACAAGGAGAGCTGTATTTGGAAGTGCAAAAATAGAAGAAATTACTATACAGTGTACATTTCATAGCACCTTTGTTGAATCTCTGTTTTCTGTATTTTCCATTAAAGCCTTCCTGCCAAGTTTCTTACAGCCTGGTCCTTTTGCCAAGTTTGAAGTGTATGTATGTGTTTGTCTGATTTTAAGTGTGAGTGTGAGAAGGTTGATTTATTTTGGTGCATCACCTCCTTAGAGTAGATTTGTTTTCCTGCAATCTTTCTCCCTTTTCATCCCCCCCATTATATATATATATATATATGTTAGCACTTACTGGAACAAATCAGATGCATCAAAGGGAGCTAGCCCTTACCTAGAGACTCTCCCCTCCAGCTTCACCAGTCTCACAGGCGAGAGGGGAGTTTCCATTGTTGTGTGTGGAAGGCAGGAGCTCGGCCTCCTTCCCCTGAGTGCAATCCACTACATCAACAGTTTTTGGCATGCCCGGTGGGACCAACTAGGACAAGTTGTGTCCACAAAGTTGAAAAACTTTTGGTGTGTTCTTCGACCAACCAGCCTTTGGAGGCTTTTGAATCAAACACCAATGGTGACTCTGAGTTAAATCAACTGGTTAAGCAGTTCTGGTACCGTACCATCAAGAAACAATATTTTAGTATGTATACCCCCATCATTCAGAGCCATGGACCCTGTTTTCCTTGGCCAGCATGGCTATGATCCTTACCAACATTATGTTGATCCTTATCAAGTTCAATATGGCTAGTCTCAACCCTACCATAAGCTATATCAGCCTTATGCCCAGTCTTCTCAATATGTCACTTCTCCCACTCAACCCAGTCTCTTTGCCAATCAACCCATTTTCGCCTTCAAGTGAGCACTACTGGGATACAAAAAGTATGTAATAGATCTTGACACCAGAAGGGGATGTGGCCAATAAATTCTTGATCATATCATCCATCAAGTGAGGAATGCACTGGATCAGGTTAAGAAGGAATGGGCTCCTATTAAAAGAGCCAATTGGCACAGGCTTACAAATGAGATGTTGGATGTGAGTGGTTTGATTTCGTCTTTGGAGGAGAAGCTGAGTATTTATGAGAGGCAGCCTTACCAAGTCTATCAACCTGCATACTCGCCACCCCAAGTATCATATCAATCATATATAGCCCCTGCTTATGAGCCAAGTCAACCCTTGTCAAAGTCCTTTCCCCAATCATGTTGAGGAGAGTTTTGAAACAACAAATATTGTGTTTAAAGCTAATATTGATAGATAGATCAAATTGGCAAACCTTCAGATGCAGCAGTCCATCTTGGCAGTGAGGGAAGTGGAATCTAAATCTTCACTACCCTCTCACATTATGGCCCCATCACCCCCAAAGGAGATGCCTAGTCCAAATTGCTTGAGCTGGAATAGAGTGGTTGAGTCATGGAATAGCAAGGGGGAGAAAGACATTGTCTAAGAGTGTGAGGTGCAAAATGAGGTTAGTCCTTTTCAAGTCCCTCCCACCCTTCCTCAGGAAGCTCCTTGCATTTCATGGCAATCTTCATGCACTCCCCATCTCTATGATGACTCCCACGAGCTCCAAGAGGTACAAAATGAGGATGATCTGGCCAGGCAAATTGAGGAATTAGAAAAGAAGATGAGACTGCTTAGAGAAAGAGAGATGGAGCTTTTAGACCTTGTAGAGGAGCCGATGCCAAAGGACACCCCTTCCACCAATCCACAAGCTAATTTCAATATTGATGAAATATTGGTAAAGTGGAGGAATGAAAACCAAGAAATTTTGACCCAAGGTCTGCCCCCTCCTATTCTAGAGAAAACTCCCTCTTGTGTGCCAAATCCTTTCTATCAGATGGCACTTGCTCATTCTGGCTCATCCGATGCATCTATCAATCCTACCCTCAATCCCATACACCTAGCTTTTCAACACGCCTCTCTTCAGATAGCTCTTTCTGTACATGAGCAGACCCTCCCAACTCTTCTCCAACCTCCTCAAGTCTTTCAACATGATCTCGAAATTCCAAGCTGGAAGAAGGAACATCATGAACCAGCTCAAGACCTTGAAGATGATAAAGTTGTTGCCTCTTCACAGAAGCAAGATTCTGATCCCAAGATCATGAGCTGGAAGCAAACAATGGAATCTTGGGCCAGAAAGGAAAAGGAGGAGGAAGGTTTTAGTCTAACTCTTGAATAAGAGGAGGCTGCTCCTATTCCCAATGATGACTGTGACCTCCAAGAAAGGCTTTTCTAGGAAGATATGGATAGGTGAATTACAGAATTGGAGTCCAGAGTAGGTTTCCTTGGTGAACGTGTGATGGACGTTTCAGACCAAATAGCAGATTCCATGTCTGAATGCACTCTATCCATACACCTCCAAGAAAACTATCAGGCCTTGCCTGATATGGATTATGCTCAGTTTATGAATGACCAGGGAGACTTCAAGAGTACGGATGAGGAGGAGATCACCTTAAGTGACATGGAGGAGCATGGGTAATATCTTGTTCATGTTTTGAATGATTCATTTGAAGTCATTGAGGAAGGCTACACTGTTCTTCAAGGAGGCTATGAGCTAGATAAGAGCAGAAAAGGCAGCATTGGGGTTCAAACAAGTTTACAAGGGGGTTGCAGGCTTTTAGATTTATCCCTCTGAGAGGTTGGTGAATCTGAAGATAGTTTCTTCAAAATCATCAAGGAGGATGGTCATACCATGGAACCCGAGCATGAGGCAGAAGAGAGCAAGCCAATCAAGGGTGTGTATCAAGGGGCTTCTGGTGATGAGCTGAGAGTAATTGATTTCTTGATGAGATACACCAGCCTAAAGAACCAACAGGAGGCAAGCTTCTAAGAACAAATAGAGTACATATATGTTGGAAGCATGTTTGAATCTCCACTCTGGTACAAGCCAAATCAGGTGACAAGCAAGAGGAGCAGGTCACCAGCTCTCCTTTTCATTCAGCTACTTGCTTGGCACCATATGTCTTCTTGCTAGGAAGGTGACGTTAAAAGTTTTCCCTTTGATCTAGGAGGGAATCAAAAATACCTGGTTAGATGTATTTAGTAGGTTGCTTTTAGTTTTCTTTCCCTATTTTCCCTAAGTGTTGTTTGCACAAGTAGTTTTCTTAGCCTTGTGTGTGTTTTCGTTTCCTTTGAGATAAATCTTCATGATTGATTCTAGAATTTATCATAGCTATTGTTGATCTTCAAGTTACAATATGCCCCTGTGCCCAATGGATTTTTAAGGCAACTGGCTTCTAAGCATAGCAGGCATGCTTCCCCTAGGAGTCGCAAATCTGTTGACCATTTTTTGCCCAACAGGGCAAAAAATCAGTCCCCTTCTTCCCTTGTTGATTTAGGCCAAATCATTTTAGGTTGCATGAGTTCATCGACCTTGGTTCATGAACTGGTTCAACACCTCGGCTTGGTTCAACTACTATGTTCAACACTTCGTTGGTTCAACAGACTGGTTCAATGGTTCGGTTCAACGAGTTGGTTCAACGTGTTGGTTCAATGCCTTGGCACTTCAGCTTAACACTTCGGCAAGTTCATTGGCGCGCATCATTGAACCGATTGAGCCGGTTCAATCACTTGGTTCAATGCTCTAGTTCAGCGCACAAGAGACCACAAAGCAGGAAAACCCGAAGGAAATTGCCAAGGACGCCAGATGTCGTCAACTTTAAGAAGGTGAACTAGCCGTTGTTTTTCAAATGATAACGGGTGCGCAGACGTCAAATTTAAGCCAGAAAAAAGGCCGTTGTTTTTTAAATGCCCAAGTGCCAACCATGAAAGGAGCCCAAGCAATGCAGCGACCCGCCCAGAGATAGCCCCGAGGGCCGAAGGAGCCAGAAGAGACAAGATAGGGAAAAGACAAAAGTGCCAAAAGCATAGAGCAGACAGATAGTCCAGGTGGCGAAGGGAGGCACCAATTCAAGAAGTTACTCTAGCAGGTGAAATAGTGTCTGTGAATTGACCATTAGAAGGAGCGAATGACCAACCGTGCAACCCGTTTTCTTCATTTCACATTTATGAGCAGACGAAGCAATACAAGTGATACAAGAAGGTGTCAAGAAGTTATTTTAGTGGTTGACATAGTGCCTACCATGCGGTCATCAAAGAGGCACAACAGTGGTCGACATGACTGGTTTTCTTCAATATGCACTGCAGAGTAAGAAAATGGCACGGCTCATCAATTCAATTCCTGACTACAGAATGGCCATCACATAAAAGCAGATGAAGCGATTCAAGTAGCGCATGAAGGGTTAATTCAAGAAGTTATTTCAATGGTTGGCAAAGTGCCTACCTTGGGTCACTTGTAATAAAGGGTGCCAAAAGGCCCCTTTTCTTCCTCTATATATTGGAGACTTCTCTTTAGAAAAAATCATCTTCCACATTTGTAAGGCGAAGCCCTGGCAAATTTTCACTTGAATCAATAAATGCATTTTTTACCTCTATCTTGGTTAGATATCTCTGTGTATGTTTTGAGTGTTAGTTTGTGTTTAGTCATTGTTTCTTGATGCTTTCATAGGTTCAACACCAATGTACTTGGCATCTACAAGGTGCCATTTTTACAGCTGACAAGGAGAGTTGTATTTAGAAGTGCAGAAATAGAAGAAATTACTATATAGTGTGCATTTCACAGCACTTTTGGTGAATCTTTGTTTTCTATATTTTCCATTAAAGCCTCCCTACCAAGTTTCTTGCAGCCTAGTCCTTCTGCCAAGTTTGAAGTGTATGTATGTGTTTGTTTGATTTTAAGTGTGAGTGTGAGAAGGTCGATTTATTTTGGTGCATCACCTCCTTAGAGTAGATTTGTTTTCCTGCAATCTTTCTCCCTTTTCATCCCCCTATATGTGTGTGTGTGTGTGTGTGTGTGTGTGTGTGTGTGTGTGTGTGTGTGTGTGTGTGTGTGTGTGTGTGTGTGTGTGTGTGTGTGTGTGTGTGTGTGTGTGTGTGTGTTAGCACTTACTGGAACAAATCAGATGCATCAAAGGGAGCTAGCCCTTACCTAGAGACTCTCCACTCCAGCTTCGCCGGTCCCACAAGTGAGAGGGGAGTTTCCATTATTGCATGTAGAAGGCAGGAGCTCAGCCTCCTTGCCCCGAGTGTAATCCAGTGCATCAACAGATACATAGGTCATTGGACCTAATGAGCCTTGAAGAGACAAATTGAGTGAGTGAGCCCTTGAGACTACTTGGGTCAAAAAGTGAAGGTGAAGGGTGCAAACAAAGGTGGTCATCATCAGTTAAAGAGTAAAAATAGGTGTTTAATATGATCTTTTCAAGGTAGCTGGGTGGGTGCTTAGTTGCCAAGGGGGTTGGTTCTTCTTTGCAAGGTGAAACTTGCTAAAAGGTCTAGTTGTTGTGGGTGCTCAGCTAGACTGGGGCAGTAGCTCCTTGTGGGATTAGTGTCTCACTAAATTAAGGGATGGGTGTTCCTTGATCAGTTGATGCAGGTCTAAATTAGATCTTATCATTATAGGATTGTATTCAATCTATAAGGTTTAGTGGATTTTATTCCCTAAGAGGGTTTCCCATATATGTCATGTGTTATGTGCTTGATCTTGTTATATATTCTTTGTTCATTACAGTGGTTAATTTGTATGTTTCATGATTGTATGTGATGAATGATTAAGAGTTTGAAACCAAAATTGGATTACCTAGCATCATTGATTCACCCCACCTCTTAGTGATTATACCTCTAACAGCCTGATATGGTAATATTTTACTGCTGAGTTATGATTGCACAATCGAGATTAGCTACAGGACTATTATTTCTAAAAAATGATGGTGGAGGGGCACTGGATAGGATAAGTCTCAGTTGTTGGTGCACTTTGTATGGTCATGGGGCAATGATGAGTTATCGACATAAGGTCCAAATTTGGGAGTCCCTACTTTTTGGTACACCTAATGCAGTCCCAAGCTAAGAAAGGATCACCAGAATGGGTTGGTTGATTGGGAATGATTGGCAATGGTCTTGTTTGATTGGTACTAGGTCTTGGATTGATGGACATGGTGTTAACACGACCTCCTACATTATGGCCTACAACCTTGTTGTAGTCATGTGCAACTACATGGTAGGTCTGTTGGTTGTTGGAATCATTCTAGCCTTGGTTCCATCCATTCATTTGATGTTGTTGGTTTTGTTTCTGATTTTGTTGGTTCTGCCTTGGCTATTGATATTGTTGTTGTTGTTGTCATGGTTGTTGTTATTATTGGTTGTTATGTTATGGAAAGGGGTATTAATAGATACCAATATTTTGATTATATGTGGAAGCTCCATGATCCAAAGTTATCTTTCCATTTTCCAAAATATTTTTAATCAAATTATGGCCATTAACCCTGTAACACCTATAGAATTCATTTTACCTGTTCCAATCTGATAATCAACACCCTCAGGATAGTGTTTCAAAATAGGCTAGTTAATAAAATTAGCTATGGCGATCTTGTGAAACACAAATTCAATAGGTTCTCCAAGGTCACTAAAGACATGATGAGTAGGCATAGTTCTCATTGGAAGATGGTTTTTCAAAGGCATATGTTGTTGCATTTGTTGTGTTGGTCTAGGTTATTGTCCTTGTTATGTTTTCTAAATGGGTTATTTATGAGGAGTAATTTTTATATGCAATATAGGTCGAGTAGATGGTATTTACACCATTTGGACATGTTATGACTCAGTTAATCCATTGCCAACAACATTCTTGTTGTGATCGAACAACTTGGGTTTGTCATAATTATTGGCCTATGCCAATTGTGACACTTATGCTTAGACTTGGTTCTAATTTTGGACATTGCTTTGGTCTTGGTTCTGGCTATATTAGATGAGGTAAGATTAATGATACCTTTGTTAATAAGGTCTCTTTCAATTAACAAACCTTTGTCCATGATTTCCTTAAAGGTATGCGCACATTGCAACTCCACATGGTAAGATATCTCACTGTGTAATTTTTTGATGAACACAACAGCTAGTTTCTTATCTGGTAAACTATGGGTGAATCAGTTAGCAAGGGCTTTCCATCATTGTATATAAATTATGAAGCTTTCATCAACCTTTTTTTTTGCTTGTGTTAAGTCCACCAATGAAATCTCATGCTCAAGATTGTAGGAAAAGTATTGCACATACTTATCTAAAAGATCATAAAAATTAGATACTAAATTCTTAGTTAATTTTAGAAACCATTCCAATGCTTCTCCTACTAAGATTTTTGGAAATAACATTAAAAGGTATATGTTGTTATAGGCAAATGGTTGAAATGCTATAAAGAATTCCATTAGATGGGCCTTGGGGTCAACTTTCCCCTTGTATTTGTCAAACTTTAATGGTTCGTACCTTGGAGGAAATGGTACCTACAAGTAATCCATGTTGAAGGGGTAAGAACACACATCATCCAACTTGAAATTTTTGGTCTATTTCCCAGCTTGGATGGTGGTAATTACATCCTTTATTTGTTGTAGTTCTTGTGCAAGGAAACTAGTGGGATCTTTGGCTTGAAGCAGAGGTTGGGCGGTCAAAATTATATTACTTTGATTGGGGTATAGTGGAGGTATTTTTAGGGGAGTTTTGGTTTGGTTAGGGAATGGACCAGGAATGTGCATGCATGGATTAGGGTGTGATTGTTGAAATTGCATGCACTATTGTGAGATATTCTAGTTAGAATTGGGTATATGGGCCTGGCTTTGGGGAAATTAAGGTTGAGATGGAGGGATATGGTTGTATTGTTCCTAATGAGGTTGAATAAGGACATGTTGTTGACTAGTCAAACCTTGTTGATTGAGGGGAACTTATGAACCAAGGTCTTGTCATTGAACTTGTGGCACATTTGGCACAAAAGGCAATCGTTGCCTAATTGGTACTTGTGGAACATTGAAACCTCTTAGTTGTGCAAATCCCTATTGGGAAGAAGATGCATGTTGAAAGTTCGGCATTTATCATTGACTAATACTTGTACGTTATTGATTAGACATCATTTGGTTTTGTATTGGCATATTGGTTTGTGACTGAAGAGGTATGTTTGCTACTACCTAGCAAGGTGGAACATTGGTTACCCCCTATTGAGGTGGCAAGATGTTTTGCCTATGTTGTGTGGGTATGTTAGATGATGCCTATTATTATGGAATGTTACTCATCACTTGTTGGAGTGGAGTAACATTCATCATATTTTATTGAGGCATGGCACTGGTTGTTGTTTGACTATGAAATCCTTGTTGTTGGGTGCGAGGATTAGAGGTAGTTTGTTGTAGCTGGGAGGTAGAATTTCCTACCCCCTACATTTACAAACCACTCATGGTGTTGACTAAAGGCACATTTTGTTTTTGACTAGTTATTTGTTCATTAACACCACTTTGGTCTAGATTGGAAGTTACTTGTGCATTGTCCACTATGTTTGGCTCACTGTTCTACGTAAAAGCATAAGACACTTCTTCGATATTTGGGGTATTGAACATGTTTTATACTAAAGTGATTGGCATAAATGGGTCTATACCCTAATTATCTTAGCATGTCAATTCCATTAATGTTCCTATTAAAGGAGCTAACTCAATAAGAAGAGCATTTGACATGGTCATATTATTAAAGTTATGTGTTAGGTTAAGGTATGTCTGGTATGATGTCTGTATCTAAATGAAATGATCCTCCATGAGGCCCTTTCTTGTGACAAACATACAAGAGTCCTGATAGGGCATTAACACAATAACATGAGGATTGCTAGAAGAGGCTTGTTCATTGATTTGGCTATAAGGTATGTTATAAGGCCCTCTTACTAGACTTAACAAGTTTTCATGGGGAAAGTCTACCAGAAACTTAGTCCCTATCTCTACAGCTTTAATTAAGACCTTGTCCTTGTTCATAAAAAAGTGATGATCAAATAAGTATGGGTCATAGGCCGATGGCATTATAACATAGTAAGGTTGCTATTGAACTTATTCTATAACCCAAGGTATGCTAGCCGAATATCAAGCCATTTGTTCTTGGTCCTGCTCTATGTATGGAAGTGTGTTGACCAAATAATGGACCAAAAGATCTTAGCTCTATTCCCTTGATTGAGTGTTGTAAGGTGGATAAGGATCCATCTCATAAACAACATCTCTATAAGGGTCTTGAATAAAGTCCTCTTATGTGATAACATTACCATACCTTAAATTATACATGACTCCACTACATGTATAGTGATACGTGGTTAAATCAATGGTGAATGCTTCACAACAAAGGGATTAGAGTTCTATAAACTCTAAAAAATAATGTCCAAAAAGACAAAAGGTTCAAGCTAGTTATAACTCGGTCAAAGGGATGGAGTTTTATCTCTAAAAATGGTTTGTGACAAAAATTGATATAAAATAGTATAACATTAAATGTCTCACACAAACAAGGTCAAATGGATGAACTAAACTCAAAATGCCAAACTCTAATGACAAAGTGTTCCAAATAGGTCTAAACTAGGAAAAGAAAGGTTGTTATGTCCTTTGGCCAAACGTGGCATCAAAATATAGGATCAAACAAGGCACGTACTAGGACTTTTGGCCGAATTCGGCATCAAAAGCTAGACTTTAAACAAAAGGATGATTTAATCTAACAAACTTGGAACACTTTGGCATAAACTAGGCACTTGATTCTCGACATAAACTTGGTCAAAGTGGTATGAGGCATAATACAAAAGGCACTTGGAGATCGACTATTTTCTCCCAAATAATGATACAAACAAATAGCTTTCAAATTTGGGTAAATAATTAACCTAAGTTGCACAACCCAAAAGAAAAAGATTAGTATCTAAGCCCCAATTAAATAAGGTCTAAATAGAAATCAATCAATGTTTGAATCTAAACTTGTCAAGGTTAATTAAAAACTCAATTTAGGAAAACGTTTAGGCTTTTTGAACAAACAAGCTAGATAAAATTGAATGACATAATTGCACTAAACAAAGACCACAAAGGCATACAAGGTTTGGTTCAAATGCGAAACTTGGACCAAGACAAGACAAGTATATGAAACAATTTGAGCAGTGTAACATTACCCATTTCAATCAAGTGACATACACAATTTTTTTAACATAAAAAGTTTAAGGTAAAGAAAGGTGTCAAACAGACATCATAGAGCTTCCTCAAACAAATGAGTAGTGTGGATAAATAACTCATTTTGACATAGCATAAATAAACAAAATTTTAGACTCTAAAGACCAAACAATAAAGGAAAAAATACCAAATACAACTATGTAACTCATCTTAAGTCCTAAACTGATAAGGTTGGTCAAATAGGGTTGACTAAAACTTTAGTTCTCGAATGTCTAGATTGATCCCAAGTGTGATTAACACTAGAGAAGCATCATGTTAATTGAGTTCATACTAGTTAACTTACTATACAAGGGTCTATTCCTTTGCATAGTGATTCCATCCATGGACTTCTTAGTAGAATCCCCTAGTTAACCAGAGCTAACTCAAGCCTTCTTTATGAAAGGAGAGGTTAGTCACTCAACCTTTTAGCTCTTGTAGTATTCATATCTTAATTTTTACACCCTACCATGGATTAAGGTTGAAACACTATCAGGAGATGAAACCCCAAGTTAATGCTTCCCTAAATAACTCATGAAGAAGCTATGAACTCCTCTTCACAAGCCAAATTACATGAAATAAATGACTAAGTGGAAAGACTTTAGAGGTTGTTTTTAGATCACCCAAACTATGCAGGTTTTGGGGAGAGCCTAGACAACATTATTTCCACACCTTGGTCTAGGCACAAATTGTAAGTGAAAAGGCACTTTTGGTCACCCAAGTTATTTATAAGGGATGGGGGGAGAGTATACATGCACTCTTCATTTTGCACAAAAAATACTCTAGTAACAAACACTTCTAAGAAATTATAATCTAAGTGAGTGTCAATTTGGTGTACCAAATGAAATGTTTGATTAAGATCTTTGGCCCCTTTGTCTTATTTTCAAAATCTTGAAAGAAATTTGCATGAAACAAAATAAGTATAAACACCTATGTTCATTTTAAACACTAAAACCAAAATTTCAAGACTTAACAAATTTGTTTTAGGCACCAAAATGAAGTGTTTAAGACTTATCCATTTTGGGTTCCTTTTAAGCACTAAAAATCAAATGTTCCAGACTTACAAATTTTTTTTATCACTAAAATGAAGTCTGCAAGACTTAGCTAAATTTGTTTTGAATACCCAAAATGAAATGTTCATTAGTCTAAACTTGTAAATTCATGTTCTATTCCTATCTTAGACCTATAAGGGTTAGAGAGTTCCCCCTGCTTTGAAGCACTTTCAATGATGATCAAATAATTTTTGGGAATATAGCTCTTAGGTTTCTTATTTTAAAAGCATAGAGACTAATATCAATCACCTGTGACCGATGTCGATTACCAGGGAATTGATGCCGGTTGCTAATAACTGATATCAGTTGATAAGGACTGATATCAATTTTTTGTGAACTCGAAGGCAAAACCAACATGATTAAAAAATGTTAGCTCAAAATTCAACAAAAACTCCTTAAAACTTGCAATGATGTGGTTAGACAATGAATATAAAGATCAATGAAACCAAGAAATAACCAATAAGAGTGCCAAAAGATTCAAAATGTGAGTTTTGTAAAATGTGTTTTCCCCTAGACCCTGACTAATGATGGTCACCCAAAATCAAGCACGATTAGGTAGAACCAAGCCCAGTTAGGCAAAACCAAGCTTAGTCAGGTAGAACCAATGATGGTTAGGTAGAATCAATGCTGGTTATTTTTTATCGATGTTAGTCTCTGTGTAAATCCAAGTTAGCACAAAAATAAAAAATATGGCAAAAACAAAGCTAAAACTGTAATTTTAAAGATATTAAAGCATTCATTTGAAATATTATGAGTTGCATTTTAGTCTTTTTGGTATGTGGGGTGCTTAGAGTCCCACCGAGTGTGTCATTTGTGATCAAGGAATCCAATAAGGGAGGTTAGATCAAGTGTTAGAACAAGTAACAAAACTTGAATAAAAATACACTAACATGCTAACACTTACTTGCCTAGATCGTAGGGGAGCATAATGAACAAAACCAATTGTAAACACAACTAAAATGCAAAGAATGACAAATTCCTTACCTTCCTCAAATGCTCTAAAATATTTGTTATATGGCTTGCTATGCTTGTGCTCAAAGAGTCTTTGGAAATGAAACTTGGTTATAACCTTCTCTCCTTTAAATCATGGCTTGTGGCTTAGCTTATGCTTGATGTGGATTGAAGTGGATTGACTTATGATTTTGGCATTATAACAATATTACTTTCAATCTTGCTACAAAACTTGCATTATAACTTTACTCTATCTAAGCTCTCTAAATGAAGAGGCAAATGCTTATTTTTATAGGTTTAGAAACTAACCCCAACTCAAAGTGAGTTAGAGTGTAGTTTAGTCATGGAATGAGTTCAAACTTAGCCTAAGTGAGTTAATTAACCCCAATAGAGTAAAAGGGTGTCAAAATCTCCTAATTTGCAATGAATAGGCATGGGTGAGACATTATTAGATATTTGTAAAGGCTTGACAACTCACAAAAGGTAATCATGAAAACCTAGGATATTCTTGATTTTTGAATTTTGTTTTTTAGAATTTTATTAATTACTCATGAATAATTCAACTAGGCATTTAATTAGGTTTATCATTTTTATTAATTTTGCTTAGGCTTTTTAGAATTTTTAAGATTTAATTTAATTGCATGTTTGCACTTACCCCACTTAATAGATCTATAAGCCAAATTGCATGTTGTGATGATGCAGGATGATTGGAGATGAATCTATGAGAGGTTTTTATTACTTATGGTAGGATACCCTAATTAGGGATGTCTCAATGAAATTTTGAGTTTTGATAAATGATGCATAAGCAAATTTGGGACATTTAGTCATTCTTAGCCTTAATTTGCAATGGTTGGTAAGAATTGGTTTGAAGTTCAGTTAAAGCCATTAGTGACCAATTTTAAGTGTCTACAACTTCTATCCCTTTTCATCCAAGCAATTAGTTAGTATAGGTGATAAGCACTTAAGGATCAATCTAGTGAGTTATCCCTTATACCTAAAGGTCTACCTCTACTATAAGCAACCCACAAGCCTAAAGGTATTCCAATATTTCCCAAATCTTAGAGTAGGCTTGAATAGCCTCCTCTAGGGTGCAATATTTGGTGACAACATGTCAGTCACTAGCAATGCGCTCAAGTTGGATTCAAGCAAAGGTAAGGTGTGTTATACACACCCAAGTATGCATTCATTTTCCTTTAAACTACTAATTTCTTTACTAGATTAAGGGGGGACAAATGTAGACATTATTTCTAAATTATATAATAGCTCAGTCTTGTACACTTGGCAAATGTATATCATGGGTGTGCCTTTAGCTTATAGACCTTCCCTAACTGCCAAAAGGCTCACATACATTATTTCTATATGCCTAATTGCTTATCTCTTAGTTTGACCAATGTTATTTTGATGACCCAAGCCTTTTATCATGTCTGAAATGTTATTAACCTACTTAACTTCCATCTCTACAAGTTTTGGACTCGTGTCTTTTTTCCAACTGCCTAGACACTTGCATCCCATTCAGAGATGCCTATATTAACGTAAGTTTCCTATCCTAACACAAGTGTCTGGTACCTTAAAGTCATCTAATTTATAAATGAAATGTATCTTAAAGGTCAACCTAAGTTATTTAATGTGAGATATTCTCCAAAGGGATTGGTATATATAATATCAACCCCCATTCATACCTCACCTAGAAAAATGTATTAACTCACAAGGTAACTTACCAAAATCACTAAATTAAGCACTCAAGTGAGAAAAACTTCCATGTTTTATATTATTCTCATATTAGTCATAAGGACAACACATCTACATATCTGAAGTACTGAAGGAGTAGCCCAAGAGATATTTTCCAACTTACAAGCTAGGTCACTATTATATTTGCTTGTCACACATTATATGATTCACACATAAACCAACACGTAGGAGAAAACTACATAAGCCAGAGGCCCTCTTTGGAGTATTGGCTATGTAGGTAATGCTCATTGACAGAGAGGTATTTAGGGCAGTTGGACACCTTGTGCCCACTAACCTATTTATCCATAGCCATTATGAAGATGAAGAACTAGAGTTTCATTATTTGACAAGGAGCAAGAATCCATGACCTAGATTTGAATGCATCATAACAAAGGTGACACATAACCCATAAGCATCTAGGTGGTTGAAACTAGTTTCATTAGTTATTCCATACTGCATACCTGTATTTAAGTCAAACAATAGTGTCAATGCAACCATCCCAGATTGATACAAGTGTCCATGGCTATAGAGGTACAATTTCTAGAACTAGGAGACTGATCTAAAATCCAAATCTAACCCACTTCCTACTTGTTCTAGACCCATATCTATATTAGCATTAGAGCCAACAAAGTATCTTGTTTTTTATCATTTCAATATCTAACATAGTTGTACTTTCTAACTTTAGCATCTCAACATAATAAATTTAGTAAATGTCCTATATGAGTTTTGTAATTAATTAGCCTGCTTTAGAGATAGTTTACCATCTTTGTTCCCTAAGATATCTCTACCACTTTAATCCTACATTACCCACATGTAGATTTAGGGTTCAATAGTTGTAGGTCAGTCACCAATAAAGCACTTAAATTAGGCTTACATAAAGGCAAGGTGTGTTAAATAGTAATAAGATTTAAACAAGTTGTCCTTTATAAGAAACATATCCCTTAAAACATGGGGGAAAAGAAAAATGTATTATTTGATATCATTATCTTATCTTAACCTTTTTGATAAAGCATTTGGATCAATTCATTCATTATTATATAAGGATATAATAGAGCATAAATTAAATTATCTCTTAATAATCATGATAAAATTATACAACCTCATTTCAATAGTCATTGATATATTTATTCTTGCCAAAATTTGAGTATGTTTTTGTTTTGGTTTTGTTAGGCCACAATTTTTTATTGTCCAAATATCATTCTACAAACAATATGACCATATTAAAGACTTTAAATGCACTTTGTCATTAATTCAAAATTAGCACTAAACACATCTACCAATTCATAAATGTATTTAGTGTCTTGAAAATGAAGCTAGCAGACAATAATAATCCTACTAGTGAAAAACATTGTCATAAGAACTTTCATTTCAATGTTTCATGCACCATCAATAATTTTCTTTCTTTTTATAAAAACTCCATAATTGTTGGACCCCAAATTTTGGCTAAGTATTTTGGCTTATGGTGCAGAACAAGCATGGCATGGAATGAGCATGGCACAGGAAGACCATGGTGTAAAAGATCATGATGTGAGAAGACTATGTTAGAAGAGAGGCATAACAAATGAAGAACTTAGATAATAGAGGACTCGGTATATCGATGAAAGACTTGGGGAACATGAAGGAAGTGGGAAATGATTAAGGAGCGATTCTCAAGGATAAAATAAACTTTAATCACACATGAGTTTGGCATCGGTCCATATGAAAGAGGACACTTGGCAACAAGGATCCAACATTGAATGAAAATATTGGGGCCCAAAGCCATAGGTCCATAGGAAAAATAAGTAAACGACTACCACGACTCTTAGTCCACTATAGATCATTGGATAGTCACTAGAAGTGTCATAATTAATGTAATAACTTAGTCAAGAAGAACCAAATATAAATGCCCTGTGTAGAGATTTGTAATGTTGTTGAACATTGGTATTATGTAATGATTGATTGTGGTAACTAGCAGAATGATAGAAGTTATTGTAATCCTGATATTTTACTATGGTTGATAGTTAAGTTGCATCATTGAGTTATAAGCACATCTATTATGTAACTTGTGGTTTGTATTTAGCTATAATGAATAGAATATATGTTATCTAAACTTCTGCAATACATACTTTGAATCTTATGGCAATTATCTTCTTAATCATGTTTGTTTACATAATTAAAATTTGGTCCATAATTGCGTATTTATTTTTCTATTTAGTTAGTGATTAAGATAGATGAACAAACACCAATATATGATAAGTGTATTACTGTGCAACACAACCCACAAGAATCAATTTTTTGTTACATGCTTTGAGTGTGCAAGAGCTCAGCCTTACATGAAATACCAATGTGTTAGCTTATTGATAACTAAATACTTCAGCACCCCTCAAGAAAATTTTAGATAGAAAATAAACCCCAACATTTTGTTTCTATTGCTATGAACCATAGTGCTTATTGCGTAGCAATGGAAAATGCTCAAGTGATTATCTCTCGATACTATTGAATGATGGCTTATAGAGGTTGAATATAATTTTATAATTCCATATCTTGAACCAAGAGTTTTTGCACATGCATGTGTTGAACAACATCTCTACAGCTCTTTATATGAAATTTTCTTTGTCCAATTCCCTATTCATTTGTGTTTGGCTCTCAACCTATGCTCAAGACCGGTCATGAAATTTTGGATGGAGGATAACTTGGATGATAGAGTGTTAAAGGGCCTTAGCACACTTGGGAGCGATGTGGACATGAGTTGTTAATATCTAATAGAGAGGGGTGTTGAATAGCTACATCTTGGAGTACGCTTTAACCATTTATTCCTATCTAGAATAAGCAAAGTTCTAGTTCCTCAAAGAACCACATGGGTGGTATATTAGGCATTTCCAATTAGAATTAAAGAAGTTG
Source organism: Torreya grandis (assembly GCA_037957365.1). Lineage (NCBI taxonomy): Eukaryota > Viridiplantae > Streptophyta > Pinopsida > Cupressales > Taxaceae > Torreya > Torreya grandis. The sequence goes on along the minus strand of JARHVA010002776.1, from coordinate 463,328 downwards.
TTTATTGACTCTAGACCTGAACTCTTACCTATGGAGGGTTAAATCCATACTTGCATGAGTAACACAGTTGGGAAGGGAATGTAGGGGTGTTGGTGAAGGATTGTTGGTTCAAAATGGTAGCTAGTTAGCAAGAGTTGTGAAAGCATAAATATGACGAAGCTCAACAAAGACTTATAGGTGGAATCAGAGTAAGAAGGGGATGGAAGGACTCAGGAAGTGTTGTTAGGATCCATATGAAAGTAAAAGAGCACAAGAAGGACTCACCAACTTTCAGACCATGAACAACACCAGCTTTATTATATGTGGGAGAAACCAGTTATGCAGTAGAAACTGAAGAACCCAACCTAAACCAACCCAGTTCCCTAACTATAATGCGAGCTCATGATTTTGAGCTAGATGAATTAATTATACATAACTGAGATACAAATAGTGTAGAGTCAGAGACTGACCCTGTAAAATAACCTTTCATTGAGCAAGTTTTAAACAATAGTGAATTGACACTTTATTTTCCTCTTCAAGATAATTTCATGGCCCAACTTGGTATGCCTAGTGGACCAAGCATAAGTAGTGGGTAGAATACTAGTCTTATTATAATAAATCAACCAATTACCATGCCCAACATCTTGGGTGTTTTTTTTATAATTGGAGGTGTAGGAGGTGGAGTAGGAGGAAGTGGTGGACTTCCCCCCTAGGAATAGGACTTGTAAGTTATCAGCAGCCAACATTACAAATACCTCAACCACCTACTGTGTATTATGAAATGATGCTTTATTTATCAAAATATCGAGACATGGAGAACACCAATAGGCATGTTCATAAGTGTGAACTCATTTGGAGGGCATGTGGTATAACATCCTCTAAGAAAAAATCAACACAATTTATAACCACACTTATGAAAAGAACACACAAGTGGTATAGGAAGTATGACCCTTAACAAGCATTAGCTTATTATAACTAGCTCAAGACAACATTTCCTCAAGATTTCAATATTCCATAATTTGAGCAACAAAGTATTGTTGTGTTGAAGGATATAAAACAAAATCTAACTAAAAGTGTGTATCAGTATGATGCATGATTCAAGCCACTCTTGTCTACACTATCATTCAATATTAATGTTGCTTAGCATGCCCATTGGTTCATGGGAGGTGTTTTGTTTCCCATTAGATGAATGCTATCATAAAGAACCTTTACCAACCTGCGTGAGGCGCTGGAAGCTACCCTCCACACTGAAGTTATTGGTAACATCGACACTAGAATTAATCCCTTTATGGAAGCTCAAATAGCTTCAATGGCATCATAGTTAGAAATGTTGATTGTAAACAATGCTCATGACACTCATAACAGTATTTGGTGTATTGATGGTGAGTTTGAAGGTCATAAAAAAAAAATTATCTTTAAAATAACATTACATGTTGTATCAAAGTAGTCTTGTGAAATTTGCAATGAAGAACATGATGTATGCTTTTATCCTCTATTACAAAGGTCTACACAATCTAAAGTGTTTGACTACTACAAGATATGTGATGCATATACCCATGACACAAATGACTATCATATGATCAGTGATATACATGAGGTGCACACACATGGTATGCATCAAAATCATATTTCAAATAATCAAGATAACAGTGGATGTCATGGATGAGGCCAATAATAGGGATGATGAGGTGGACGTTTTCCACCATAGACATATTATAAATGTGGGTCTTTAGATCACTATTAGTGAGATTGTCTAGTCTATCTAACATGTGCTTTTTGTAAAAGGGAGCATCAATTAGAGGAATGCCCTAATTTATACACAACCATCATAAAAGAAAGAAATGAAAATGGTGCTAGTATGATACACATTGAGAAGCCACAATGGCAACCACACTCTAGCACTCTGATAGCCCAACATGTTAATATCACACCATGTAGAAGTGGACAATTCTAGTCTCCGTCTATTCCACCCATTGAGAAGGTACATCATGAAGAGCCTCGTGTAATGAGGTATCCTAATGCTCAGCAACATAATGAAGTACTCGAAGATACTATGACCTTGGTACATGAATTACAAGGGGAAATTTAATTCATTAAGGACCGTGATGTCACCTAATGTGTTGATATGCAAAAAGCCATTGAACATCAAGTTGTGGCATAGGATGACTTCCAGTAACTTTGCAAGCACCTATTATAAGAAGATAGTGTCCCACAGTTAAGTAATTGGCTTAAACATCAGGCATCAAGGCCACTAAAGACCATAAATTAAACCATGTTTGATGATAAGATACTCTTGTTCCTCCTAGCCCTCAATAGGATAGGGAAATCTTGGTGAATATTGCCACTGATGGATGGGTGATCCAAGACATTTTAGTCGACACTAGTGCTAAGGTCAATGTCCTCATAAAGGATGCATGGCATAAAATGGCTATCTTGGCTTTATAACCATCACCTCATGTATTATTTATGGCCAATAAAACCCATGTTTTACCCATTGACATTCTTAAAAATGCAACTATTGATATCCTTGGGGTACCTTTTAACGTTGATGACTTTCTAGCCCTATTGGGTCATCCTTGGCGCCATGCTAACAACACTGATTTAAGCTTCAAAAAGTGATATATCAACTTTGAAAATACTAATCAACGAGTTGTCATCCCATTGGAACAAACACATGGGGCCCCATATGTATAACTTATTAGTGCATATGAGGATATTAATCACATCTATAATGTCACAGCTCGAGGCAGTGAGCATCATGATCCTACACCTAATGGTATCCTGTGATGGACATACACACTCCATTTTTGATACTACAAGTAATACCTATAATTATTGGGCCCAAGGTGACTACAACCTTACTGGGAGAGCGTGTGGTGCCATTGGCAGTTGTGAAGACATTTTTTGCCAGTACCATGAGCACCATAGGTTTGTTCATCTTATCATTGGACAAGTCATGCAAGGCCAATTGTGGCTACACCATTTGAAAGGCTTGATAAAGCTCCATGGTTTCATGGGAAAATAGAAGTCCATGACTTTGTCTAGTGACTAGAGGCCTTCTATGAATCTGATGCTGATCGTATGCATTAATTGGTTCACCTTCTTGATGGCATAACAACAAGATGGTGATGAACTCATCATGAGCATCTCCTTCATTGAGACCAAGTACAATGTGCCTTACATCACAGGTTCCATCATGACAACCACGTATGAGGCACAATCAGCTAGAGTGGAGTTTGAGCACCATAACCACACCTAAAAGCCTGCAAGGTAATGTGGTTAGTCGATGAATATTTCTTACCAGAATATCTATGGGTCTATACATTTTATGGCACCTTATGATCCAAGACTAGAGCATGGTATGTTCATGAGGAATGTTATTTAGGTACCTATTTCTAACATTTACTAAAAAATAACATGGTCTCAACATTATCTTATTTATCCCTAAGGATGGATTTGTGCCTCTTACTTCAAGCAATGCATCAATCAGTTATTGGTACCCCAGTCCCATCAAGGATCAACTACGAAACATACATGGTGTACCAAAAAAAATATTGGTTATTTTTAATGATCCAACTGAGCAATCTTCCTTTACACCAAAACCTGTCCTCCATCATGCACAATATGAAGAAATTAGAAAAGGAAAGTAAAAACTTGTGTTCAATGTCGATGAAGGTGAAGGGTCTGAATAGCCTGACCCATGGACCAATCATTTGGATGTCCCCACAAAATATGGCACTATAAATGTTCATGATATTGTTCTTAGTACACATCATCCATACTTTCAACCACTTCAAACCATATAGCCAAACATTGGTACAGAGGACGTATCAAAGATGGCTACTGTAGGAAACTATTGGTCTGATATTGAGATTTAAAGTGTTTGAGCTATTGAAATAACACCAAGATGATTTCCCCAGGAATTATAGTGAAATGAAGGGTATTCACCCATCCTTGGGAAAAATGCATATCAAATTGGTTGAAGGTGCTCGCCTAGTCAGGAAATGACCATATAAAATGAATCCAAATTTACACGCACAAGTTAAAGAAAAATTTGATAGTATGTTATGCGTAGGAGTTATTACTCCAATTGATGAATCTGAGTGGGTCAGCCCCATGGTGATAAGAATAAAAAAAGATGGGCACATTATAATTTGTTTAAACTATAGGATCTTAATGCATCCTACATTATTGATCCTTTTTCGATGCCTTTTACTGAAGAAATCCTTGAGGGTGTCACTAGGTGTGAAATTTACACATTAAAAGATGGGTTTTTTAGATACCATCAGGTTCATATTGTTTCAAAGGATATACGTAAGACTACATTTACCACTGAGTGGGGGTCTTTTGCATATATCATCATGCCATTCAAGTTAAAGAACACACCTATTGTATTCTCTTAAATAGTTATTGAGGCCTATAAAGACTTCAACCACAAGTTTACTCATATTTATTTGTATTATTGGACCATATACATCTTGGTGAAAGACCACTGTTCTAATCTCAGGATTATGCTTCAGCATTGCAGAACACTTCAAATCTATCTCAACTTTTAAAAATGTATTTTTACTACTCTAGTTTGCATTCTCTTTGGTCACATTATATGTCAAGATGGAATTTTGCTGGAACCTACTAAGGTTATCATCATCCTCCATCTATTATCACCAATAACCCAACAAGAGGTTTGCACCTTTTTTGGTCATACTGGGTACTACCACAAATTTATTTGAGGTTATGCAAAGATTTTTGCACCGTTAGAGGAGCTCTTGAAACACAACAAACACTTCATTTAGACATGTTCATGCCAAGAAGGTTTTGTAGCCTTGAAAGACAACCTCGTCACTACTTTGATTCTCTAGTTTCATGATTGGACTAAACTATTTCATGTTTATGTCGATGCTTCTAGTATGGCCATCGAAGAGATACTTGTGCAGCCTAAAGCAGGTAACTATTGACCATTTTAATCACAAGTCAAAATGGGTTAACTCCCTATAGTCCAAAACTTGATATATGGGTCTATTATAGGTGTGTCATAGTCCTTTTGATGTGTTTTAATGTGTTATTAGCCTTGGTCATCGTCACATTTAGTCCTTATGTCATTTTATGCCATTTAAGGGTCATATATGGGTCATTAATGAAAGTGGTATGATTTTATTAGGTAGACAAGTTTTATAACTCCTTATCAACATCCCTCATGTCATTCCATGTAAAATTTAATATTAGGAATATCATTACTAATAGAAACTTGCGGGTGTTAATTGAAAATCAAGAAAATAAGTGAAAAAGATGGAGTTTCAAAGGTTGTACAGCCTATGGGAAAGAATATCATGTGGGAGAAGCTTATGTAGTGAACCTTAAACTTCTTTGAGTCCATTTCCATACTTTAATAGCTTTGGAAGTGCCAAAATTAGACCAAAACCATTCTATCTCTCCATCGCTACACTATGCACATGAAACTGGTCAAAAGGTCTTTAGATGGTACGACCAATAGGAGGAATTTCAGGTCAAATTCTCTTGGTGGTGGATAGTACACTTTGTCTACTTCATTTTCATGTTTGTATTTAGAATAATAGTTTCCTATACTTTATGAACCATTCTTAACAAGTTGTCTATTTATTTTTACTTGTTGTTCCCCACATCCTGCAGGTTTTGCTCTTATTTGAGCTAGTCTGTATAACTCAATTGATGAATTTTCCCTACAGGATGTGAAATTCCTCCTTTCATTTTTTTCATCTTGGTTTGCATGTTTGGATTTGTTTTCATGAGACAAATAGTTCAAGTTTGCAGGTTGATGTTACCAGTGGACTTGCAGTCAATTTTCAACACTTGCAGAAGGTTTCTTTACTTACAGTGGTTTCAAATAAATGTGTGGTGTTTTGTCTCATTCCTATAATGTCTCCTTTCCTCCTCTTTCCAAAAATAATCTCATAAGCTAACATCATGAATGTTGTAGTTAAGATGTGATATACAGTCAATTTCTTGCATACAATCATCTCTCTACTTACTCTCACTTACAATCATGTTGTTTTAAGCTCTAAGAATGGGTATGAAGATGTTTTGAAGATTTTAAAGGCACGTGACACCTTCTTGGAGCATAAACCATCAAGCTAACTCCCCAAATAACACATAAAGACTTGTGACAGTCAATGAAAACCAAATACGCAGTTATATACTATAGATATGCACCTATAGGTGCCTACATAAAGATATCATGTTGAAATGAGTATGGAAACTTGTTTCAAGCCTTTCAATGTTATAAACATTCATTTGATCACCTTAGAAGGGTATATGACTAATTTAAGGCTCATATTTTATGCACACTACCATATTCATACCCACTATCTGTTTATTGCAATGTCCACCTATAGGTGGTTTACATAGAGGCATGAAGGTGTTATATGGAGAGATTTTATATGCTTTGAAACCTTTATCAGGTTTGTGGATTTGGATAACACTATGACAATCATGTTTGAGGCTAAAAGTGGCAGGCAGGTTAGAAGAAATCACTTCAAGAGAAGAGAATTTTGGTTCAAGGACAAGTTCCCTAAAAGCTCCAAAATAGAGCCCTAAGCACTTTTGGTGATGACAAATCACAGGGTTGCAAGGAGTCTCGAAGAATTCGAGTGCATCTATCTTGTAGCCCTATCCTAGGGGTATGAACTTGGAAAAGAAAATGGTTTATTGACTAGACTAACATGTTGTTTAGAGACCTTCATTTTACACATTTGTTCACTACAAACATTCAATGTTGTCTACAGTTTTAAACCTCAAATGACCTTCACATCCCAAAGTTTTAGTATAGAGGCATGTATTCATGTTTGAATGGTCTTATTGAGTTGAGAGATCATAAATGTCATCAAGAATGAGTTGAAGAGTAGGGTATAGACTTACAACATCACCTACAGGTGCCTTGCCCTCAAAATATACACCTAGACCCTAACTATAGGTACTCACAAGCCATGACACATACCGTGGAGAACTACTAGGCCTGCAAAGCATGGGTGCTTGGAAATTGGAGTTCATAAACACTTACAAAGACTTCCAAAAGGATTCAAGGATGAGAAATATAGGTTCTAAGAAGTTGAAAAATCACCTACAGGATTCTTTTTGCCTCAACAAGGTCAACTATAGTTGACTATGTATATAGTGACCTAAGAGCATGATTATCTCAGGGTTGGCATAGTATGAAAATATCTTGAACAAGTCTAAATGTTTGTCAAATGGCATTAGAGGCCTCAAGGGGCATATTGAGGCAATATCATAAGGCCTAAACCATGCAAGACCACCTACATGCACCTCTTTTAAGATAAGAAAAACACAATCAGACAACCTACAATCCATTCTTATGCATCTTACACATAATCAACATTCTCAATAAGTTTGTCTTGCATTTTAGCGTGTTTGAGGGTGTTAGGAGTATCATCAAACGCTAAAATTCAACACAAAGAGTTCTGATGACTTGAAGAGACCATTCACATCACCCTTTGGTCTGTGGCAATAGGGGAAGTGCCCTCTATTTTATCTCAGATAGAGGGCACTCTGCAAGGGTGCAAACTTGTAAGTTTTGAGAAAAGAAGGTGAGGGTTAGTTGAAGATTGATTAAGGCCTCTCATGAAGACGATAATAGTTTTGCTATACATGAATGACCATAGGGGAACCCTCACAAATTATAGAATACCAACAGGGTGGTTCAAGCCTATAAGGATGCAAGCAAACCTACTTGGTCTAGTCTAGGCATAAAACCCTGAAGGGGTCTGCTACCACTTCTAGCATTAGAGGAACATTCCAATCCATTAGAACATGTTTTTAGGGAGTTATAAAGATTTTTCAAGTTGTTGTCATGTAAAAGAAACCACAGGAAAGCCACTTTTTGGCTTAAGACCATCACAGCCTACATAGAATGAAGAAGAAAGCTTGATAGGGCAACTTTGAGAGATCACACCTACTTGAGCACTTTGCATGGGAGTCTAAGGAGTTGGGGAATGATTAAGGATGCCCTGAACATTGTTTTTGTGGGATTTGTTTGCAAAACCAACATCAGACCTATATGAATAATCTTTAAAGGGCAAAAGTACTATAAACCCTCTAAAACCCTTGGTAGTGACCTGATTATGAAAATGAAGGAGAAGGGGCATCCAGATGAACTAAAATGGCTTAGGAGATGATTGAAGGTTGTAGATGACTCTCTAGGGATCCTCCCCATCAACTTGAGTTCTACCCAACCTATACGAACATGGTGGAAAATGTATTTTCTTTACTATTTTTGGTGTTGTGCAGGTATGAAAGGGTTTTAAAGGATGCAATCCACTTTGAGAGAGATATTGGGACTTCAACTAATTCACCATGTTCATTTCATGATTTAGATAATCTCACAAATGCCTATGCAAGTGCCTTCATCTCAACCAGACAAAACTGGCATAGTGAACAAACTAGTGAGAGAGTGAAATCTCAAAGTGTGAGTCATTTTAAGGTTTTCCTAGGGAATATAAGGCCATTATGGGTCCTAACAAGTTTCATTCACTCCTCTATATGGATTATATTGGAAAACTAAAAACCAACTTTGATGCCAAATGTGAAGGGTGAGTGAAAGAGGAGTTATTTGGACTGTAGGCAGTGATAACTCATGTACAAAAGAATCCTAAGGATTAGGGATGCAATCAATGCATGTTGGATAATTTCTAAAACCCCTCCCTCCTATTTCAATCATAAAATATATGCCTAATCAGTTGTGGGATGTTCCAAGAAGGCCAAATGATGAAGGCAATTTTTTGAGCAAGTAATTGAGGATTTCTATGCCACATTTTTAGGATTTTCATGTTTTATGGGACATTTGTCCAAGTATACCTTGCATTATCTATTTCATACTCCTCTCTCCTACATTTGTAACTCCTTTTCTCAACGTGACACATGACCTAATGACTCTTGGACTTCTTTCTTCTCACCTATCTCTCCAATTCTATATGTAGTATCCATTTAGGCTATTGTAGACTAATACCATACCATGTATGGTGAAGTCATATTGGTTTTGAAATTGTAATTTGACTTTTAAAAATAAATTCAAGTCTAGTTTTAAGTTCATGAACATTTGTCTAAGTGTGAAAAGTGATGTATGGCGATGTTAAGTGATAATTTTCTATCCTTGGTTCTCCTTATCCTCTCATGTTTATAAAAGAGTTCCTATTCTAGTAGATCACATAGAGTGTATTTAATGTGTTAGACTCCTTTCAAGTGTATAATTGTTCTTAGATTGTGTAATTTTCCCTTTGGTTCACTTGCCTTGTGTTGTCTCATACATATCACCTCTATGTTGAAACACTTAAGTTAAAATCTTTTAGGACATAGAAGCTAGTTTATATGCTTTGTTTCTTAGTGAAATAAGTATGATGGTCTTGTGGAAATCACCCTGGTGTATCACCCCCTTAAATTAGTTTCATTTCATGCAAACTTATATCTCATTTCCCACAAGCAACTAGTTAAAGAGGTGATAAGCATTTCAAGATATATTCAAGGAGCTAGCCCTTAAACCTAGAGGTCTACTTCTACTATAGGTACACCCACATACCTATAAGTATTCCCATGTTGCCCAAATCTAGAGAAGGTTTGAACGCCCTCCTTTAGGGTATAATATTTGGTGACAATAGTAACTTAGATCACCCTATTTACTTTTTAAGCAGAAAGCTTACTCTAGTCAAGAGAAACTACACCACAATAGAGCACAAAGCACTCTCCATGGTTTATGCTTTACAAAAGTTTTGATAGAATCTATTGGTGACTACTTTTGTATTCTACACAGACCATAAAGCATTGAAATACCTGATTGATAAACTTGTTTTACATGGTCATCAAATCATGTTATTCTAAAAACTCCATTTTTCCATCATGGTTAAACCTGGTAAGGCCAATTATGGTCCTAATCATCTTTCAAGAATTGATCCTAGTGCACCGGCATGCACCATCAAATATGACCTACCTGATGTACAACTATTTTGCATATCACGTGTTCTTGAGGAGTTATAAGACATAGCATCCTTGTTAACTACTGGCATGACTCCAGATTGTTTAAGTACACAAATTAAGAAGTAACTAGCTGTCCACACTACACCATTCCAACTCATTGGAGATGGCCTCTATAAACTTGGATGAGATGAAGTCCTTTGACATTGTGTCATGAAACACAAATTCCCTAATGTACTTCATGAAGTTCATGAAGGTATTACTAGAGGACACTATATGATGAGGCTAATATGTGCAAAGTTTTATTAGTTGGTCTATGGTGGCATACACTTTTTCATGATGCAAAGCTTCATGCACAATAATGTGATATTTACCAACACATGGGGAAACCAAATCATTAGGTTGCAATGCCATTACATCTTATTCTATAATAGAAACCATTTGAGAAATGGGCCATTGACTTTATTTACCCCATCAACCTAGTCAGACAGCGTACCAGTTCACACCATGTCATCATAGTAATCATCTCACATGTTAGGCTGAGGTTGCGCTAACATGAGATTGTACTATGGCTTGTAGTGTGCTTTATATGATAACATATTAGTACAATATTTGGTTGTCCATTGAATTTTACTAGTGATCATGGTACACACTTCCTCAATGAGATTATTTGAGTATTACTAGCTAAATTTATGATTGCCAATCATAAGATAAAGCCATATCATCCCTAGGTAAATGACATTAGTGAGGCATTCAATAAAATCTTGGGAACAACACTCATAAAAATTTGTAATATTGGGTGCATTGATTTGGAAGATCGGGTGTCTGTAGTTCTTTGGTCTACCATACAACTTATAAGTACCTCAACAAAATTACACCGTTCAATCCATTCTTTAGCATTGAAGTAGTTCTTCTAGTTGAGTTATTGGTTCCTTCTCTTCACATTGCATGCATTGGATAACTAGACGACTATCATCAAAGTCACATTCAAATGCCTTGTTATAATTGGATGAAGCACATTTTCTTGCTCATTAGATTCAATATGTAAAGAAACACAAATAAAAGGCATGGCATGATCACCACCTCAAACATAAGACATTTACACCAGGAATGCAAGTGTTACTCTATGACTCTAAGTTTTCACACGACTCCAGGAAGCTCTGTATTCACTGGGATGGTCCCTTTATTATTCAACGTATTCATCCTACTAACGTGTGTCATTTGAAAAGATTGGATGGCCAATTTCTTTTTGGTCATTATAATGGTAGTTAACTACAACTGTATTTTTTAGCTTGAGTTTATTTTCAATTGTACTAATAAAGCATATGTCATTAGTTTAATATTTTTTGTTTTAAATAAAGCATTGCCTTAGTTATGCACCCATTTTTGTTATTTTTATTTATTTTATTAACTCGGTACTTATGTTCTCATGGAGGACCATGAAGCACAATTAGTGTAGGGTAAGGGATGTTATGTATGTTGGGAAATGGTCCATAAGGATGCACACGTAAGTAAAGGTGTACAAGGATAAATATGTGGTATGTAACTATAATCTTGATTTGGTCAGTAACGATTCCCACCAATAGTATGAATATTCAAATATTTCTACAACTATCATGTACTTTGAGAAAAGCTCAGAACAAGACGTCTCATTAATATAAAGAGGTAGTGGTTATGGTAAGCGTGCCAACATCACATCGTGGCAATACCGTTAATCATATTTATTGTAACAAGTGATGATCAAAGAGAGGGGATCATTAATCACATTAATTATGAGAAGTGATGGTCAAAGAGAGGGGGATAGTAAATGCGAGTTACCCCCTCAAACCTATAAAAAGATATGGGGGGCTCATTTTACACTTTAACTTTGCTTTGAGTGTGATTTTACAGAGCCAATGAGTGAACAACCAAGTCTAGGTGAATCCAAGATAAGTGCAAAGTATCGATTCGCATTTCATTGATCATTGAGAATATGATTTTACCTGAATGAACAGTCAAAGATAGTTAAATTGAAAGAACATAGAGGAAATTTTTAGATTATAGGTTATCGAGGTTGGTGTCTGTCATTAACGAGAGTTGAATTAGGAGAGCCAAGACACTTTCAAATCAAAAACATATTCATTTGGTAACATTGGATGGTCACGCCTCAACCTTCAAGCTCCATGAAGGGTGATGTGGCCTAAGAAAAAGGCCCAATAAAGCAAGCCATTACCAGTTAATCCAGAGGAAGAGGAGCTAAGTGTTGGTGGGAAAACTATATTAATTGGTGAGTAAAAACCTAAACAACAAGGTGAATGCATAGAAGGCAAAAAAATAGGTATGGCATGCCAATCTAAGAAGAAAGCCCAAGTACCTCCACCTTCGCCTTTGTTAATCGAGGAGATGTAGTACCTAGAAATGGTGCTACGTGTAAACAAATGGGTATCACATGTGCACACTTATACTATTTTTTAATATAACTATTGCCAACCTACAAATGAGGTTGAGCTTAAAAATGATTACAAAGTTGAGTGCCAAAATACCAAGAGTGAATTGGTCTACAATTTAAAAATATTCAATGCCTTGGACTCTACAGGGCTCTTCCAGCTCTTTAACCTCCCCTATTTTGGAAAACCTGTTGAGGCAAAAAAGTTTATACTTTCACTCATGCATAAGTATTATATCTACTTTTTTGGGTACAAAATGAAAATCGTGGTTGAATGAATCAATAAGGTATCAAGGTTACAATGCTCACAAATCTTGAATTTGATTTAGAAGACTCAGAGGAAATAAAAAAGATTACCACGGTGCTAGAATACCTGAAACAAGGCATGTCATGCATATAAAGAACTTACAAGATCCTACCCTCTAAGTAATAATGCACATCATCATGACCAAATTTGACGACAGTGATAGATGGAAGGAAGAGGACACGACCCACCTATATGTTGTTCACCAGTTAATTAAGGGTATAAGGTATAAGTGGGCAATGTATTTTGCTAATAAGATTGTAATATATGTGGAGAAGCCCCACCGAATACCCAACCATAGGTTCCCATAGGGTGTATTCCTTTTTTAATGGTGTTCAAAAAGATTGGTGTACCTGATTACACCTCTAGAGAATTAAAGTGGCTATACCCACCTAAGAACAGGTCCCCTACAACGTGATACAAAGCGTTCACACGCCCTAGTTATATTACTTTGACTTTTAAGCTCAAGATGAAGTAATGGGATGATAGTATGAAGGAAGCCTTTGGGAAAGAATGATGTGTTCCAAAGGAGTTACCCATCCAGGTTGGTGAACAAGCTAAATTTACTGTCAAGCAACATTTTTCTCTTGCTTATATCAGGATGGCCCCATCTAGAGAACTTTTTGCTTGGTTGAAGTCACCCTATGCTTTCATAGTGTTGTAATTTGTGACCTTGGTTAACCACATATACGACATGCAACCCATAACCCTTGAAGTAGAAAAAAATGACTCAAAGATTCACCCTCTTTACAAAATGTATGGATATATTGAAAAGAAACCATACAAATAAAAGTATGAGACAAACGTAACTGACATCAAGGTTCATCCAACCATGGTAGGGTAATCAATTCATAATCTCTTTTATATGCTAAAACTTAAGAATAAAGCTTTGAGAAGTGCAAAACATGAGAGAGAGAAACTTCCCCTAGTGCCACCACTTGATAGGAAGAAGTATATTAGGCATGATGCCAACATAAGTTCATAGTCGAAATCACTAAAAAGGCAAAATATGCCCATGCACCACCACTGAGGGTTCCATCACCAAAGGCATCACCACTAAAGAATTCACCAAGAAGAGATCCACCATCAAGTCAATTAGAAGGTTCAATGCCATTAATGCAAACCATTCCATTATAATAAGTATAAAAGCCTAAGGACAGTGATAGGGAAGAGTTAGAATATTTACCAGGAGGAGCCATGGGGATAGTCAAAGAACAAAAAGATATAAACTCAGAGAAAACACTCTCTCTGATGTAAGAGGAAGAGACAACCCTTGAAGAGGCACAATTGAACATTGAACATTGAAGATCCACTCAACAAAGAGAGGGATGGTTTTGAAGCACAAAAATTGAGTGGCATGGACATCGACACTACTTCTATGGAACAAGATATGGATGTCAAGATACATGAGTGGTATCCCATCAAATGAAAGTATCTTGCTGACACCGTGGTCCAACCACCTAAGACCGATGTAGCCACCAACCTACGTGCGTAATACCAAATAGGCAATCCTAAAACATTACTTTATTTATATTCCCATTTGATCAAGAGGATGCCACTATACACAATTAGTGTCAAATGTCATTCTTTGTGGACATGTATAATGAGGAAAGCCATTTTGAGATGCCCCTTGATAACTTGATATTAGATTCAAAATCAATGACACTGCCTACACCTCTTTAGGTCGATCCCCAACAACTTTTTCCTCTACAAACTAGTGCAACATTCTAAAAAATGGCCTTTAAAGTAGCATGGCAAAATATGCTTTTAAATTCTGATGCACATCGATATGAACAAAAACATGGCAAGGTGGTGGAACTATTTGATAAATAAGTCCCTGCTCGTAAGAAACTCAAAGAGGAAGTGGCCAAGCTGAAACACTAACTGGAAGTCACAACAATAGTAAAGGTCAAAGCATTGAATCTATGTAAGGCTATTTTGAGCTAGGAATGTATGTTAGTAGATGGGGTACCTTTAGAGGGTAAGGCTATTGATAAGTTAGAGACTCTTGTGGATTTATTATTAAAGTAGTGTAAGGAGTAGCCCATGCCAAGAAATAAAATAATATGGGCAACCAAATAGTTTGATGAAGCAATGGAAGTATGCAGGTGTGCCTTGCAATGAGTTAGGGAGGTGATTCCCATCCTAGATGAGATTTTTGAAAAGCTTACATGGCCTAGTAAAATTTTGGAAGCTTGAATCTAGGCAAAAGAGCTTTAGCGTCAACAATTCGCAAATGCCACCCTGCTAATAAAAGACTACACCAAACACATTAAGGCATTTAAAGATGTTGAAACTATAGAAGAAATAATAAATGCACATCAATAATAAATAAATTCTAACTTCGTGGCACTCCAAGGATAAGTTGTGAATGACGTCACCATACTTGAAGAGGTTCAAAAGGATGCTTCCACATCCCTCGAATAATTGGTCAATGAGGCAAGCAAGTGTTTTAATCAACCCGAGGAGACTAAAAAGTTAAAAGTGACAATTGAGGAAATAACAACAAAGTTATTCGACACCTTGTGGCATTGGAAAGGTGTCAGAAAGTAGATCAAACAAATTGTCCCTAAATTTTTGGTTGAGGTTAGGATGAGTGCTTAGTCCAGTATGGATTAATAGCGTAGTGTGGGGTGATGTTGGACCCTAAATTTTGGCTAAGTATTTTGGCTTATGGCACAAAACAAGCATGGCATAGAACAAGCATGGTGTGAAATGATCATGGCATAGGAAGACCATGGATTAAAATATCATGATGCGAGAAGACCAGTCAAAAGAGAGGCATAACAAATAGAGAACTCAAGAACAAAGGACTTGGTATGTCAACGAAATACTTAGGGAGTGAGAAGGAAGTGAGAAATGATTGAGGAGTAATTCTCAAAGACATAATATACATATATCACACACAAGTTTGGCATCGACCTGTATGAAGGAGGACACTTGGCAACAAGGATCCAACACTGAATGGGAATATAAGGGCACAAAGGCTTGGGTCCATAAAATAAATAAATAAATGACTGCCATGACTCTTAGTCCACTGGAGATCATTGGCTAGTCACTATAAGTGTCATAATTAATATAACAATTTGGTCATGGAGAACCAAGTATAAATACCCCTATATATATATTTGTAATGTTACTAAACATTGGTAGTATGTAATGATTGATTGTGGTAATTAGCAGAATCATGAAAGTTATTGTAATCTTGATATTGCACTACAATTGATAGTTACTACATCATTAAGTTATCAGTATGTATATTATGTAACTTGTGGTTCGTATTTGGCTATAATGAATAGAATTTATGTTATCTTGACTTGTGCAATACATACTTTGAATCTCATGGTAATTATCTCTTAATCATGTTTGTTTATGTAATTCAAATGAGGTCCATAACTGTATATTTATTTTTATGTTTAATCAGTGATTAAGATAGATGAATAAGCACCAATATATGATAAGTGTATTACTGCATGACACAACCCACTGGAACTAGTTTCTTGTTGTGTGCTTCCGGTGAGCATGCAAGAACTCAACCTTACATGAAATCCCAATGCATTAGCTTGTTGGGAACTAGATACTTCAATGCCCTTATAGAAAAGTTTAGATAGAAAATAAAACCCAACAATAACTATATTATTTATGATGCACTAAAAACAAAAAAATGGGCAAAGTCATTTAGAAAAAGGAAGTAATATTCTAAAAATAAAACCCCACATCTATTACAAAACTAGAAGCTAAGACAAATAGATATATTTTACATTTAAAATGAGAAGTCTTGTCAAAATTTCATATCAACTAAGTGTTCAACCCTAAAAATATAGATTGGGTTATCTAGGGTTAAAGGGGATAGAGATATCCCATGGTACAAGGGCTATAAATTATCTCTATAGTAGGCTAATTAGATGTTTAAACTTAGATATAACATATGTTGAATTCATTAAATTGTGATAGCTAAAAACAATGAGTACAACTATGATAAAGAAATAAAATACTTAGATGGTTTTGATGTTGACACAGTTCTATATCTAGAATAGGTAAGAAGCAATCAAGAAGAGGATTCTACAACAGTCACCAAATTCTAGATTAAATACCTCTAGAGTTGCAGAAACTAGCATCATCCTTAGATGGTTACATCAATGTTATTGTTTGAACCTAATGTAAGTGTCCTATATAAAATACCTACTAGAAAAGGATGCGACCACCTGGATGCTTATGGGCTTGTCTTCACCTTTGATCTGGGGCATTCAAATCTAGGTCATGGATTGTCGCTCCTCATGAAATTGGAAAAACCATAGTTATTCATATTTATAGTGACCTTGGGAAAAAATGGGTTGGTGGGCACACAGTGTTGATTTGACCCCAAAGGTACCTCTATCAATGAGTGTTGCCTACATATCTAATACTATGAAGAGGGCCTCATACTAATGTAGTTATCCCCTACGTTTTGGCTTGTGTGTGAATCATACAATATGTGGAAAATAAGTACAATAGTGACCTAGCTCGTAACTTGGCAAATCAGGATCTTAGGCTACTCTTTCGGTACTTTAGACCTATATATGTGTTGTCCCTATAATTGATATGAAAACAAGAGGAAATAGGGGAGCACTTTATCGAGTTCTCGATTGAATGCTTTTATAAGTTGCCTTAGTTTTTTGGGGTGTATGCTAGGTGAGGAATGAATCAGAGTTGATCTTGTATTTATATCGATCTCTTTGGAGAAATAACTCACAATAAAACACTGAGGTTGACCATTAAGATACATTTTATTTGTAAATTAGATGACTTTAGGTCATTGGACACTTGCATCAGAGTAGGATACCTACATCAACGGAGGTGTCTATCAAGGACGCTAGTGTCTAGGGAACATGAAAGTAGGTACAGACTCAGAACTTATAGAGGTGGAAGATAAATAGGTTTTAAGCATTTTAGGCAAGACAGAAGGTCTAGTCATCAACATAAGACTAGTCGAACCAAGAGATAGGCTAAGGGGCACAAGATAAAGTAGATGCGAGACTTATGAAATTAGGAAAGGTTCAAAATTGAGAGGAACAACCAAGGTCTGAGTTTGCTAAGTGTACAAGACTAAAGTGTTATATAATCCATAAATATCATCTATAATAAGTTCTTATGCATATAAACTTAAGAGTGGTTTTACTAAGAGAAAGTCCATTTGCTCCCTACAAAACTAAAATTTCAAGATTCTACCCACATCCATTTTTACTCGTTTAAAATGACAAAGAAAAGAAATGGATTCAAATAGGACATACATGCTCTCATATGTGTTACCTCATGCACAATCACTTTGTAACAAATAAATATCAATTAGGCATTACAGTAACTATTAGTAATCTGCCCATGCTTCTTTCATAGAGTATGACCATAATGTGGCTCTATAATCCAAACAGTACTATATTGCAAAGCATTACTCTCCCATATGAGCTCCATCAACCCTTATATGTTTTCTCCTTCTCATTTGGAAGCCTAATAATTCCCATCATTTTGCCTTGATTAAAATACTCTTCCCTCGATGCTCTTAGAATAATTACTTATTGGGATCTATTGGAGCTCATACACATCTTCATCCCAAAGACTGATGTACAATGTATGTGAGCTCATGTTCTCCTTACAATAACATAGTGAAACAAGAAATAAGGATATTGATGATGCACCAAATAACAATGTAGTTTGGGTTCCAAAGTTGTTAGAAATTACAAAATAATAATAGTGTAGATGATATTTTGTGATTATGTAGCACCTCAGTATTATATACTTAGAAAACTTAGTCATTGGTTGTTCTTCTTAGTTCTATACATGCCTTGCTTTTGTAAGTCCCACATCTACTATATCTTATGCCATTTGGCCTATTTCTTAGTCTGACCAGCCTTATACTGATGACACAAACATCCCATCTTACCCATAATGCTTAAAATGTACTTATCTTATACCTTTGCAAGTTTTGAGTCTATGCCCGCTCTCCTTCTCCCTAAACACTAATGTCTAAGAAAAAAATAGCATTGATGTTACTATCCTAGGCTGATGTAAGTGTCAAATGCCTTAAAGTCATATAATTTACAAATGAAACATATCATAATGGTTGACCTAAGTGCTTTAATGCGAGCTATATTCTAATAGGATTGGTATAAAATATAATATCAACCCTCATTCATTCCTCACCTAACAATCAGACCAAAAAAGCACTCAAGTTACCCTTTCTTATTCTACCCTATTCTGATAAAGGAACAACCCAATTAAAAGTCTGAAGTACTAAAGTTACAAGTTAGGTCATTATTGTACTTGTTTTGCACACATTGCATGATTCACACACAATCCAACATGTAGGGGATAACTACATGAGTTTGAGGCCCTCTTCTAGAGTATTGGCTATGTAGGTAGTGTCCTTTGATAGTGGGGTCCTTATAGGTCAGCTTGACATTGTGTGCCCACTAACCCATTTTTCCCCAAAGTCACATTAAAGATGGAAAGGTAGGGTTTTGCCATTTCACCAGGAGTGATAATCCATGACCTAGATATGAATGCACCATAGTGAAGGTGAAGCCAAACCCATAATCATCCAGGAGGTTCTATCCTATTTTAGTGAATATTTCATACAGGACACTAGCATCAAGCTCAGATACTAGTGTTGATGCAATTGTCCCAGGGTGATGCAACTATCCAAAGAGCCAAAGGCACCAAATCCAAAATTTGATGACTGATCCAAAACTATATTGCTACCTGTTTTCTACCTATACTAGATCTAGCACTATATTAGCATCAAAAATAACTACGTACTGTCTTTTATGTCATTTATATATCTAGCATAGTTATAATTTCCATTAATAACATATCTCAGTTTAATTAATTTAGCATATGGTACATATGAGTTTAGCACACTAATTGGCCTACTCTAGATTTGATATTCACTCTTGTGCCCTATCATTTTTATATCCTTAACCCTATCTACCCAAGTAGGATCCTTATCTAAATTAGGGTTAAACATTTGGTGAACTTGATCTTTGAACATCAATCCCTAGGCTAGCCAGGGTTTTTTTATTTCTCTTCCTATTGTTGATCCCCTATTGGTAAATATTGCAATCATATTTGCCATGAACACATATGTAAATTATTTCATGGTCCAATACATTATAGTTGTTATTGTTTGCTACATTAGTTATTTGGTTAAAGCCATCTAATCCATATGGGATTCAAAATCTGCTTTCTAACATACTCCTTGTCCTAATGTTTACAATGAGATTTTACCTGTTGCTATAAAGTTCTAAAGGGAATGTATGAAGTAATTTTCCATACCATACCATGTTCCCACCCCGTCCAAAAATATTATTTCTCAAACTTCCCTTTTGGACTTGTTACACCAATCATCCCATTATAAAGATGTCCTTTTGGATGCAATGCATATAACTATGATGCCTTGTAATGTGGAAACGCCATACATGACTTCTATTTTAAACTCTATCAAATGGATTGAGCATAATATATCATTTAAAAAGCAGGAATTACCACCACAACATCTTATAAACAATTGTTTGTCACTCTACATCTAAGTGTGTGTTTGAAATAAAATGGTAAAATGAGTTCTTGTGGACAATGGTTCAAGACTCAACATTTGCAACATATATTTTCTCTTATCAATTGGCACCAAGCCTTCAAATATGGCCCCATCTTATATGAGCATCAAAGGATTTGATAACATTTTGTGAAAAGTGTTGGGGCAAATAACATTGAATATTATTGCAGGTCCCTGTACCCTACGTACTCTATGCCAAGTTATGCTAAATGACTTAAATTATAACATCCTCTTAGGATGGTCTTGGATACATGAGATGTACATGATTATATCCACTTTACACACATGCTTAAAATTCAATCATTAAGGGTTAATTTACACTTGTCTTATGGATACTGTTGACCCAATTTTGCCCCTCTGGCAAAATCTTGGTCACCTTTTGCACTTGCTTTGCATGGCCAATTAATTTTGGGTTGCAGGGTCCGTCCTCAGGGTTTGACAGCTCTGTTTCAAAGCATTGGGTCATCAGCATCATTCGTCGGTGTTCACGGTAGCATAAGGCAGAGTCTTCAAATGTTCACAAAAGAAGAGAGGAAAAAATTAGGGCGTTTAAAACTAAGGCAAAAAGAGGACAGACGTTTTCAAGAACAATGCAGAGGGCGGCAAAATCGTCGCCCACAACACTGGCGGGTAAAAAGAGACCGCCAACACAAGCAATGGGCAGCAAAATTGTCGCGTGAAGCATCCAACGGAGAAAATGAGGCCATAAACACTCGGCCGACATCGACAAAACTGTCGCACTCGGTAGCCTACTCGACCGACGCCGACAAAATTGTCGCGCTCGATAGAAAACTATGTCGACGTCGGCATAATTGTCACACACGGCGGACACCAAAAGGCCTGCCCACATGCAACAGACGCCAAAAAGGCCACCCACGACCGCGAAACTTACAGATGGTGATGAAACTGCCTCCCACGGCAAACCCTTGATCGACATCAGCAAAATTGCCACGCTTGATAGCCAATCGGTCGACATCGGCAATATCACCGCACGCAGTCCATGACAGTGAGTGGCAAATTTGCCGCCCACGACATCAGGCAGTGAAAAGGGCTTGCAGAACACAAAAAAAGGTCTACCCAGCCGCCGGAGGAGAAGACCAGCATGCAAAATGAGGCAATAAGCATGGTCTTGGCAGACTTGTGACGTCATCTACAGTGTTTTCTCTCTTCCCAATGAAGAATAAGGCTATCACTTCCCATATAAATACACAGACTTGGTCATTTTAGAAGGATCTTCTCACACTTTTGTAAAGAGCACTGCTCTCCAAATTTTCCACTTGAATCAATAAAAGATAGTTTTTACCTCTATTTGGATGGATTGTGCAGAGTATGCCTTGAATGTTAATATGTGTCCAATCATTGTCTCTTGATGCTCTCACGGGTTCAACACCAGCAAACCTATGATCTACAAAGTGCCACTGTCTGCTGTTACCAGGAGTAGAGTTCTATTTTGGAGGTATAGAACAGGTGAGGTCACTTACAGTGTGTATTTCTCAGCACCTTGGTGAGTCCCTATTTCCTGTACTTTCCATAAGAACCTCCCTGTCATCCAAAAGACCTAGCCTTTTTTGCCAAATCTGAGTGTATGTATGTTTTGTTTGGTCCTAAGTGTCGATGTGGGAAGGTCACTTTCATTTTGGTGTATCACCTCTTTTAGAGTAGGCTGTCTGTTTTCATGCATTTTCTCTCTCTCTTTTCATTCCCCAGTATATCTATATTTTTGTACTGCCTGGAAAAAACAAGATACATTAGAGGGAACTAGCCCATACCTAGAGACTCTCCTCTCCTGCTTCGCCGTCCCACAGGTGAGAGAGGGGTTTCCATGTTGCGGGGAGAGGGTAGGAATCCGTTTTCCTGCCACTGGGTGCACTTTCTAGCGTCAACAATTTTGGCACACCTGGTGGGACCTCAAGTTTGATAACGCAGTAGAGTTTCAGGATTGATGTTGGTCCTGTTACAGTAAATTGAAATTCTTCAGCATCTGGCGACTCTGAGTTTAATCCACTGGTTAAGCAGCCCGGTACCTTCAAAAATGCATTTTGGTAAGTGTAATATCCATCATTTTGAGTCATGGACTCTATTTTTTCTAGCCAGCATGGCTATAGTCCTTATCACACCCAATATGGCCAGTCTCGACCCTGCTATGAGCAATATCAGCCTTGCACTAAATCTTCTCAGTATGTCGCTTCTTCCACTCAGCCCAGTCTCTTTACCCATCAACCCGTTTTCGCTTTCAAGCAAGCACTGCTAGGATACGACAAATATGTAATTGATCTTAACACCAAAAAGGGATGCGGCCAAGAAATTCCTAATCATGTCGTCCAACAAGTGAGGAATGCGCTAGATCAAGTAAAAAAAGAATGGGCTCCTATTGAAAGAGCAAATTGGCACGGACTTTCAAATGAGATGCTGGATGTGAGCGATTTAATTGCATCTATGGAGGAGAAGCTGAGTGTCCAAGAGAGACAGCCTTACCAAGTCTATCAACCTGCATACTCGCTACCCAAAGCATCATATCAGTCATATACAGCACCTGCTCTGGAACCAAGTCAACCTTGTCAAAGTCAGTTCCTCAATCGTGTTGAGGAAAATTCTGAAACATCGAACCTTATGTTTAAGGCTAATCTTGACAGACAGATCGAGTTGGCAAATCTTCAGATGTAGCAGTCCATTCTGACAGCAAGGGAAGTGGAATCGAAATCTTTGCTGTCCTTTCACATTGAGGCCCCATCAGCCATAAAGGAAATGCCCAACCCAAATTGCTTGAGCTGAAACAAAGTGGTTGAGTCATGGGACAACAAAGAGGATAAAGACGTCATCCAAAATGAAGAAATGCAAATTGAGGATGCTCTAGCTAAGCAGATTGAGGAACTAGAGAAGAAGATGACGCTGTTGAAAGAGAAAGAGGTGGAGTTTTCAAATGCTGCAAACCAGCCAACGCCAAAAGGTATTCCTTTCACTGATCCACAAGCTAATTTCAATATCGATGAAGCATTGGTGAAGTGGAGGGACGAAAATCAAGAAGTTTTGGCCCAAGGTCTTCCCCCTCCTACTTTAGAAAAAGCTCCCCTTTGTGTGCCAAATCCTTTCTATGAGATAACACTTGCTCATTCTGGCTCATCCAATGCACCAATCAGTTCTGCCCTCAATCTCGTGCACCTAGATTTCCAGCACGCCTCTCTTCAGGCAGATTTCCCTATGCATGAGCAGACCCTTCTAATTATTTCCCAACCTCCTCAAGTCTTTTGACATGATCTCCAAATTCCAAGCTGGAAAGAGGAGCATCATGAGTCAGCCCAGGAACTTGAAAATGATAAAATTGCTGCCTGCTCACAAAAGCAAGAGCCCAATCCTAGGATCACGAGTTGGGTGCAAACAATTGAATCTTGGAACAACAAGGAGGAAGAGGAGGAAGATTTCAGTCTAAATCTTGAAGAAGAAGAGGCTGCTCCCACCCCTGATAATGATTATGACTTCCGAGAAAGGCTTTGCCAGGAAGATTTGGATAGGCGAATTGCAAAATTGGAGTCCAAGGAGAAAATCCTCAGCGAATGTGTGATGGATGGTTCAAACCAAACAACACATTCTATGTTTGAACACACCCCACCTACACATTTCGAAGAAGGCTATCAGGGCTTGCCTGATATGGATTGTGCTCAGTTGGTGACTGATGCGGAGGATTTCATGATTGCAAATGAAGATGAAGTCAAACAGAGTGATATGGAAGAGCATGGACAGCCTTTTGTTCATGATTTGAATGATTTGTTTGGAGTCTTCAGAGCAGGCTATATTATTCTCCAAACAGGGTGTGAGCTGATTAAAAATGATGAGGATAGCATTGGGTTTCCAACAAGCATGCAAAGAAGTTGTAGTTTTTCAGATTTGCCCCTTCAAGAGGTTGGTGAATCTGAAATTTTCTTCTTTGAAGTCATCAAGGAAGATGGCCATACTATGGAACTCGAGCATGAGGCAGAGGAGAATGAGCCAGTCCATGATGTGTATCAGGAAGCTTCTGGTGATGAGCCGGTAGCATTTGATTTCTTGGTGGAGAGCACCAATTTGAAGGACCAGCATCCTATAGGCCTCTCGAAACAAGCAGAATATGTATATATTGGAGGCATGTTTGATTTTGATCCCCTCGGTTTCCAGCCAACTCAGGGGACAGGCAGGAGGAACAAGTCACCAAATCTCGTTCTCTTCCAGCTACTTGCCTGCCACGATAAGTCTTCTCACCAGGAAGGGGACTTAAGAGATTTTCCTTTCGATCCAGGGGGGATGCAAACATTCTTGGTTAGCTGTATATAATAGTTTGCTTTTAGTTGTTTTCCCTGTTTTCCCTAAGTGCAGTTGCACAGGTAATTGTTTTTAGCCTTGTGTGTTTCCCTTCATTTGGGGGTAAATTCTGTGTATTTTGATTCTGGGATTATCAACACTGTTGAGAACTCTCTTCAAAGTCACCATCCGACTCCGCACCCAATGGAATGTAAGGCAACTGGGTTTTAAGCATAGCAGGCACGCTTCCCCTGTGAGTCACCAATTTGTTGACCCAATTTTGCCCCTCTAGCAAAATATTGGTCACCTTCTCACTTGCTTTGCATGGCCAGTTAATTTTGGGTTGCAGGGTCCGTCTTCAGGGTTCGACAGCTCCGTTTCAAAGCATTGGGTCATCAGCATCGTTCGTCGACGTTCACGGTAGCATAAGGCAGAGTCTTCAAACTTTCACAAAAGAAGAGAGGAAAAAATTGGGGCGTTTAACACTAAGGCAAAAAGAGGATAGACGTTTTCAAGAATAATGCAGAGGGTGGCAAAATCGCCCCCCACAACACTGGCGGGTAAAAAGAGACTGCCAACACAAGCAATGGGCGGCAAAATTGCCGCGTGAAGCAATTAGCAGAGAAAAGGAGGCAGTAAACACTCGGTCGGCGTCGGCTAAACTACCGCGCTTGATAGCCTACTCGACCGACGCTGGTAAAATTGCCATGCTCGATAGAAAACTATGCCGACATCGGCATAATTATCACACACGGCAGACACCAAAAGGGCCACCCACATGCAACAGACGCCAAAAAGGCCGCCCACAGTCGTGAAACTTGCAGATGGTGGTGAAACTGCCACCCACGGCAAACACTCAACTGACGTCGGCAAAACTGCCACGCTCGGCAACCAATCGACCGATGTCGGCAATATCACCGCACGCAGTCCACAACAGTGAGCGGCAAATTTGCCGCCCATGACATCAGGTGGCAAAAAGGGCTTGCAGAACACAGAAAAAGGTCTGCCCAGCCACCGAAGGAGAAAACTAGCATGCAAAATGAGGCAACAAGCATGGTCTTTGCAGACTTGTGACGTCATCTACAGTGTTTTCTCTCTTCCCAATGAAGACTAAGGCTACCACTTCCCATATAAATACACAGACTTGGTCATTTTAGAAGGATCTTCTCACACTTTTGTAAAGAGCACTGCTCTCCAAATTTTCCACCTGAATCAATAAAAGACAGTTTTTACCTCTATTTGGATGGATTGTGCAGAGTATGCCTTGAATGTTAATCTGTGTCCAGTCATTGTCTCTTGATGCTCTCACAGGTTCAACACCAGCAAACCTGTGATCTACAAAGTGCCACTGTCTGCTGCTGCTAGGAGTAGAGTTTTGTTTTGGAGGTATAGAATAGGTGAGGTCACTTATAGTGTGTATTTCTCAGCACCTTGGTGAGTCCCTTTTCCTGTGGTCACTTACAGGCTGCCACTGGGTGCACTTTCCAGCATCAACAGATACTAATCCCTTTAGACATTGTGCAATGATAAATAAAATAAAAAATATTGCACCGTAATCTCATAATCCTAATTTTGGTTTTCACTATTTACAAAAATATGGATACAAAAGGTAGGGGCTAGGTAAACATGAGCAAGGCATCGCTTAGCCTATTTCTCCTCCAACCAATACAGGTCATCAGGGTTTTTAGAATTAGTATATCTCTCACCACCCAACTTGATTTCAAAAAAACAAAACAGAGTGTTTGAATATTTATACAATTGATCTACGAGTGGTCGACCCTCGTCTTATTGATGATCCTGCTTCATTGAACATTTTGACACTAGATGAATTCTCTAATGATAATGCATTACTAGAGTATTTGGGGGGCATACGAGGATCTCCCTTCCTTCTATCATAAGAATAGGCTTCCTCATGCCAATTTTGTTCATGCTTACTCTAGTGAAAGCGATGATACTAGTATCTAGAATGATACATCACATATTATTCCTACAACACCATTTCTCAAGGAGAGTTCCACTTTGCTAAATGAACAAGCAATCCAATATAACTATGGAATAGATAAGGACCCTTGACCAATTTTACTGGCAGCAATGATGTAAGAGGATGAAGAAAAAACCAATATATAGGCCCTTCATGACTTTCTTGAACTCTTTGCTTGGGTTTATTCGAATATGCATGAAATCGATCCATCGGTGGTAATGCATAACATATTATTATACCCAGATGTAAAACCAATTAAATAAAAAATTTGAAAAATACATACCAAAGTAACATTATTAGTAAAAGCATAAATTTAGAAGCTTTTACACATCAGATTTATATGAGCTATTGCACATTTCGAATGGGTGTCCAACACTATACCCGTAAAAAACCTAATTGTGGCATGCATTGTTGCACTGATTACCGATATTTAAACAAGTTTTGTCTAAAAGATGGTTTTCTATTACCCAATATCGATATGATTGTCGATTCTACAGCTGGATATGAGACATTTTCATTTATGGATGGATTTATAGGAAATAGCCAAATCAAAATTAACCCCGTTGATTAAAAAAAGACCACATTTAGTACTCTTTGGGGTTCATTTTGTTATACATCCATGCCTTTTGGGATAAAGAACACATAAACCGTGTATCAAAGGGGCACGACTCATATATCTCATGACTTTACACACAAAACTATTGAGGACCATGTTGATGATTTACTTGCCAAATATAAACATCGCTAGGAACATGTTACCAATTTTCAATAAATATTTGAATGCTTGCGCAAGTTCAATGTTCGATTAAATCCAAAAAAGTGTGTTTTTGGGGTTTCTTCAAGAAAACTCCTTGGATACATTATCTCTCAACAAGGCATTGAGATTGATCTAAAAAAGGTAAAATCCATTATCTAAACTCCATCACCAACCAATCTCAAATAGTTATGATGTATGTAGTGCCAAATTCAGGCTATTAGATGCTTCATAACTCAATTAACTCACAAAATAATTCCTTTCACATGTTTTCTAAAAAATACATGAAATTTACATGGGACGATGTGTGTCAACAAAGCTTTGATCAAATCAAAATGTATTTAGAAAACCCACCGGTACTCATGCCTCTTATCCAAATAAACCATTACTTCTTTATGTCCCAAATGCTTATGAGGCCCTTGGGTCACTATTAGCACAATATGGTGATGATCACAAAGAATACATAATCTATTACATCAATTTCCAATTGGTCAATTATGAATGCAAATATTCGGCAATGGAAAAGTTATGTTTAGCCTTGGTTTTTGCTACTCGAAAGCTATGACATTACTTGCTCAATAATGAAGTTCATCTTATAATTAAAGAAGATCCACTAAGCTTCTTTATGAAAAAAACACACCTCACTAACTGCATAACAAAATGGGTGATGCAACTCATAGAGTTTGATCTAAAATTTGTAGCCCAAAAGTCAATAAAATATTAAGTCATAGCTAATCAATTGGTTGCAGCTAGTTTACCAGACTTTTTTCCACTCATAGAGGCTTTTTGGGATGAGTTTGAGGCATATAAGGATCAAAATGTTGAACATGAGTGGATTTTGGCATTGTATTTTGTACCCCCGAAGATTAATACATGCCTTTCTATTATAAATTATTTTTTTCTTGCACCAATAATATAGCCAAATATGAAGCCTTGATCATTAGATTATCCATAGCACACAAGCTAGATGTAAAAGACATCTAAGTTTGTGGTGACTCTTAGTTATTAACCAGGTTACCAATCATTACCAAAATAAGTAAGAACATATTCTACCATATAAAGAAATGGTAGATAAACTCACACAGACATTTGACATGTTTTATATCGACAATATTCCATGTAAAGATAATTGGCATGCCAATGTTATGGCAAGTGTAGCATCTTTGTTGTCTTGCTATGATGATCACATAAAATTTACAATACAATAGCTATACAATAATTCCATTTCTTCTTATCAATTGAATGCCTTGGTCAATCTTATTATTACCCGCAATACTATAAACTTAAAATGGTACACCAATATTTATAATATTTTTGTCGAGTATATATACCAGACCATTTTACATGAAATGATAAACAAAAATTACAGTACAAAGCATTTCGTCACACTATTATTGGAAATTATTTACTCAAATGAGGTTTTGATGGGCAGTTATTGCAATGCTTAAACAAAGATGAAGCTTGCACCACACTCTTAGAAATGCAAGATAGCGAATGTGGGGGTCATTTCAATAGATGGGCCATGTCCCAAAAACTATTATGCCAGGGTTATTATTGGCATACCATGGAACAAGAATACATCGAAGATGCAAAATTTTGTTTATAATGCCAACAATACAGTAATTTAAATCATGCATTGTCACATGAGTTACATTTGATTGTTTCACCATGACTTTTTTCCTTATGGGGTTTTGATTTAACTGGCAAAATCAATTCGGTATCCAAGCTACATAATATTTTACAAAATGGGTGGAAGCCATTCCCCTTGAATTTACCATAGGGGATGACATATGCAGGTTTTTTATGACCAATATTATTTCATGTTTTGACATTCCTTTAGCTATTATTTATGATAACGAATCATCATTTAAAAACAAAACAATCAAACAATTTTGCTGTAAATATAAAATTAAACATACTTTTTCCACACCTTATTACCCACAAGGCAATTTGCAGGCAGAGGCAACAAATAAAATAATTATCAAAATACTTGCCAAAATAGTTCACACCTACTCAGGCCACACCTTACTCTTTGGTCTATGGTACACAGGTCATCTTACCAATTGAACTTGAGATACCTTTTTTGCATGTTTCTTTAAAGACACCATCAAATATAATAAATATTGTGAAAAAAGATTGCACCAATTAGATAAATTGAGTGAAAAACATACACAAGTTACTGAGCACTTACATATTTATCAGGATCATGTAAAACAAGCATATAATAAAAAGGTTAAACCATGTGACTTTGACATGGGCGACGTGGTACTAAAATAAAATCAAAAGAAAACTAATGTAGAAAAAGACAAAAAAGGAAAGTTGAAACCAAACTGGTTGGGACCATTCATAGTTACAGAAAATTTAGGAAAAAGGGTACACCATCTTGCTACACTTGAGGGAAGCCTTTAAAATGTCTAATGAACATTATGCATTTACATAAATATGTTATGTGAGATATACCAGAAACACTTAAAAAATACTCCCCAGAAAAATCAAAATAAATAAATGTTCAAAAATCCAAAAACATTTTGGCACCTACATGTTCTATTAGCTCCTTGGCATCTATGTGTTAGTTTCATGTTGATGGCTAGCATATCATTTAATCATGCATACACATATACAACTATGCACAAACACATGATACACTTATGGGTGTCGAGCTTTCCCTCTACTCGTGTCACCAAGATGTTTGGGGTATCCATCTTCTATAATCTTGATACACACATATTATATGATTTGATGATTGCTTTACGTTTTCATGTTTATGCTTACATATGTACTTACGCATGCCTATTATTGATTGTTATGCATTACACAGGGTACCTGATATGATATGTACTTGACATTTTTTGCTAACACATTTGATCCATGGGCCACTACGATAGTTTATGTTGGTTTCTTATATTTTTCCTTTACACACTTCCCTAAGTGTTTTTCCTTGCTCTTGTCTTGCTTTTTTGAGCATTTAAATATGCTTTGTTGTATGTGGCCCCTATGCCTATGTTTGCTTTCTTGGACATTTAAATATGTCATTACTTGATGTATGGACATTTGAATATGTCATTATTTGCTCTTGTAGACATTTGACTAAATCATGTTCATTTGATTTTTTGGCATTTGAACATGCTCCTCATTTGTGGTCTCCTTGGACCATTGCTTTTTGTCTTGTTTTTGGGTGCTCATGTGTGTGTGCTTGTTTGCTTGTTAAACTTGTACTATTACTATCTAGACGTTACCATGATTTTTATCATGAATCTTAGGCCTACATGTAATCACATTGGTTTTATGTGCTTTAATGATACATTTACCTAAACATGTTTCATTCTATATGCTACATGGTCATATTCACATATTTTGTATTTGTCTTGCCCTTTTGAAGTGAGGTAACTTTTAGGTACTATTTTTCCCTCACCTCAAAGGGGGGGCATATTATGTTGAGCATAGGCTTATACTGAGAGGGGGGTGAATCAATATAACATAATCTTTTAAAATTTAATCAACCACAATAACCACAAACATTCAAGATCTAGCAATTAATAACACAAGAGAACACAAGATTTATGTGGAAACCTTTTCAGGAGAAAAGCATGGCAAAATATTGCTTATATATATTATATATCTTATACAATGTTTGCAGGCACCAACCTACTGGAGACACCAATCCCCAAACCAAGCACTAACTCGGTCAAATTGTGAGCACCCACCCATTGGAGACACCGATTTCCTTTTCTAAGCACTAACCTAACCAATTCGTGAGCACTGACCCACAGGAGCACCAACCCCTAGACTTTGAGGTACCAACCCTGAGCCAAAATGATTCCATCATCTATGATTGCTTCTTCAATCGAATGATGGATTTGCTTCTCTTACACTTTCTCTCTCACTGATATTCTTATATACTTTTACTCTCCTTTCTTTCATAATTGTCAAATGATATTCTTCATTAAAATAAATCTTCCCTTCACACTTCTTTTCTTAAGAGATATTCTATTTCATTTTATGCTCTTCCTTCTCTCTCACACTTATATGATCTTCAATCAAATCAAATGCTTGTAATATTTCAACATCTCTTCTCCCTTATAAAGCCTTTAAGGGATGCATCCCATCCAAGAGGTACCTCTTCACCAAAAGATGTGATCATTGACATTTTCATCAGCATTTCCATTAACATTTATGTCGACATTTCTGTTCACTTCTATCGACGTTTCCATTCACTTTCATTGACATTTTTGTTCACTTTTGGCAATAACTCTATTCACTTCCAACAATAATTTCGTTTGACATTTTCGTTCATATCCATTACAATTCTTTTGACATCAATGACAATTATTCCAACAATCTCCCCCTTCGTCATTGATGACAATCCCCATGAATTACTATATAAACTCCCCCTTGTTGTGGTTCTCCTCCTTTACTCCCCCTATCTTCAATTCTCCTCCTTTGACATCAATTGCAAAGGGTTATACACCCTGCTCCCTCTGAGCTAATGCTTCCTCTCTTAATCACTAGAAACAAAATATTATCTTCTTTTGCTATCTTTGTTGCAATCTCAAATTTCTTTTATACCACTTATTGTAATATTTTCTTTTATTGTTCCTCTTCATAGCATCTTTCCACTATGCACATCATTTATCTCTTGCTTCAACATGGTCTTTACTGCCATTACTCCTTGTGCCTTTTGCACAAGCACAAATTACTCCTTTTAATTGTCGAGCTGTTTCATCCACTTTCAAAAATGCATGAATTTTCTTTTGAGTTTGGTTCAGGAATCCTATTTCTTGTTCTGTTCTATAGGATTACTTCTACATTATCTCACTATATGTCCATACTTATTGCAATTATAACATACAGTGTCTTTTGACAATGGAGTAAATGAATTTTTACTTGAGAAACCATATGAATCTTTGTTTCCTTTCCAACCATGCCCATTCCTCTCACATCCTTCACTTGTGCCATAGTTCCATGCATACTCATTTTTTGCATGCCCATTCCTCTTATCTACATTTTTTCCACTGTTCCATGTATATCCATTCCTCACATGTCTCTTACACTCCTTTGCTATATGACCAAAAATTTTACAATTAAAGCAATAGCCATAAAATGATTTTTCGTGCATGTCAGACTGTTTTGGCAAGAATGATCTTCTATCATGTCAATGGTTCTTTCCTTTATCTTCTACTTGCAAAACTTCATTCTTCGGGGAAGTCTTCTCTTCTATCTTCATAGGTTTAGCAATTTTAACATCCTCCTTTGTAACCTTTTATTCATCTCTATAGCCAAGATCTGACTTGTCGAATAGTGACCTCTGACAATCTAGAATCTCATCTAGAACCTCAGTGCTCTTCTTATATCTTAAGTTACTTGTCAATTTAGCATTTGCCTTTTCTAAATCCTTTCTCAAGGCAACAATCTCAGCCTCTAGCTTCTCACATTCTTCCTTCTTTGCCTTCAATTCGATTTTAGTCTCTTTCTTTATTTTCTTTGCCTCTTTAACTTGAGCATTTAAACTCATGAAGACCATTTCTAATTCCTCTCAAATTTTTGATAACTCTTCTTCTCTATCTTGATAATATTCTTCATACTTCTAAATTTGTCACTTTTGTTTCTGATTTTCTTTCTTGAGAATTTTGTTTTCATTCAAGGCACTTAAGAGTTATCCTTCAAGATCTACATCTACTTCTCTAGCTTATGAATCACTCCAAGATTGTCCTCTAGTTATCTGGTCATCACCATCCCAATCTTGTATACCCATAAATAAAACTTCACCTCTATCACTATCTGTAACACCTTCTTCAATCTCCTCACTTGAGCTACTAGCCCTTTTTTAATAAACGCTTTTATTTTCTTTATCATATCTCTTCTTTTTCTCATATTTCTCTGATTTGCAGTTTTTCTTGCTCTTGTGATACTTTATTTCTCATCATGTTCCTCTTCATCATTACTACTCTCTTCTTTTGAATGGGGATATTTATTTGCAAAGTGTCCTATTTTTCTACAATTAAAACACTTAAATGGTAACTTGCCTTTATATCTCCTTGATCCCTTTTTAAGATTTCTCACAAATAAGGCTTCTTCTTTATCTGACTCTTCACTTGTGCTATAACTTGATTCATGTTTTTCCTTTTTCACTTTCTTTGATACTTTGAAAGCTACTTCATGATTTGGTGGCTTTTTTGCTTCCATCCTCATTCCGTATGCTGTGAGAATTCCATGTAATTCATCCATCTTCAATGTGTCCAAGTCCTTCATTTCTTCAATAGCTGAGACTTTTGCATCATACCTCATAGGAAGTGACCTTAGTACTTTCTGTATTATCATCGATTCTTCCATTTTCTCACCTAGCCCTTTGATGGTATTGACTATCTCATCCACATGAAAAAGATAGGCTGCAACGTTTTCTTCATCTTTCATCTTAAGACTTTCAAACTACCTTCTATGTAATTGAAGCTTTGCCTTATTGACCTTGTCATCACTTTCATAGATATTTTGAAGTTTGTCCCATATATCTTTTTCTGACCCACAATGCATTACTTTTACGAACTTTGATTTTGATAAGCCACACAAAATGGCATTTATCACTTTTGCATTATTCTCGCATGCCTTCTTTCTAACCTGATCCATTGGCTAATTTGTTGGTACTATGTACCTCATCGCTAGTGATAAGCAAATATCAAACCCTAGAGCCATAAGATATGTTATCATCCTTATACTCCAAAAAGCACAATTCATTCTATCAAACAATGGTGCTTTGTTTGTAGAGAAACCGTCATGACCTTGATGACTAGCCATGTGTGCTCCTGAGATCTACCTTCCAGCGATTAGACTGATTATAAAAGAACTATTCTGATACCAATTATTAAGCACATGCTTATACTAAGAGGGGGGTGAATTAGTATAACACAATCTTTTAATCTTTTCAAATTTAATCAACCACCGTAACCATAAACATTCAAGATCTAATAATTAATAACATAAGATAACACATGATTTACGTGGAAACCCTTCTAGGAAAAAACCACGATAAAATATTGCCTATATATATGAGTCTTTTACAATGTTTGTAGGCACCAACCTACTGGAGATACCAATCCCCAAACCAAGCACCAACTCAATCAAATAATGAGTACCCACCCACTGAAGACACCGATCTCCTTCACCAAGCACCAACTTGACTAATTCATGAGCACTGACCCATAGGAGCACCAACACCTAGACTTTGAGGCACTGACCCCAAGATAAAATGATTTCACTGTCTATGATTGCTTCTTCAATTGAATGATGGATTTGATTTTTTTATGCTTTCTCTCACACTGATTTTCTTATATACTTTCTACTCTTCTTTCTTTCATAATTCTCAAATAGTATTCTTCATTAAAATAAATCTACCCTTCACACTTCTTTTCTTAAGAGATATTCTATTTCATTTTATGCTCTTCCTCTCTTCATTCTCTCTCACACTTATATGATCTTCAATCAAATTGAATGCTTGTAATATGTTCACATCTCTTCTCCCTTATATGGCCTTTAATGGATGTGTCCCATCCAAGAGGTACCTCTTCACCAAAAGATGTGACTGTTGACATTTCCGTTGACATTTCCATTCACTTCCATTGACATTTCCGTTCACTTCCATTGACATTTTCATTCACTTTCGACATTAATTTTGTTCACTTTTGGCAATAATTCTATTCACTTTTGGTAATACTTTCATTCACTTCCAACAACAATTCCGTCATTTTTGTTCATATCCGTTACAATTCCTTTGACATCAATGATAATTATTCCAACATATTAGTGGGGGCATGCTTGGGAATCATGTTCTCCACACTTTACATAGTTTTCAGATATCAGTGGGGGCATGCCATATGGATATGGCTTCCACACATTCATAGTTTCCAGATTGTAGTGGTGGCATGTTTTAGAAGCATGTTTTCCACATTTATTTAGTATTCGATACTTATACCAGTTTGTAGATTTAGTGGGGGCATGTCATATGGACATGGCTTCCACACATTCACAATTTCAGATTTAGTGGGGGCATGATTGGGAAGCATGCTCTCCACATTCATTCAATATGGTACTTATAAATCACAGATTTAGTGGGGCATGCT
Organism: Torreya grandis; assembly: GCA_037957365.1. Lineage (NCBI taxonomy): Eukaryota > Viridiplantae > Streptophyta > Pinopsida > Cupressales > Taxaceae > Torreya > Torreya grandis. Next base: position 427,963 of record JARHVA010002776.1, on the reverse strand, counting down.
TTGGAAGTATGTTCTCCGCACCTACTCAATATTCAACATATCCAATTTATGGTGGGGGCATGTTTTAGAAACATATCCTCCACATTGGTACTTATATCAGTTTTATATTTCTCTCTATATAGTGGGGGCATGCTTTGGAAGCATGTTCTCCACACTCACATAATTTTTTGAATTGGCCAAAGCACATAGTTATATGATTCTGATACACATTTATGGAATAATTCTATACATGGGACCATTGTTACACATAGTTTCATCATAAGACATATCTAAGGTGCATATGTTATGCCATATGTGCCTGATATTGTAAAATCCAAATCAATCTTAGATTCTAAAACTATTGCACATATTGATACCCCGCAGACTTTTACGGACTTTAGTGAGTCAATCTAATGTAGTATTTGGTTCACCTTTTGTTATGGCTAGGGTGATTAAATCACTCAATCTTACCAAGTTTTCAATCTGGACTTGATCATCCAAACTCACTAGGTTATAACTATCATTGGGTTGCACGGTTGAACTAATCTCAACTACCAAGTGGCAACTCACGTTTGCTCCAAAGTTGGGGGCATGTGCCTTCCAACCTCTCTCTCTATCTCCTTGGATACATGCACTTTAAATATTTATCTATATTTATCGTAATTTCAGTTTCAAATCCTTAAAATGTTTTATCTTTTACAAAAATAACTTGTCAATAGGCAAGGCAGTTACATTGACACACATGGTACTCCTAAACCTTACTCTTTTAATTTTAATTTTAATTTATTTCAAATACTTTTGACCTATATTATATGGACTAATTATACACTATAACATGTTCTTGGTTGTAGGCTAATCACCAGTAAATCATTCAAATTCAACTCCAGTAAAGCACTCAAATTCAACTCAAGCAAAGACAAGGTGTGCATACACACCTAGGTACTTATTCTTTTTCTTTAAAAGAGCAATTTCAATAATAGATTATAGTGGTGTGGGAGGGGAGGTAGGGGCAAATGTAGATGATATTTTGTGATTATGTAGCACTTCAATCTTGTACACTTGACAAACTCAGATATTGGTTGTTCCTCTTAGTTCTACACATGCCTTGCTTTCACAAGCTTCGCATATGCTTTATCTTGTGCCCCTTGGATTGTCTCTTAATTTGACCATTCTTATATTGATGACACAAACATCCCATCTTTCTCACAATGCTTAAATTTACTTATCTTATAACTCTACAAGTTCTAAGCCTGTGTCTGTTCTCTTTCTCTTTGGACAGTAATGTCTAAGACAAATAGTAGAGTCAACATTACTGTCTTAGACTAACACAAGTGTCCAATGCCCTAAAATCATCTAATTTACAAATCAAACATATAACAATGGTTAGTCTACGTGCTTTAATGTGAGTTATCTCTAGATAGTATTGGTATAAATATAATATTAACCTTCATTCATTCCTCATCTAGTAATCATACCAAAAGAGCACTCGAGAAACACTCAAGTTACCAAAAGCTTTCCTATTATGCCTTATTCTAATATCACTCAAAGGAATAATGCAGTTACAAGTCTGAGGTACTAAAAGAGTAATCATAAAGTCATATATGCCAAGTTACAAGTTAGGGTACTATTGTACTTTGTTTACACACATTATGTGATTCACACACAAGCCAACACGTTGGGGAGAACTATATGAGTATGAGGGCCTATTCTAGAGAATTGACTATGTAGGAAGTGCCCTTTGATAGCGAGGTCATTACAGGTCAGCTCACCACCATGTGCCCATTAACCTATTTTTCCCCAAGGTCATATTGAAGATGAAAAGCCAGGGTTCTACCATTTAACTAGGAGTAATAGTCCATGACCCATATATGATTGCACTAGAGTGAAGTCAAAGCCAAACCTAGAAGCATCCAAGTGGTTGTATCCTATTTTAGCAAATATTATGTACATAACACTAACATCAAGCTCAAACACTAGCATCGATGCAATTATCCTAGGTTGACGTAACTATCAAGAGAGTCGAGGCCCTAGATCTAGAATCTAATGACTAATCCAAAACTATCTTCCTACCTACTTTCTACCTGTACCAAATCCAACACTATGTTAGCATCAGAAATAACTAAGTACTTTCTTTTATGTCATTTATATATCTAGCATAGTTATACTTTCCATTAATAGCCTATCTTAGTTTAATAAATTCAACATATGGTACATCTGAGTTTAGTACATTAATTGATCTGTTGTAGATTTGATATTCACTCTTGTACCCTATCATTTCTATATCCTCAACCCTATCTATCAAAGTAGGATCCTTATCCAAATTAGGGTTAAACAAAGGTATTGAGGAGTCTACTAATAAGCTAAAATAATGCAAAAACTGATGAATGCGAGAGGAATATCTAATCGATGACAATAAATGTTAATACATCTAAATGACTTTGCATTAGAAATGACACAAATTTATAAATGTCTAAACGATCTTCCATTTGGCATCAGAGTAATTAATGAAAAATGATAAGATAGTTAATGAAAACTAGTAGAGTACCGAAAGGGTAGTAGTCTGACTGGTGAGGACGATGGTTGCTTATATCCATCCACTATGGTACAAATCCCTCTAGGTACTCGACACAGAGAGTCAAACAGTTAAGGTCAAAATCGTGCTCTGGGTGACTTTGACGATGTGGATGCCCCTTACTCATGGCTACTTGGCTGAAGGAGCTCACTGATTTAAATGTATGTTTACTCATCATTGTAATCTGCTATATGTTTATTTCCAAAATATGGGTTGAGATGCTTACATTCTATGCAATACAATGATTCCATGTGAATGTTGTCTATTGAGGCACGTACAAAAAAAAAAGTGGTGGAGTAATTATTGAATGGTTTCACATTTAGTGAATGGCGAAGGTGTGACAAAGAGGTGATCATTTAGGCAATCCACTTTTAATGCAATCCAATTTTAGGTACAATTTTAAAACATTAATTTATTTTATGTAATATAATACTATGTTTTACTATATACATATATAATTTATTAAATAGTATTACACTATATATACAATAATATACAATATTATAACAATATATTATACTATGTATGTATATATATTATTAATACATACTATTAATTATATATATTTAATAAAAATATTGTTAATATATTATAATATTATATTAGATCAGGGGTTATGATTTCATAATCATGTTTTGATTATTTGTCTTTTATTTTTCTTACTGTCTATCTACACACAAATAAATTGAGTCAATCAAATTTAATTCCAAGGTAGACATGATGGCATAAACAATAAAATTTAATATTTATCACATTCACAACTTTTCCTATCATTACGTTCAAAGATAAAAGGAAAATCAACTTATTTAAAAATATATACGAGGCAATCAAACATAGTCCTAAAATAAACAAAGTTATCGATTGAATGAGGACCACCACTAAGAATAAAGAACGAAATTTTGTTCTTTGAAGTCAATAACACCTTCTCCCAATAAGAGGAGGGGGTTACAAAATCCCAAAAGCAACAACAATATAGGATCAACTCTCTTGAAGGCAAAGTTGGCCCCTTTCATGAGGATCCAATAGAGGAATTGGCTAATAAAGAAGTGCTCACCATCTCCTAGAAAAATTGTCTCCTTTAAAGATTGAATTGTGGTAACAAAAAACACAAGGGTAAGAAGTCGAAAGCAAAAAGATTGTAGATAGATGTGCCAAACTCATTGGATGATGGTTCATAATAGACCATTGAAGCCCTTCTTTCACGCAAATGATGGAGAGCAACAACATAACATTCTTGATAGCCTTTAAATGTATAAAAATTAAATGATAACATCCCTTTATTCGATTTCCTTATAATCTTTAAAAAATTAATTTCTAACTTTATTTTTGAAAGATTCTAAAATAACCTCTAAATGAATTTTAATTCTTATAATTCCTATAAATTAGTTATCCACACATTTTCAAACATTTTACATACTACTAATAACAATAGGTTCTCATGGAGAGAAATGGACATAGTTTAACAATACTAGTTTTGTCCGTAAATTTTTACAAGGGACATAATTAACTGGGTTTTGCATGATTGATTGCCATTTTTAATTGAATAACGGCAACTAGAGAAAACTCTTATAGTACCGGGAGCATTTCCCAGCCGGAAGGGGTTTTTGACAAGCAGAGATAGAAGCAAAGATGTTCCTGAGGAGGTTTGCAGGTCCATTACTTGCCAAGGTAAAGGAAAGCACAGGCATTGTGGGTCTAGAAGTAGTACCCAACGCAAGGGAAGTCCTCATCTCTCTCTACAATAAAACCCTCAAGGAAGTCCAAATAATTCCGCCAAATGTGCCCTACAGAAAGCATGTTGAAGTCTTCACCAACCACCGCTTGAAGGTTTGTCAGGAAGAACAGGACTGGGAAATAATCGAGACGCGGATTGCCTGCGGCCAGGTCGAGGAGCTCATCGAAGATGCCAACAGCGAACTCACTCTCATCCCCAAAATGGCAGGTACTCGGGTTTTTTTAAAAGACAACACACACATTTGAACCCTCGACCTTAAATTAGAAATTATGGATGCGTTGCACTATTTTCCTTTACAAAATTTGAACAATATATGATGTCAATGGAAAGAAATCCGCTTGCCAATTTCCAAAACGGGGAGGGGGGTGTTTACAAATTCTAAATCGGCATTGACATCTAGCTTAACCGAGATGTAAAAATCAACCTTAACCTTTGCCTTTCAATAACAAGTGCTTACGGTCCCAGGAGAAATTTGGGAATTGTAGTTAGGGTTATTTTGACGAGGCTTTTATGTTTGTTATTGACTTTCAATTTTTGCTGCAATTTAGATACTCTGACTACAGGTGGATTGGCAAGGTTTGGTTTACCCTCAAGTTTGGTCTTGAGGTCGAAACCCAAGAGTTTCAAATTTGAATAATAAATAAGGTAAATAGAAAAGACATCCCTTGTGAGCTTCCTAAAAGGGATTTCACATATTGGGTATTGGTGTTGCTGTCTGGCTTGACCATGATCTAAAAACTAACCTTAACCTTTCATAACAACTGGTTCATAGTTATTATGGTGGGAAATATGGCGACTGTACTTAGGGTTATTTCAATGGGGCAATTATCTGAAGGTTGATCTCAATGCCTTGGATTTCCAATTTATGCGACTTTTTAGGGACTTTGGGAGTAGTTGGATTGGATGCGATTTAAAATAAAACCTTTATCTTTAATCCCCTTTGTGGGTTTCCACAAATGAAGATCTCATGCACCGAATTGGTATATGGCTTGGCTGTGACCTCAAAACAATCTTTGCCTTCACCTGTTATAATAACTTCCCTACGGTTTGACAGGGAGGAAATTTAGGGACTGTACTTAGGTTTATTTTGATAATACTCTTATGTTAAGGTGTATGTGGATTTTTAAATTTGTTGGATCATTTTGCTGCCGAAACTGGAAATGACATGCACTCACATTCCAAGCCTGTTCATACAAGCAAGATCACTATCTTTAAATGTTGCATGTGCGTTTATATTCCAATGGTTCAGCACTATCATGTTACTATAAGATTGGTTAATTGGCTTCATGATATTTTATAGTCAAATGACGTTTTCGTGCTTGAATAGCAACACAACGTAATTCAAGTGTAGAGGTTTGATGGGGCGTCAGCCAATGTTCTGATTAGATAATCCTTGGGTGATATTGGTTTCAATGGGGTGATGTAAGATGCTATATATGATCAGCTCTTTTTGGAAAAGGATTGTCACACCATTACCATATTGCATTCCAGGAGTAGACCCAAGTAGAGCAAGCTTGTTCCTTTAGTCGGAAATACACAAGGGCCAATCACCAAGAAACTTGGGTATAGGGACGGGACCCCCACCACCATATTTACACCCAACCCATACCCACATCTCCAATCAACTATATAAGCCTTATGCTTATCTCTGATTTAAAAATGGAGTCTCTAGGCTTGTAACCGCATTTCCTGTTGAATTGAGTTTGAAGGATACATGTGCCTTATTTAGGTTTGGCAGATGTTGTGGAAGGCTCTTTAGGGAAAGAAAAAATGTTTTCGTATTCTTGTATTTGCTTTGAATTGAGTTTTCTTTAACTTTTCTATTCATTACAATAATAGGTAACAAACTTTTCCATTCATTACAATAGTAGGTAACACAATTTTCTTTTGAGAGTGTAAAAAGTATTTACATTAACTAAAATAGAATATTTACGAAAGGTTTAAGTATTAAGGTGTGTTCACATTATCAATTTTGTAATAACGTAAAATATTGTTAGTTAAACAATATTACGTTAATAGGTGTTTGTGTGGTATATTATTATTATGAATAATAACAATATTATACGGGGTTAGTTTTATATAGTTTATTAGTTATACGAATATATTGTAGTAACAATATATTTCGTATATAGTCAGTTGGTTATTCTTGTGAGAGATTGTAGCGATCTCACTATCCTGAATGTAGGAAACATATTTCATATATAACATTGTAAATATCTCGTATGTATCTGATTAATGAGTTGAAGAATTGAATGAGAGTAATAGAATAATATATTGTGTTTTTAAATTATTCTCTGTGTTCGGCTCTTTCATTGCTGTGTAACTCTGATTTTTATCAATATCTAGTATCAGAGCAGGCAAATGGTTTGGTAACTTTGTGGAGGAGTAGATTTCGTTCAAGATGAGAGTCTTTGATAGTACATCTTGATAATATTCATGTTTGATTTTTGAATTAGCAGTCAACGTCCCATAGCTGATAGTAATGCACTTCAGTTTCGATGCATTTGTTAGATCCCTTCGTGATAGGTCTGTAGGCTATTGGAGCGTGTACCTTGGGCAATTAGTTCTTTAATCCATGGATTATTGTGATTGCAACATATCAACATTCAGATAGCTTCTCAAAGGCGTTACAACAATGCTCAAAGTCTCGACGACCTGCCTTTAGTGCATTCTTAGTGAACATCATTCGGCTTCTATATAGTGTGGTTGCTAAATGACTTCTAGATAGTCATTCTTTGACTACATATATATCTAACGACATCATTCTGATCAGCCTTCATGATTTCCATCCTCGCTAATATCATTTGATGTGTTCCCAGTCCACGCCAAACCAAATAGTCATTCTGCCATATGGTATTGCACTTGGTGTTTATCGAACTGACGACCTTTTGGATGGAAGGAAGCCAGTTGCCGTAGTGATATCTCGGCATGGAGCTTACCTCTGACATACTCTGCATTCATAATCGACTTTTCCAAAATTTGTTTGTATTTCTGCAGTTTAACATTCTTCATATGATCTGCCGTCAATCAAGACATGTGCCTTGCAAATTCTGTTTGGGAAATTGCGTGTAACGTGGCAAGAATAACGGATGACTGTTGCACTCAATTTTTGAGTCAACATTGAGTTGTATCTGGTGCATTCCGCTATTTCCAATATAGCTCAATTTTTATTTAGATAAGTCAAGTATAGTATTTTGGTTTAATAGACTAGAATTGAGTATTAATAGGTAATTAGTGTTTTGTCTATTCTAAGTTTAGCCTATGTTAGATTTGAGTTAATTATGAAGTCAAGTCCGTAATTATTTAAGTTGGTGAATGTCAATATGCTATTTTACATAGAATGGTCATTTGTTAAAATAGTCAGAAAACAAGTTATTTTAGAATGATATTAGTTTTTGTTTTCAGGTCTTAGAATTTTTGTATTTGTTTTCCTATAGGTATCATTTTTTGAATCAATGAGTGGTTAAAAGTTAATGAATTTGTTTTATTAAAAGATCATTGGTGATCTTTTGTCGGTCCATTACGTCTTTTTGTATTAGTAAAAATAGTCCTTTAAAGTCTTGTCAAAAAGTTCGTTGTGTCATCAGTCATTATTATCCAAAAGTGTCTAAGTCAAATAGATTAAGAGTGTCATTAAGTCTAAAATAGTCATAGGTTTTAAAAATTTGAAAATGCCAAAAATAGAGTCGTCCATGCCCAAATTTGTCATTGTAAAAGATGCATTCTCGGTTGAAACCGACATCCAAAATGTCAAGAGTCAAGACGACAAAATTCGCAAAAATCTCGAAGCAGGGTATGATGCAAACACTGAACCTGAACGAGTTCGACCTAAAAAATGTCAACGCTTGACTGCATGTGAATACATCAAGCACTTGCAATGAAAGTAAGTAGTTTCATTGACTGGAGGACGGAGGAAACGAAGGTTGGAGGTTTCATAGCCTCTCATTAGCCACTAGCGATGGGGCCACTTTTTGTTTTAGTGGCGAATTTGTTTTTCAGTTGTGTTTGATTTCAGTTTCGTGTGAATAAGAACAAATGATGTATCCCTGTTCACATTTGTAATAAGTGAACTAAAAATTCGTCTGTAACTTTTCTGAAAATGTGATAGTGAAGAGAGTTAGTAACTGTACTGCACATCGTGATGTGGTTTGTGGTAAGCCACTTGTAAAACCATTTTTTGTGGTTGTTGGTAATCCACTTGAAAACCATCCCATTTTGGTTGTTGCTACACCATATGTAAAACCATCAGTAAGGTTTGTGAATGTCGTCTGAAAATCATCGAATCATGAGTACAGGTGCATATATGGGATTGATGTTCTCCCCATGTTTACATTAAGGGGGTGTAGACTAGGGGTTAATAATGTTCATAAGGGGGTGAATGTTAAGGTGTGTTCACATTATTAAGTTTGTAATAACGTAAAATATTGTTAGTTAAACAATATTATGTAAATAGGTGTTTGTGTGGTATATTATTGTTATGAATAATAACAATATTATACAAGGTTAGTTTTATATAGTTTGTTAGTTATACGAATATATTGTAGTAACAATATATTTCGTATATAGTCGGTTGGTTATTCTTGTGAGAGATTGTAGGGATCTCACTATCTTGAATATAGGAAACATATGTCCTATATAACCTTGTAAATATATCGTATGTATTCGAGTAATGAGTTGAAGAATTGAATGAGAGTAATAGAATAATATATTGTGTTTTTAAATTATTCTTTGTGTTCGGCTCTTTGATTGCTAGTTAACTCTGATTTTTATCAATATTAAGTGCCGGTCTAAAATTTACAGGCTTCATTTGCATTGATAGAAATAAGAGTGTGCAAGCAGGGAGAGACCCCCAAAACCGAAACTATAATCTATAAATTAAAACTATTGATGGTTGGGAAAAACAAAACTAGGGGCCCAAGGCTAGGACCAATTTACCGTTGGAACCACAACTGACGTCAACCCCAAGACCTCAACACCATATTGCATGTTAGGGACCCAGAGAGCATCTAATTGCGTGGGCTAATTCGCTTATGGATGCACCCGACACATTGCTGGATTCCACAAAGGTTCTCGTGCACATGGATATCTAGCTAGAGGTGGCCTTTGGCTACCTTGTCCAGCTTGTTGCCCAAGTGATACCCGGTCTTGCGACACAGTCCTAAATCCTCCTTTAAAACTTGATTATGGATTTTTGGCATGACCACAATGATAGTATTGGCCATAGGCTGCCATATTTCCTTCTGCATTATTATTTGTCATCGGTGAAGCTGGCAGTAAGGGTGCCAACAGAAGAATTGAGATGCCTCTCGATCCTCCATAGAACTATCTGATCAGATTCTCTCAAAGCCCTGTTAAGAGAGTCATGGTAGCCCTGTGCCAGATGCTCCTCCAATGACAATTACACGCTGCGACCTGCACACAACAATTATGTTTGTCAACTTGATTTTTTCCCATTTCTTCCATGTAAATATCCTCACTGACGGAAGGATTGACTGCTCCATGTTCTACTTAAACAGAGGTGCCACCCTCTCAAGTCTCATTGAGATAAAAGAGGGGAGGGCCCTGAGGTGTTCATTCTTCAGAAAGGGAGCTCTCATGATTCATGGTCTCCAAATTTTTGAGAAACAGTCCAAAAATTCTAATGATGCTAACACCAAGCAGCTTCAGTAAACATTTGTCACAATTTGGGAAAAACGGCCAGGGAGATGGATATAAGTACATTCAATTTCATCCTCCACCATGGTTGTATGACCTGCTACTGACCTTATTTCCCTGCACTCTACCATTAAATTGAGGTGACAATTTACTTCTGCAAATATCATCTTGACATGATGCTTTTTGGTTTGAATAAATTGTACATGCAGGCCAGGATTTCTTCTGGTGGAGCATAATTTTGATTTGTAAACATGAAGTCTTCTCAAGATTTAATCCGGGATATGAATCTTTGTGGTTTTATGTAGGTTCGATCCTTTCATTTGATGTCATCTCCCTACACTCTATCATAAAATCGAGGTGACAATTTGCCACTGCAAATATCATCTGGACATGATGCTTTTTGGTGTGAATATATATTACATGCAGGCTGGGATTTCTTACGGTGGAGCATAGTTTTGATTTGTAAATGTGTAGTCTTCCCAAGATTCAATCTGGGATATAAATTCTTGTGATTTGATGTAGGTTCGATTCTTTCATCATGCCACCTGTCCATTTACTGGAATCATTGATTTCCACCTGGACGCTGAGCTGCCCGGCTCACTTCACCATATGACTTTTGAGTCACTCTTGTGCTGCCGATGTGCTGATCAACTAACTGCTTTGAGGGGTATGAGATGATTTCTTGTGCTGATGTGCTGATCAACTAACTGCTGGATTCCTTCCTGCTCTCATTGGATTCATGAATTCTGCATTGGGGATGAGAGCGAAGCTCTAGTCCTAGTAATCTCCTTTCCGCCCATCCCTATCCAATGAGATGGGTCTATTATCGATTATATTTTAAGAGAAAACCACCACCTTTGAATTTTGATGAGACTTTCACATTTAAAAGGATAAATCAAAAGACAGAAACATGTTTTTCAGGGAGTCTCTCAGACAAGGATCAATCAAGGGTAATCCAAAAATTCGTCCTTTTCACCAACCTATCCTTCCCATTGGAAGTAGTCTGAAAGGTCGTTTGAAAATAAATAAAAAATATTTGCCGTCTCCTCCTCCTTGGAGCAGATTACATTTTTAACTTCAATCCACAATCCCTTGTCCATTGTGTTACTCAAAATTCAAGGAACTCAAACTCTCTTTTATGGCCAACCCAAGGTTGGCAACCTTGGAAACTACTTTGTTTCTTTCCTTGTAAATATGGTGAATACTGATATTGGTGCAGGAAGTATAATGGCCTGGATCTTCTTTAGACTGCCTTGGAGCTGCCAATTAACTTACTCCCTGTTTTGACTGCTTGCAACACTAGCTGTAAATCTCTGTTAATTACTTTTTTGTCCAGGTCTTGTTGCTTGGTTATGGAGGGACCTTTGAGAAGGGCCTCAATCTCAGCATTGTTACTAACAGCAATTCTCAGGTCTATCACATGACAAGAATATTATATTGTCCTTAGAAGCTCTGCAAACTCCTTTTGCCCCTGCCTGATCTCTAGGGTTGCACCATCAAAATTGAGCTTAATGGTCTCATCCTTAGGGGAAATCCAACTCAGGGTCTCTCTATTTTTCTTATTCTGCCCCTTCTGATTCAGTTCCTCTGCAAGTGGGGGGCTTAAGATTGCTAGCTTTGCTGATTTTCATGAAAGTATTATCCAAATCTCCTCAGATCTTTCCTTGCACCTAAACATTTTCATTTTGCATTCTCATAATTTTTTTGGTTTTATTATTATAATAATATATTTTATTTATCACACCCACAATGATGTGGATAAGAATAGACAAGAATGGAAAGAAAGATACGAGAAAAAAATATATTATTGTTTCCTGGAAAGAGAGCCTTCCTTTGTGGTTTCATCTGGTTTATTCTTCAAAGGCTTATTGGTATAACGCTGCCCTCAAGTTGGTGTCACAATACGCACACCCTTGCACATATACATTTGAACTTATGGCCTAATAACAATAATTACAACTCTGGTCTCTAGTCAGCCTCACAGTATACATGCATATAAATATACATTTACATATATTATACATACATGTAGATTTGTTACAAGAAACTAAAATTTTATGTTAACAATACCAGTTTTTAAAACTGCAGTCTTTGGATTGTTGTAATTCCAACATCAACAACCAATATACGCTATGCATTTATTCAAATAAAGAAATTATATTTTTATCCACAAATGACCAAAGGTAAATCAGTGGTAGTCAAAGAGTACATTCAGTTTTAATAGAGTGGTACAAGGGTAAAGGTACACACTAGATTATGAAAAAGTAATTAAGTGCAAAGCACTAAAGAAATGCAAACATGACAATGGTGTGAACCTAGAGTGGTTAAACCCCAAATTGGTAAAGCTAAGTACAAATGTGTTGTGAGGGCAGGACCCCTCAAGGAAGTATAGGGCCAATGAAGGTGAAAGTGGGAAATCATGACAGGAGACAAATGTGTTGTGAGGGCAGGACCCCTCAAGGAAGTATAGGGCCAATGAAGGTGAAAGTGGGAAATCATGACAGGAGACTAGCAATGTTATGTGTGTAGCAAGTTTGGGCCTGAGTAACCAACACCATCATCATTGATCATTGCAAAATGGCCAATGTAGGATCAGAAAATGCTCATAGGGGAATTCCCAAAAGTGATGGGGCCCGGCTGCATAGTCCTAGGAGGATGTCGGGCACTCCCTCTAGAACCCTTCCTCAAATGCATGGTTGATAAACTCTCTAGTGGTACAGAAAAAACTTGTAATGCGCACTTGCCTCCATGACCTGGCCTGCAAACAAGGGGAGGGCCCTTGATGTTGATATGAAGTGGATCCACTCTGTGTAAACTGAGATTGGGACGCTTAGTAGCAATACAGAGAGAGGAACAACCTCTCACCCTTCTGTACCCATCTAAATGTCAGTTAGATGTATCCAAGGGATGCTTATCGTTGACAATGGCAGGTGGGTTGAAAGAAGGAAGTGATTAGTATGACAACTCTAAGGGTCCCCTACAAGGATCTATGTCTGAGAATGAGAACCTCTCGAAAATAAAGGGCCAAGCACCTTTGATTTGGGTACCGGAAAAAATTAGATGGAGAACCGTCCGAGACTACTCCGAGTCTATATAGACAGTAGTATCTCTTTCAAATTCCATGGTGGATAGGGCACATGAAATAAAATGCTCCTCAGTCAATATCTCATGGAGGGGGCATAGACAACAGATCCTGTGTGCCCAAGGAATATGATGGTCAGTCTTAACTCATGACCGATGAGAGCATACCCTCTGGTGGCCAAGGAAAATCCTCAAGCTATGTGACCAATGATTTTTGAAGATAGTCAGGTTATTATACCATTTACAATCTTTAAGAAATGTGCAGCATAGTTAGTCAACCTGGTGCCGAACGACTGTGTAGAAGTCCAAGTGATCAGACTCTGCTTTGAATATTGGATTTGCATGTAGATCCTACAATTTCAATTTTCCACCCTGCAACTCATTTCCTATTTACAAATGTGGATATGATAATCTGAAATATATCAGAAAATATAGAGAGAGGCTCAGCTGAACTCTTTGTACTAGACAAATGTTTTTCATCAGGGTAAACAACCCTGGAATGTTATTTATCTGTTATGTATGTAAATGTTTATATGGTCATTTTTTGTGCATGCATTCATATATATTTTTATATACTGTATTGATCTATATTTTACCCAAGATCTTAAAATCTATACTGCATCCATATTTATGCAAGGTAGCCAACAACATTAAAATTTTCTGGCAGTGTCCTCTCCATTCATCTCGTGCCTCCTTGATAGAGTAAATAATTTCTGTGACTTTTTGGTCAAGCTTATTTGTCCTTTCAGTCTTTGTTTTCTCATCTGTTTCAACTGTGTTTTTTCTGAATTTTTATCATCATCCAAGAGTTCATTCTTTTTATTACTTCTCACCAACTCTGGCCCTGTAGTTTTACTGACCGTTTGCCCAACATTGACCCCTGACAAACCTCCCTGTTCTTGTTTTTTTTTAAATACAATGGGAATCGGTTACAATCCTTCATTGTCTCCACCCAGGTCTGGAGTTCTACTCCGGTAACTAGCAAGCCACCTTCATGCTTCATCCGCCTGGCTCTCACTACAACTAGGTTTTTGATTCAGGTTAGCATCCACTATAATCCATCCTCATCTTGGTAGAGTCCAGCCAGAGTGAGAGAGACCTGGAGGCGCAGGTGTCAAACTGTTGACTTCAAACTGGCAAGCTCTCAGCCTCATGCCAAACGTACTACCGGCCACGCCAAAAAAAAAATCCCTGTTCTTCTTGTTTAAGTACTTTTGCAGAAGAGACATTTTTTCCTCGAGTGGGATTTCTTTGGGTCATCCATGCCTGCACTTGAAAGCTCAGTTTGGTATGGGGAAGGACTGACAAACAACTTGAATTTCTACCTCTTGGCTTTGCAAAGTCAATTCCTATCAGTGTTGCCATTTCCGATTCTTAAGCTTTTTTACCTGATGCAGTCCATAAGCATCCTTTGCAGCTTTGATAACTATCTAGCATTCGAAATTATTTCATTGCTTAAATATATTTTCCTTTGCTTTCTTTGAAGTCTGGAAGCTTCCCCGATTCTCTTATGTTTTATCTACCCATTCCCTTTGTTTTGTTTTAAATTGATTATTGCTTTGAGCAGGCCTCTCTTGGGTATGTTTCCACTTCTAGATGCTGTTTCAAGAAGTCCCACATTTGTTTCAAATGGTTGAAGTTTAGCTTCATACCTAGCCAATTCATCTCAAGCCTTATTTGTGTTCCTTTCATATCAACTGCCTTTGTGTGGATAATTTGAGTCCTCTTGTCTTGATTCTTAGTCATTTATATTCATCTTTTGTTCTTCCATCTAATTATGACAATATCAGTAATTAGTAGGAATCCCCTTATTTAGAAGGCTGTTTATGTCCAAGGGCAGGCTAATTCTAAGACCTTAAATGACTGCTACATGGTCAATCATGTGCTCCATTATAATCCACCCATCGTCAGTGCCCTTGAGGCCCACTGAAGTTAAATGTATACCATCCTTCATTGGGTTTTTTTTTGACAAGGGCCTTGGATATCTTATTCATCATTTTGTTTCTTTCAAGTAAATATTCACTTCACTGCTATTGACACCTTGAATTCTTGATTGTGCATTCTTATCTAGGTTTAAACTATGGGACTAGAGCATCCTGATCATTCCTATGAAGTCACTATGGAGTTGTCATTTCTTGAAACAAGGGCACTGGGGAAAATTTGTATAACAAATAATTTAAGATTTGAAGTTGGAACATAAAGGAGTTCCCAAGAAATGCGTACTGAACATACATTGTGCCTGCAAATTGTTCTGGTCCTTACAAAAATGTTACCAAAGATGATATAGCCACAACTATTTTCAAGTTCATATTATGACATTGAAATAATTTTAGTAAAATCAATGGAGGCATCTATCAGATATTTTGTTGTCACCATCTAACATGGATCTTTGAGACATTGACCAGAGACATGTAATACAATAAAACTTGAACTATTCTCATGTTTAATGACTTTAGCCATCCACCTGAAGAGTTTGAGGTATTTCAACACTTTATCTTTCTTTGTAGCTTTGAGCATCTTGAATCTTTGTAGCTTCGAGCATCTTGAATCTAACATGGATCTTTGAGACATTCACCAGAGACATGTAATTTAATAAAACTTGAGCTATTTTCATTTTAATGACCTTAGTCATTCACCTGAAGAGTTTGAGGTATTTCATCACTTAGTCTTCATGCACGATTCTTCGTAGCTTTGAGTATCTTGAATCTTCTATTTGATTGAATGCATGTATATGCATTTAAGGCACCTTCAAATATTTAGTAGATGACACCATCTAAAGTGGACTGTTGAGCCATTGACCAGGGATTGGCCATTCCCTGAAGAGTTTGAGGTATTTTATCACTTAGTTTCCATGCATGATTCTTCATTACTTTGACTGTGTAGATATGAATCTCAAATTTGAATGAATGTATGCATGTACATTTTGTTTAAATGATGAATTGATATTTTTGTGGATTGATCACTGCTGGACACTTCATAGCAGAGCAATGTGGTAGAATACTATATGGAAAGCATTCTTCTTCATGGATACTTTTATTTTTGATAAAATATCAAGGGTCACTACCATGACGTGCATAAACATGCAACAAAAGCAGTGTCCAGAGAGAGGAGATAGTGATATGATTCTATTTTTGAATGCTTATTTATGTAAGAGAAGCCTATTATTACAGGCTAAAAATATTATAAAGACTTTTAATGTTTCCAAAAATTTCCACCTACCAACTTCCAACTGTCCACCTCTTTTTTAGTTAAATTCTATCTACCCTTTGAATAATAATCCCACCAACCCATGTCTGATTTAGAATAAATTACTAACGATAATTGTTGCCCTTGTCATTTTCTCCCTACATGGGAATTTGTCCCCAATTTCTACGAATGAATCAAAATCATCTTGTAGCTGCCAAGATGAGCTAGGAAAAATAGAACCCTAAGGGAGCAGGAAGTTCATGTGGACCACAAATAATGATAATGGAATTCCTAAATTGGTATAATCTAAATGCTGAATGAGAGGAATTAGAACACCTGTGAATGAAATATATTGGACTCAAAATGTTTCATCAATGCCAAAAGGATCCTCATAAGGAGAGCAAAGCTCCAAAAATTGATGATCTACACGGAGGAAAATCTCCAGAGTGAGGATATAGTAATGTAGTGGCTAGAGCATTGGATCTAAGGTGTGCAACTTGATCATAGGATTTACTCAAAGCAAATCCAGTGGGTGCCCTCCTTGCTTAAGAATAGCTGGATCGTAGGATTAGCTGAAAGCAAAGCCACTGGGTGCCCTCGCTGCTTAAGAATAGAATGTATGGGTGACAATGAAGCAGGAGGAGAAGGTACCAACATTGAAGATGCGGATTCCATTTTGGAGCAGCGAGGAAGCTCGCTCAGTACCATTATCCACTATCAATCGAGAAAGGGGATGAGCAATATGGACTTTATCATTGCTTTGTTGAATTTTAAATTGGCTGGAGGAAGAAGAGTGGACTATATAGTAGGAGAGATAGGAACATGCTTGACATGGCACTAATAGCCCTATCCTATGGATGCAATAATTGATGGATGTTGTAGGATGATGAGGTGGTGATCAAAATATTTGATCACAAGTGAGACATGTAGAAGAATTGAAGTCTCCAAAAACATAATCTTCACTGGTGGTTGTGTGACTAACCATATGAGGAGTGCATGATACCTCGTGGTTAGGTTGACAAGGTCCTTCTAGATGGTAGGGAAGGATAATTATCAATTTCCTTGACAGTTGTAGGAAGTGAACATGACAAGCTTGGGTGTGTAGATAGAGCCAAGTTGCTAGGTGGAATCGTTGTGGAGATGGTTGTGCTTGTTGTTCAATCAATAGCTGGAATATGCTCGTCATCTGCTGCGTAAGTTAGAGTTGAAATGCATTTTATTGTTGTCATTGGTTGTGGAGCTCTTGGATAAGCAACTAGACTAAGCTAGGGCTTTGGGTGGAACTTGAGGGAGAATTTGAATTATCCATGATATTGGGGAAAATAAAAGATTGCAAAAAAATATTAAAATGAAAGAAATCTAGAATAAACCCCCATTTTTTGAAACCCAAAATTATAATAGTGTTTGAAGGCTTTTATGATAAAGTTGTAAGAGAAACATAACATTTAAGAAAATGACTTAAAGTAACAACTCGAAACACTTTCAATTATGATCCCACTATGTCATTGCCGCTTGGCTAGAAAATAAATTTATGACCCCACTATGACATTGGCCCTTGGCTAGAAAAGAAATTTAATAAAACACTCTTTTAAGACAATTTCAAGTGAAAAAAATAACTTTATAATATGACCCCAAATGAGTAAAATAACTATATAACGTGACCTCAAGTGAAAAAAATAACTTCATAATGTGACCTTCAACTCTTGAGTTATCCTTAAGAAATAAAAGAAAATCACTATTTAGAAAAAGAGATGTACATATGAAGGGGAAAAGACAAAATACTTTAAATGAATATTCCCTTCTCAATTAACTTCAAAACCCTTCAATACTATGAGATACTTATGTTTTTTCCTTTGTTTGTGCGTGTGCGGCTCATGATCTGTCAAGGTAGACACTAATTGAAAAAAGTCACGAGTGAGTGAGGGCTTCCATTCCCATTGAGTATAAAATGAAAGAAAACCCTAAATGATGTATCTTTTGTCATTCTTATTTCCTAATCCAATGCAAAAAGTTGTCAGTATGTGAGGACATTTTTGTGTTTACAGCCAGATTTGCAGGTGCAATCCTTTTCGGGCAAGCAAGGGCCTTGCTCTTTTATATCTTGTACTTAGTTTTCTATTGGTAGTTTGGAAACGCAGCAAGTGGTATTAGAGCTAGGGAGTTTACCCAATAAACCATTTGAAGTTTGTGACAAAGGAAGAGCTGGCAGGATTGCTCGCAAAAATTCACAACAAAAATTAAAAAAGAGCTGATCTCTTTAGGAAATGGGCCAAATGACTCAACAAGAACCCCAAACTATAGAAGTTTAGCATTTGAGCTCGAGGAAGAGGATGTCAACCCTTGGGTAGTCCCTCACCCTTTTCCTTTGAATGAGGAGGTGGATGAAAGCCATCAAATGCATATGGTTGAGCAAGGATCGGCTAGCTTTCAAGGTGCAATGAATTTATGATCCTGAGGAGAAGCTAATGTTGATTTACAGAATCTAGATGTGGCAATTCATACATGGGGGGACAAATGGTTATCTCAAAATCCTTTGTGGGCTTTACTCAGTTTGCAGATGCTTCGACTCAGAGTGGATTGAAATTGGGATGAATTGTACCATACGCAACTCATGCACTTTTTCAAAAAGACATGACAGTGGAAGAGTATACAAAGAAAATATCCAAGTATTAGAATTTAATCCAAAACTTCTAGAAGACTTGGTTCTTGGTATCCTCATTATATAAATGTGGCTAGAAATTTGAACTGAGATAAGGATGTTTAAGCCAAAAATGATTGAGGATGCTCCTTATGGTTAAGAAATCCAAGATCTATGTAGAAGCTATTACAAGGAAGATCTTAAGTTTGGGAAAAGTGCAATTTATTTGATAGGAGAGTTGAGGAAGGGGGAAATATAGAATCTTTATAGCTTAAAAACCCAAATTGTCAGTCAATCCCAAACTGCAATCCATTAGCTGCAAATCCTTGTTGTTATTGATCCCAACCATTTAGTAAGGGCCATATTTGTAAACCAAAATAACTTTACATGGTAGAGTATTTATGTTTGTTTGAGCCAGAGTAGACCTTGATAACAAAGGTATTCTTGAGCAACCTAATGTCAAATAATAACTAAAAAATCAATCTCCTTCAGTGGTAGAAGCAAGGGAACTATCATTGACCCTTTTTGTAATGATAGGTTTAAACTGTCTTGACACTTTCAAGTTTTTTCCCCACTTCAAAATGACTAAGGTGTTGGTCACGGTTGACCCTAGTAGTATACTTTAATATTTGGATAAGAAACAAGTCTGTAGGCTAGGTCTTCATTTAGACACCTTTGAGAGCTTTCCCATTTTGATCTAGGCCATTGAAGCATTGAATGATTAGTAGTGGCACGTAGTGTGGAGCCTACAATGGCCTTTTATATTTCCAAGGATAAATTCTATGTTGTTGATGTTGAGGGAGTGGATGCCATTTTGGTTGTTCAATGGTTGTACTCAGTTCAAAAATTTGGACTAGACAAAAATTCAATAGCTCAAAATTTTGACTTGGACTTGGACTTGGCAAATAAAATAAAATACAAATTCATTAAATAAACTTAAAAAACATGTAAAATACTTGTAAAAAGCATTAGAAGTGAATTTAGAGAACACACAAGTCTACTTTCTATTAGATTTTGACAAAAAAGAGTGTAATGCGCATCATAATATAATGACAGCTAAAAAATTGTTGGAAAATATTTCAAATTTGATGATGATCACTTCACAACAACTTAAAAATTCTTGACAAATTATTCATATCCATAACAAGGAAAAAAAATGAATAATTCTTTTTGATTTTTTGATTTTTTTTTTGCTGGTTGGCAAGTTTCTGCACGAGACTCACAAGTACCCACTTGAGACTCTTTTGGAAAGCAAGTTTCTAGCAACTTGCCGAGCAAATCTTCTTTCGAGAACTCACGAGATAGGCATTAAATTGTTGAGTTCTAAAACTATTGTTGTAATCACTAGGGCCACTAATCGCCAGAAGAGCTTTTCGTCATTCAAGCAAGGGAATCATGAGTATACTATCAAATCCTTATCCTCGAGGGAAATCAAGTCTGTTGATTCTTGCCAAATGAACAAAATTTTGTGGAAGAGACATTTTGGATTTATGATCCACTTGTATTGTATGGATGCAAATCCCTTTGATCATCTCCAGGGATTTATAGAGTTACTTTGCAATTAAAATGTAGTCTTCCATGACCTACCAAAGAGGTTAACAATAGATAGGGCTTTGGAACATATTATTGAGCTTGATCCTACTAAGGCCTCGATAGTGGTGTGTCCTTACAAATGCACACACTTTCAGAAGTCAGTAACTGAAAGACTAGTGCAAGACAATTTCAGATGTCAAAGATTGAAAGGCTAGTGAAAGACATTTTTTGAAGTAAGAGATTGAAAGGCTAGTGCAAGATCTTGGAGGTTGGGATCATCATCTTAAGTAAGAGCCCTTATGTTGCATTAGTGGTCCTAACTTGTGTCATTGCATTCATTGAATTTTATGTGTTAGAAATTCAAAATTTGTCGAACTTCACGCTGTTGATAAAAAATTGTTAAAAATTAATTTGCTTGAATAAAAAAATCATATTAAATAATGTTAAAAAATCACGATTTAGGGTTAAAATTTGCAATTTAGGGTTAGGATTTGTGATTTAGGGTTAAGAATCGTTCAACACAGCGCATGCGTGCAGTTGTGTCAGGTCATAGGAAGCTGCGGATTGCTAAACTTGCCAGTGATGTAACATCTGTTCAAGGAATTGCCGTTTATCTGCTGGTCACAGTTTCCACCCGATCTATTGTGCATCGTAAACTTTTTTGGTGTCATCGGTGTTAAATGTTCCCTTATAAAACGACATAGGTGAGCCTTGTTATGATCTCTCATTAATATTTTGAGATTTATTAAGATTTTCACGTTATACCCATTCAATATAGAATCACATAAGATTTAACAATTTTTATAACATAAAGCCATAACATAGTTGCCAGGAGAGGGGTACGGGTACGGGTTTAGGGAGACGGTTACGGGTATCGGTACACCCTTTTTTGAAAAATAGGAGACGGGGGTACAGGGAGACGACACCCACACACACACACACACACATATAAAATATAATATATAATATACTATGAAATTAAAATTAAAATTATTTTAAAAATATAAACTTATAAAGTTATAAGTTATAAGTTATGACAATGAAATATATATATAAATAATTATATAATTAAAATTATTTTAAAAATTAAAAATAAATAAATATATAATTATAACTTATAAGTGATAACTAATAGTAAAAAAAATATTAAAACTATTAATTAAATAAATATAAATATATATATTATACAATTATAGTAATAATAATAGATTATAATTATAACAATTTAAAAAAAAACATAAAAAAAAAAGCGTGGCATGGCCGTGAGCAGCAGTGCCCTGCACCGCTGTGAGGCCCAAAAAAAAAAAAAAAACTGTGTTTCAAACAAAATAAATTGATAAAAAATCGAATCAGCTCGGGTATATACAAACAATGACCTTTCCTTGCAAGCGACGACGGTGTTTTTTATGCGTGTAAGGTTTCTATGTTTTGGGTATGCGGAGTTTAGATGCGGGTGTGGGCGGGAGACGCAGGAACGGATAGGCATACGTCTCCACGCACAAGAGACATCTCTGTACCCATCTCCCATACCCAAGACGCATCCCAGGGGGTGGGAGACATGTCTCCTTGCAACATTGAGCCATACCCATTCAATATAATGGCCTAGCGATTTTTGTAATATATTAATACATTTGTAATTTATTTGTTATTTATAGAATAGTAGTGTATTAATATGATATAATATATTTATATTTATTTTTATAGTTTATAATATAATATAATATAAAATAATAATATAGTTTAAAAGTATATTATATATAATATAATATATTTATAGTTATATTTTATTATATATATATTTAATAGTCTAAATTTATTATTTATAGATTTTTTTTAAATATATATTTTATAATTATATAGATTTAAAATTTATTAGTTGCATATTTTTCTTTCAATCGAACTTAATCACGAAATTCTATTGTTGATTTTTCAGCAATGATTTTTTATGAATTTTATCCTTCATGAATTTGAACTGAAATTCGAACGCTGTGACGTAGGTCCTAGCTAGGAAGAAGGATTGGTCATATCTTCGTTGCATTGATTCGGAAACACACAACAAGATCACAATAAAAAAAAAGTTTCTTATGCTTAAGATTGAAGATATGCTTGATGAGTTACATGTTGCAAGGTATTTGCAAAGATAGATCTTAGATTTGGATATGCTATCAGATACCAATCCAAATTCATGACTAAGGGAAGATTAAATTCAAAATTTATCAAGGTCACTACCAATTCAGATAATGCCTTTTGGGACATGCAATGCTCCAACTATATTCCAAGCATGGATACACACAATATTCAACAGGGTCGTTCATAGAATTGTGCTTGTATTTTTGATGATATTTTTGGTACATTAAATCATTAGCATCCCGTCTAGAGCATCTTGGCATTGTGTTGTATATCTCAACTAAGGATAAGTTGTATGCCAAAGCATTTAAGTGTGAATTTGCTAAGACTTCCTTGGAATATTGAGGCCACATTATTTTTTGTAGAAGTGGTGTGCACATACCCTGCAAAAATAAAGGCGACATGTGAATTCCCTATGCCCAAGGCCCTTAAGAAGCTTTGCAGTTTCCTAGGCTTGGAAAGATTCTACCAAAGGTTTATCAAAAATGTTTCTACAACAGCTCGTCCTCCTCCTTGGTCTTACCAAGAAGGATGATTTCAATTGTTTAGCTAATGCACCGGCGACTTTTGAGGATCTTATGTAAGTTCTTGTGTTTGCTCAAGTTTTAACTATTATTGATTTTTGCAAGCCTTTTGTTGTTGGATATGATGCTTTTGGATTTGGGCTTGGTATAGGAATTTCACAAGATGATCATCCCATTGCTTATGAAAGTAGGAAGTTGAATTTAATGGAAAGACAAATGCCCAAAAGGAGATGTATGCCAAGTAGCATCGATTTTTATTGGGTAGCAAGTTCTTTACTAATACCGACCATCATAGCCTCAAGCACCTTCTAACTCAAGGAACACTTATAGAGGAGCGATAAAAGTGGATTAATTGTCTGCAAGTATATGACTTTTAATTCCTTTATAAGAAGGGGAAAGAAATGTGGCGTCCAATGCATTGTTATGCCAAGAGGAGTCACTTGTTTTTCATGCCATCTCCATTAGCTAAGCTATGTGGCTACAAGATATTTTTCAAGGTCACTCAAGTGATTATGCTAGAGTCCAACTCAGACAAGAAATCGTGGACGGAAGGTGAAGGCTTTGGTCAATCTGGAATGACATTATCTTCTTTAGAGATCACATTTAGTTTAGGATTGGCTCCCCTTTAGTTTAGAAGGCTTTCGAGCATGGACATGGGTCTCCATTTGTAGGACATAGAGGTTTCTTGGAAACCTATAAAAACATCAACTTTAATTTATTCTAGTAGAACATGAAGGTTGGCATTCTGCAATTTGTAGTTGAGTGTGACACTTGTTAGTGTAACAAAGTCAAAAATGTTTTATGTCTAGGTCTTCGGCAACAAAATGCCATTCATGATGAATAGTGGGAAATTGTGTCCATGGAGTTTATTTTGACCTTGTGAAGATCCAAAGGTAATTATGAAATCTTTCTTGTGGTTGATTGATTAAATAAAGATGCTTATTTCATTCCTATGACAAAGGTGAGAGTCAATGGTCCCAAGGTTGCTAAGTTTTATTTTTAACATGTCATTAAGATACATGAGATCACACAACGGATCCTTTGTAATTAGCATTGTATCTTCTTGAGTAATTTTTGGTCGGAATTGTTTCTACTAGAAGGGATCACATTCAACGTGAGTATTGCCTATCATTCTTAAACTGATGGACAAACCGAGGTTGTGAACAAATGTTTGGAAGGGTTCTCGAGGGTGTATGCAAGAAATAGGCCAAGCAAGTGGGTGGAATGATTACATGTGGTTGAGTACTATTACCACACCATGTACCACTTTGGCAGAAAGATGACCCCGTTTAAGGCATTGGATGATTGTGAGTCTCCATCACTCACGGATTGGGTAATTTGAAAGGGTAACATCCCGACAACAGTGGAAACATTACAGGGGATTCAAAACATCCTAATGTTGCTGAAAAACAATTTGACCGAGTGCAAATAGGATGAAGTAACAAGCCGACCAAAACATGATATAAAGAGTGTTTGAAATCGAGTACATGGTCTTGTTTGGCTTCAAATATACAAACAACTTATGCTGAAACAAACATAGAAGTAAAAACTATAGCCAAGGTATTATGGGCTATACAAGGTTGGAGTGAAGGTCGAGGAAGTTGCATGTGCCATGGACATCCCAAACAATGGTATACTGAGTGAATTTCCATGTGTTGCGATTAAAGAAGAAAATTGGGCCAAGTATTGCCCCTCAAACCAAGTATACAAGCGACTTATGCTGAAACAAACATAGAAGTAAAAACTCTAGCCAAGGTATTATGGGCTATACAAGGTTGGAGTGAAGGTCGAGGAAGTTGCATGTGCCATGGACATCCCAAACAACGGTATACTGAGTGAATTTCCACGTGTTGCAATTAAAGAAGAAAATTGAGCCAAGTATTGCCCCTCAAACCAAGTTACATGTGACCAGCGACAAAAGAAAGTTCTTGGAGCTTGAAAACAACATCAAGGAGGTGCAAAGGAAGCTTTGGGGTCGGTTTGTACATATGTTGAAATCAGATGTAGGCAGCTGCCCATGGAGGATGTAAAGTTAGAGAATGATGATTTCCTCAGCAAGCATCAAAACTTTGCTCAAAAATGTTAGGTGCTCGAGGAAACCAAAAAACACCATTCTCCTTGTTCATGGCTTTTGTTAAGTTGCATGGTTTGGTGTGTTTGTTTGAGCTATATATGTGACTTAGTGGTCATGTGTCCAATTCTCAACATCTATGATGCTTTTGTGTAAACTACTTCTTGAGATGTCAACCATCCAAGTACTCTTCTAGGCTGAGTGCACCTAACTATAGAGTTTTTACTCGCTTTGGAGACAAAGCTCTTTAAGGGGGAGGGCTTGTTGTGTAATTGGGCACAACATTTTATTAGCTTTATGTTATCGGATGTTTTGTCCCCATGTCATGTCTTGGTATTATTATTAAGTTATGTTATGTTTTGAGTACTTGGATTAATGTTAAGTCCAAAGTTAATTAGGGTTCCTTTTCCATTGACTACAAAATGACGGAAAATCCTAAATGATGTATCTTTTTCCACTCTCATTCCCTAATGCAATAAGAGACCTGCCATTGTGGGAGAAATCGTGTATTTACAACCGGATTTACAAGTTTAATCCATTTTGGGTGAGTAGGTGCCTCAAATTTTCGCTTGTTGAGTTATGCTCTTTTATATTTTGCAGTTTGTTTTCTGCTAGTAGTTTAGGAATGCAGTTATATTCGATCTCATGGGCAATGCATGGCTACTCTAAATCTGGTATTACAAGCTGTAGACACTTAGAATCAGACAATTCGTGTCAATTTTAACTATTATTTCAGCTGCACTAACATTGTCTTCAATCATCTAATCAATCTTCTATTCGCACTAACATTCCTAGTCGATTCACTATTCACCCCTTTGATCGATTAATTATTTCTTCCATAATCACAACCATTCACACATGATCATATCACATCCTATTAGTTAATTAATCTCAATTAATTAGCTAATGTTCTTCCAATGGGAATATCCATGGAATTTGGAATATCCCTATTTTCCTAAATCAATTAATCCTATTTTTCTCACAGTATCCCATAAATGAAATTTTAATTCATTTTGAATCCCCATGCAATCCCTTTTTCAACAAGGCAAGCAAGACCTATGACAAGCTCTTACACAGTCCATGCCTTCATCATTGCACCCTCTTACACACTTCATCCCTCTTTCTTGCACAGTCCACCTTTCACATTTATGGGAGGGAGGACTAATCCTCATCTATTGATCTTCATCCTCATTCGACGGTCCACATGCTTCTTGAAAATCCGTAAACGGAAGGGGCATCTTCCAATCTAAAAAAACTTTCAATTGACAATGAAGTGTTGTTCAAATAGCCTTACAAAGCTTCAAACCCCCCCATCACTCATCACCAAATCGACTAGATTGCAAGGGGTTACGTTGTCGGATCGCCCACGCACATTCTACAAGCCTTTGCAACTACATCCGAGCACCATCACTCTTTTCGACAAAGAGATAGCAAGGAATAGAATAACCGTTTGGGTTTCTTTGTTTGTTTATTTGTTATCTTTTTTGTCTTGCTTTATTAGAGGACATGCGCCTAGGTTAGAAGTATGTTTCAATTGTTTTTGATTTCATACTAATCGTAAAACTAACCTTTGCAATCATGTGTTACATATGGTATGCCAGTGGGACTAGCACTCCACAATCAACTTTGAAGACATCTTACCCTCATTCTAGGCTGAAATTTAGTCCAAAACTTGAGCTAAATTTTTGTATTTTCTTTTAAATTTTTGAAAAATCCATTTCCAATACAGAAGCGGAATTGCTTTATTAATTGGCAGAAATGCTCCGGAAAGCAACAATATAGTGACTGGAAACGACGGAAACGCTTTCAACTTTTTCTGTCTATTTTGTGGAATCGGGGGAAATGGGGTTCCTATCGGTAGAAATGCTTTGCAAAATGGCAAAATTGTGATTTCAGGATCGAATTCACCGATACAGAGGAATCGCTTTGCTAAGTGGTGAAATTGCCATGTACTTTTTTCTGTTTGCACAACCTACTTTTCGGAGGCCATAAATTTTGAGTCAGATGTCCTTTTGACCTCCCATTTGTGGCAAAACAAAGCTATTAAAAGGACACACAAAACTATCAAAAGAAATTGTGAGTCGCTGAATCGCCTTGCATAGTGGCAGAATTGCAAAGGGTAGTAGTGATATCGCTATTGGTATTGGCAATATCATAATTTTTTGCTTTCTCTTTGCTAGTTTTCTGTAGTGTCAAAAACACTTTCTATAGTAGCGGAAACACTGTGTGTAGTAGCGGATTTGCTAATCCTAAAGGTAGAAACACAGTTTTTTGTTTCCTGCAGAACAACGAAATCGACCTGCAGAAAGGTGTAATCACTTTGCAGAACAATGAAATCGACTTGCGGAATGGTGAAAATGTAGACATAGACCAAAAAATTAATGAGACCTTATTTCCTTGTCAAAGATCACATTTGAGACTACTAACTTGTTTTCTACAGATTTTCGCTTATCAAAGATGTGATTATTCAACCAAACATCTTGCAAACATTTATTTTGGTGCTCTAAAAAAAACAAACACTTAAATTTGGTGCTTAAAACAAACTTGTTTAAGTTTGTTTTTGTGTTTGTGTTGTTGTTTGCGATAGCTTGATGTGTGTATTCTCTCCCCTTGTCTGATTTTGGGATCCTGGGTGATAAAAAACACTTGAGTTATCTTTTGTTCATTCCTGAAGAGGTTATGTATGCTCTCCTCTTGACCCTTGTGGGACCTTGAGGATCACAAATAGCTTATCTTCCTTTTTCCTTTTTGGCCACATGAATTGGACCTTGCTCCCTAACTACAGGTCCTTAGGGTGTAGTGACTAGGATTTCATCCCACAACATACATACCAACCTTGTATTCCAGTGGTGTATACAAATTGAGAGCCATTGTTGACATTGGCTAAGCAGTTGTGTCTCTTAAGCACAACCGTGAAGATAAAAAGTTTATCTTTAACACCAGGCTATCAGACAACACTCTTGAAGAACGATTTTCGGCGACACTCCATTGAATTCTTATGGGTAGAGTGGCCACAAAGGTACTAGACCCTTTCACGAACCTTGTTATTGCCCTTCTCATAGACTTGGGCCCCATTGTATGTTTCAATTGTTTTTGATTTTGTACCAACTGTAAAACTAACCTTTGCAATCGTGTGTTAGACAAGCAAACCTCAGTTGGGCTAAATGGGTGGCTAATTCTAAAGCTGGTATTACAAGCAACCTTCAAATAGTTGCAACAAACCAGATCTTTACAAGACCAGATCTTTGTACTAAATTTAGCTGGTGCTGGGTTGTGTATGGCTTCTCTAATGCTATTATTATAGACAACCCTTTGAGAGGAGCAACATACCAGATCCGCATACAGATAGATCTGATACTAAAATGAGCTGTTGTTGGGTTGTGCATGGTGAACAACAAGAAGTAAATGTGAAATCGGAAATGGAATCAACATTTTGTTCACAGGAATTTAACAACAAAAATTTGACATCAGATATTTGAAATTAGAATTTGGATTAGCAATTTAACAAAAAAAATATGGAAGTTAGGATCTGGACTGGAAGAAATCTTGGTGTCAAATACACAATAAGTGGATTAAATGCCGGAGGTTGGGGCTGATGCCCATAATTAGGAAAGACAGTCAAAACTCCAATATGCAGCAGATGAATAGCTGAATAAAAAATCAGAAACGAAATTTAGAGATTCAAGCAGTAAGATCTAGAGTGAAAAATAATTAATAAGTGTGATAGAGGTAGGAGGTTGTAGGACACCTAGGGTGAAATTTGTAAGCAAAAATTTGAAAATTGGGAACAGACAAAATTTCAGACATAGGAAGGGCCTGATTGTTAGGATTGGATGCTAATTGATATGATTCTATTTTTGAATGCTTATTTACATAAGAAAAGCCTATAATTATAGGCCATAAAACTTTCAAAGACAATTACTGATTCCAACTTGGACCTACCGACTTCCAACTATCCACCATTTGTTTTATTTATTTCTATCTACCATTTGAGTTATTCTATCAACCCACTTGCATATGGATTTGACCAATTTAGAGTAAATAAATATAGTTAACACACTAACTACAATGGTTGTCCTCATCAAATATGAGCATAAACCATAAACAACAACGATCAAAAGCAACATAGCAATGAAATGTGAAGTTGTAAAACTATGCTATAAATTGAAGACAAAGACCTAACCAAACATAAACATTGGGCATAAACTTAATGAGATGGGAACTAAGAGCTACTATGAATCCAAATGCAAATTGAAGTAACACCAAAGACTAAAAGGTGTATACACCTTGTTTTTGCATATTGACATTTTTTGTTTCCAGGGCTCATCGGTGCATTAATCTCCCTAAGCATATGTCCTCAGGTGTACATTGGGATTAGGATGGGCCGACGAGTGGCGCTTTATGAGATATTTTGTCATGCTTTACCATTCCTATTACTACCTTTAGATCACTGTGACATCAACCTAGCTTGGCCCTTGAGGTTCCAGTTCCCTCTTCTGCTCATCCTTTTCCCTTTGCTAGTCTTTATACGATGTCATTGGCCTAGTTGATGGCATCTTGCAATGCCCCTTGGTCATTGACCAGGCTTATGATGTATTGTTTTTGCTAGAAACCTTTTGTACGCCATTAGTTCAGTCGACGACATCGACTAGATCTGAGTTTTGAATTTTAGGTATAGCTATGTAGGGACAC
Organism: Torreya grandis; assembly: GCA_037957365.1. Lineage (NCBI taxonomy): Eukaryota > Viridiplantae > Streptophyta > Pinopsida > Cupressales > Taxaceae > Torreya > Torreya grandis. The sequence goes on along the minus strand of JARHVA010002776.1, from coordinate 398,170 downwards.
CTCCCCTTGTCCTACAATTGTCTTAGACAGTTGGGGGGTGCGACCGTCCCCCAGAATTTGCCAAATTTTGAAAAAAAGGGAGGCGTCTTGGGGACATCTTGAAATTTAAGGATGTTTCCAAAACATCCTCTTGGGGGGGGGGGGGGGGACATTCCCTAGAAGTTGTCAAATTTTGAAAAAAAGGAAGACGGCTCAGGGACATTCCTGAACTTCAAGATGTGCCCAAAACATCCTACTTTTTAGGGGATGTTTTGGGGACTCCTTGACGCCCCCAAAATTTTTAATATAAATTTTTAAATGTCCTTTTATTTTTACCAATATATTTGTATTTCAAATATTTAAATGTTAGTACAAATATCTTAAATATATTAATTTGAAAAAATGTTTGCCATGTTGATTAAGGACTTCATTACATTCTCCACAAATTATATGCCAATTGGTGACAAATGGTCTCAATGTAGCTACACAACTGCATTAGGCTCAAAAAAATCTTTGCGGGACAAAATTAACAATTTCCAAACTCCATTGTGTTCCCAAGATATCACAAATTTTCAATCATCTTCTCCAAACAAGAAAAATAACTCTCGTATGACGGTCAAATAGAGGTGAAATATAAGATCGGTCATTTTTATTGACATCTCAACTTTGCATGTTATTGTTGATGCATCTCTATCATTTACAATTTTAGATCAAGATTAATCATAATGGTTTAATTGCCAATGAGATATTGGTGGGTTGGTTAAGTGCGTTAGTTGTGCCCAACACTACCCAACTTCAAATCTTGTTGGATGTGAGGATGGTTGTGGTCGTATGTGTTGGGTTGTGGGGTGCTGGGCCCTCTGTTTGTGTCCCAATTGGGATTGGGCCGTTGATTATGGTCCATTTGGTTCATAGCTCCGGTCAAAAGCATTAAACGAACCAAAAAAAAAAAAACATAATGGTTTCATTTAGTAATTTATTGTTATTGTTTAACTTTAAATTAATAATTGAATTTCAGCTTATTTTATTTTCTGTAAGTTATTTTAATATTTGATTTGTATAATTTAGATATATAAATATTATTTTGATCGCTGTCACCCTACCATCCCCTATCGTCCCTAATTTGGATTTTTTTTGCCATCTTGGAAATCCCATCCCATCGTCTTGGAGTCTTAGGTAACTATGCTTTTAGGGTTTGGATATGTATTTATAGGATTCTTGATTGTCATTTTTCAAATATAAGACATTCAATCTGCTCTACTTGTGCACACAAAACCACCTTAGGAAGATGACTTAGGGCTAAAAAACTTATAATATAGGAAGACAAGTTAGCACAAGGTTTTCGAAGATATCAAAGGTAGGAGTTAAACCAACAAGGTACACCTAGTATTTGGAGTCTCCATCTTGGATCTATGCAGGTCTGTATACACTTTGACTTGACCTACATCTATTTCTCACAAAGTGCTGCAAGCCAAGGGGGAGATTAATGTGCTGACAAGTCAACCCAAGGTAAGTATCCCAACCCTATACTCTTTCTTTTGTATAGTGGTTGGTATATTAGATTGGTTCATTTGATTTTGTCCATGTTTAAATTAACAAACACTTGCTAGGTAATTGCTATCTCGACATACTATTTCTTTACAACTCATGCTTACCGTCTAATGACACCCCTAGATTAGGTTGCTCATGCTTATCGTGTTTAGGCATTTTGATTACCCATAGCTTTTGTTTACGGTTAATGACACCTTGGATAGAGGTAGGCTCTATACTTGCTGTTGTGTGTGTAGATTCCCCTTTTGGATCCATTACAACCTCTTGTGTCGACGACCCTTGTCTATAACTTTGGACTACTTTGTGGACCAATGTCTTGTATATTTGTTGGATCTAGAATGACCTCCCTTTTTGTATTTTGGCAAACACAACGTGAATGCTACCTTACTGTTGATTGGATTATCTTCACATTTTTTTGTTCCTAGCTTCTTAGCATTATCGATTTGTCAATTATTCCTTGCTTGCCAAGTTTCTCTTCTTCTATTAGCAACCCTAAAGGCTATTCTCTTTTTCCTACAATGGAATACTTTAACAATAACCAAGACGAAGACACCCAAGGTTTTTATCTCTCAAGTGGGAGACCCACAAGGGTTCTCCCTCAACAACAACAATTGTAACATGGCTCTTACCAACTTCAAGAAAAACCACCACCCCCTTCCCACCAAACATAAGATCCAAAACCAACTGACAAAAAACAAAGACAATTACTACCTCATGAGGAATCAAACCAAGAGGGAGAGGAAGATGACTATGTTGAACTCACTCCCTCTTGGTGGAAATTTAGTTCGTTTTTGTATTTTTTGATTTTATGACTCGATGAGAAGCGACACAAATTCACTAACAATTGAAGAAATCACTGTTGAGATGGTGATTTTCCTCTACATTTATGAGGGGCATTTCCTTCGTAGGATGTGTATTTTTTAGGTTTTTGTGTACTTTTAATTGGAAAGCACAAAAAATAAACAAAATTGGGAAATGGTTTAAGGAGAAAGGAGAATGGAGGTGAGAAACCTATGGCGAAATGAGTGCAGAGAACCGTCGAAATAATTCAAAAGTAAATGAAAGGGCTGGAAATTCTTCCTCACACAAAAATAGACATATGAATAACAAATGTAATGGGAACAGAAGGCTTGCCTGAAAGCACAAAGTCTCCTCACAACTTGGATTGGGTACACTTGGTACATAGCCCATACACGGAGTTTACAACACAAAGTCTGGAAACACCGTGAGTTGCACACAACCAAGAAAGGTGCAAGATTTCAATGGATTTTCTATCTACAAATGAAAATTCATAATTCATAAATAAAGAACATCAAAACCCACAAAGCCAAAGATTGATATCCCTTTCTTGCTTGCATTCCATTGCTCCAATTTGAAAAATCTCATTTTTGTCTGACTCAAATAATTCACAAAGTAGGGCCACCAAGCCTTGTCCATTGGGTGATGGAATCTGGTAATAGTATGTCTCACACCTTAACATATGAAACTAGGTCTTGCAAAGGGGCATTCAACAAAAACTAAGAATTGAACACATCAAAATTTCTCTGAGGATAAAATGCTTTACATCATTGGATTGCTTGTTTCAAGACATTTCCAATGCTTCAAACGGTAGCCAAAATTGCTTCCGGATATGAAAGATATGTCCAACTGAAGAATTTGTGCCTAGGGCACCCTTGATGTATCGTCAAAACAACATTTCTCCCTCTTTGTTTTCCAGCCAAACTTTTCATCAAAGGATTAAATAGTTTACATCATTGGATAGATTTTTTCAATACCTTCCCAATGTTTTAAACAAGAGTCAAAACGGAGTCCGAATGCAAAAGTTATGGCCAAAACAAAATGCTGAATTTTTCCTTTGTGCGTCCGACGCGTCCATGGGGTCAGCCCTGATGACCTTGGAAGTTTTGGATCTCCACCTTGAAAGTTATGGATCTCTGTTTAAATTTTGCATGCCCCTGATATTTGAAGCAAAGATGAACTTTGAGATGATATCTTTCCAACGAATCAAATGAGAACCAAAATGGAGTCCGGATGTGAAAGATATACCAAAACGGAGAATTTGCACCTTGTTGGCCCTTTGTACTTGGTGGGCTCCAAAGTTCAGATCTATAGTATGCAAAATATTTGAAGTTTGGGCTTTTGATGTCTGAAGCAAAGATGATCCTTGAGACAATATCTTTCCAATGCATCAAATGAGAACCAAAATGGAGTCCGGATGTGAAACATATGTCGAAATGAAGAATTTGCACCTCACTAGCCATTTGTTCTTGGTGGGCTTCAAAGTTCCAGATCTTTAGTGTGCAAAATCTATGAAGTTTGGGCCTCTGATGTCTGAAGCAAATATGATCCTTAGGATGATATCCTTCCAATGCATCAAACAAGAACCAAAATGGAGTTTGGATGCGAAAAATATGCCAAAACGGAGAATTTGCACCTAATTGGTCCTTGGTCTTGTTGGGCTCCAAAGTTCTAGATCTCTGGTATGAAAAAATATATGAAGTTTGAGACTTTGAGATATCAAACAAAGATGATCCCCTAGACAATATCTTTTCGACAAATCAAACGAGAACCAAAACAGAGTTCGTTTGTTGAAGATGCGCTAAAACGAAGAATTGCACTTGTTGTGCACTTGAGGTGCAAATAGTTCTTGATTTATCGGGCTTCTGCAAAATGAAATTCCTCAAATGAAACATGTAGAATATCTAGTACACCCATAAGGTCCAACTAGTCTAGTGCCAAACTTCTGATTTCTTTTAAGTGGGAAACAAAATTTTAAAACATTCATGAATTCAAATTTTGGGTACAACAGTGGCTTCGACTATGGGATTGCATTCCTTGGAGGAATGCAGGGGAACACTAGATTCTTTGGTGACTTGTGCCTTATCCACCTTGTGGATGGTGTGTAGTGTGCATGCATATCCCAATCCCGCCAACTAGCAACCAATTTGCTTATCCCTATCGTATGGGAACGAACATAGGGTGTCCGGTCAGATCATTGCCTTATAAATTCCACGTATTTTCCTGTTAGAGTTCCTTGTAAATAATGTGTAGCATGCATTATGTCCCGATTCGACCAACTGGCAATCAATTTGCTTATGCCAATTGCATGGGAATTGAACATGTGTTGTTGGGCCAGATCATCGTCTTCAAAACTCCACCTATTTGTCTAAGTATAAATTTTGGGCATTATATATGCTTGGAAAGATATACAAGGACAAATTTTCTGTGTTTAAGAACACAAGTTGATTTATTTGAATACCTTTGGAAGCAATGTTACCTAGAACATATCTTAGTAGAGCTCATAATATATATGATCGTCTAATAAGGGGTGTGCTCATGCTAGAAGGCTCTGACCTAGAAGTGTCCTATCAAGGGTTTATATCTTGCAATCAACTCCAACACGGGGAAGGGGGAAACACCACAACACACAAGCTGCGTTTATTGAACACAAACACAACAAAAAAATGGAAGGGGAAAACACAAGCCAAAATTGTGCAGAAAAGTAAACTATTTAAAAAGGAGAAGGCGGGACAACATGACTAAATATGACCATTCACGGGTTGAGAAAAATATAAGCCCTTGTGAAGCAAGTTTTGACAAGATGAGGACAACTTTGACATAACCATGAGAAACCACAACAACATAAATTAAACTTTATATATGGGATAAACTTTGAGGCGTGGGTGAGTAGATAAATATGGAATCAAACACTTGACCATACATACTTTCCTCATGAATAGAAGGAATATGTCTCAAATTGATACTTGGAATACTAACAACATGAATCATACCTCCTAAGTCTTTCACTTTGTGGTTGCTCTTGCAGCTCCTTATCTGTGAATGGCTGAACCGAATTGCCTTTAGGCGTCTCCAAAGGTGAGCTTGGGACGAAAACCTCATGTTGTACAACATGACTGAAAACTTCCTGCTAATTGTTTCTTCTTCAAAATCTGCTATGTGCTTGTACTCAAAATTATCACATGCCTCTTCATCAATATGAGATCCATTACTTTCATGACTCATCTCATGTTCTTGGAAGGAGGTTGAATTTGACTTTTTATTGTGTTCTCCTGGAACTTCTTTCTCTTGGGCTGAATTTTCAAGGATTTCTATAGAGCATCGAATGTAAGACGTTGATTCCTCTATTGGAGTGTTCATCATAGTGGAATTCAAACCATCACTTTCATCCCCAACACCAAGAACTTGCTCTTTTTGTATTTGCTCCATTGTGGGCAAATTTTGAATTGGGCAAACGTCTATTTGCTTGATATGTACAGCGCCATAGACATCTTTAAAAAAAGTACTCTTTTTTAATCAACAATTTCACGAATTGGATTTTCTTTGAACGCTGATATGAAAAGAAAAATAATTTTCACTGTTATGATTATTTGCAAAAATCCAATCAGCCCTTAATTCAGGGTTTTTCAATTTTTTTTTTGTTTATTTCCTTTACTTTTTGTCGCCCATTGTTTCCAAGGTAGGCTTATTTTGGTTTCAATGGAAATTTCTATATACTTGTAACAAAAATTCAAATAATGGACAACGATAACAAAGCTCAAAAAATCAAAAGTATGTGCTACTCATCATTTTCAGGTATCATTTCAATAGAGTTGTCAAAGAAACTGTTAGATTCCCAACAGAGTCTTCAAAAACTATTGGTGGAAATTTAGGTCGCTTTTGTATTTATTGGTTTTATGGCTCGTCCAATGAGAAGTGACAAATTCACCAACAATTGGAGAAATCACCATTGAGATGGTGATTTTCCTCTATGTTTGAGAGGGGCAGCTTTCTTGTATGATGTGTATTTTTTGGGTTTGTGTACTTAATCGGAAAGCACAAAAATGAAACAAAATTGGGATATGGTGGAAGGAGAAAGGAGGATGGAGGTGAGAAACCCACGGTAGAATGAATGCAAAGAACTGCCAGAATAACCCCGAAGTAAATGAAAGGCTGGAATTTCTTTTTTTCACACAAAATTAGACATATGATCAATAGATGTAATAGGTGAAAAGGTTGCGTGGAAGCACAAAGTCTCCTCGCAACTCGGCTTGGGTACATTTGGTACAAAGCCCACACATGGGGTTTACAACAGAGTCTGGAAACACCGTGAGTTGCACACAACTAGGGAAGGTGCAAGATTTCCATGGATTCTTTATCTACACATAAATATAGAATTCATAAACAAAGAACATCAAAACCCACAAAGCCAAAGATTGATATCACTTGCTTGCTTGCATTCCATTGCTCAAATCCGGAAAATTATATAGCCCACACACAAAGTTGCAGGCAACTCTTGACCAAGAGCTTGAAGGAAAGAACCCTTTTACAATTATCATATCTCCTATTTATAACACATAGGAGGATGAAATGACCTTTCGTATTCTCATTTTTGTCCTATTCTATTTTACATTTATTTTTCAATTTTTAATAAAGTGACTCAAATAAATCACAAAGCAGGCCCACCGAGCCTTGTTCATTGGGTGATGGAGTATGGCAATAGTATGTTCCAAACCTTAACATATGAAACTAGGTCTTGCAAAGGGGCATTCAGCAAAAATTGAGAATTGAATACATCAAAAAGTCTTTGAGGATATAATGCTTTACATCATTGGATTGCTTGTTTCAAGACCTTTCCAATGCTTCAAACGGGAGCCAAAATGGATTCCAATTATAAAAGATATGGCCAACCAGAGAATTCGTGCTCAACGCGCCCATGATGTACCATTAGAACAACATTTTTTCGTCTTTGTTTTCCAGCGAAACTTTTCATCAAAGGATCAAATATTTACATCATTGGATAGATCGTTTCAATACCTTTCCAACATTTCAAAGGAGAGTCAGAACGGAGTGCAGATGCAAAAGTTATGGCTAAACAAGATGTTGACTTTTTCCTTTCCACGTTTAGCACATTGGGCGCTCCCATGTGGTCTGGCTAGACAGCCTTGGTGCATTTGGCGTGCTCATGGGGTCAGGGCAAACAATCATGGAAGTTTTGGATCTCTGACGGAATTTTGCATAAAATTTGTGAAGTTTGGGCCCTTGATGTATGAAGCAAAGATGATCTTTGAGACAATATATTTCCAACAAATCAATCGAGAACCAAGACGAAGTTTAGATGTGAAAGATATACCAAAACGAAGAATTTGCACCTCGCTGGCCCTTTGTTCCTGGTGGGCTACAAAGTTCTAGATCTCTGGTGTGCAAAATCTATGAAGTTTGGGCTTCTGATGTCTGAAGCAAAGATGATCCTTGAGACAATATCTTTCCAACGCATCAAAGGAGAACTAAAACAAAGTCTAGATGTGAAACATATGCCAAAACAAAGAATTTGCATCTCATTGGTCCTTTGTTCTTGGCGGGCTCTAAAGTTTCAAATCTCTGGGGTGTAAAATACATGAAGTTTGGGCCTTTGATGTTTGAAGCAAAGATGATCCTTAGGACAATATCCTTCCAACGTATCAAATGAGAACCAAAACGGAGTCTAGATGTGAAATATATTCTAAAATGGAGAGTTTGCACCTAGCTGGCCCTTGGTCTTGCTGGGCTCCGAAGTTCTGGATCTTTGGTATGAGAAATATATGAAGTTCGAGACTCTAAGAATTTAAGCATATATGATCCCCTAGACAATGTTTTTCCAACAAATGAAATGAGAACCAAAACGGAGTCCGGTTGTGGAAGACATGCGAAAATAGAGAATTGCACTTGCTGCGCACTTGAGGTGTGAATAGTACTTGATTTCTTGGACTTCTTTAAAATCAAATTTCCTCAAATGAAACATGTAGAAGACCTGGTACATCCATGAGGCCTAGCTGATCTAGTGCCAAACTTTCAATTTCTTCAAGTGGGAACCAAAATTTAAAAAATTTCATGAATTCAAATTCTGGGTACAACACTTTCGAAACACCAAACTTTCTCACTGACATTCTTGAACAAGTAGGAATGTCACATGCAAAAATTCAAGCTCTCATGGCTCCCTATTTCTTCAAGACCCCAACTAGGTCTGGTTTTGTCTTAGGCATTGAGGCAAAGCAAGCCATGACTTGCCTTGTCCCATCCTCTTCCACAATCCCATCTATAGCTAACAACAAGGCGGGTACTACTGCTAGTACCTTGCCCCTTCAAACCAACAAAACCAATCAAGCTACCAATTCTACTCAAGCCAATCAATTAATGCAAAATCCTTCTAGGGATCCCATTTAGATTATCATGCAAGTCTTAGACTGAATGGCCCACATGCAAACATCTAGTGCAAATCGATTCATGCAAATGCAAAATCAACTATTTCAAATGCCAAATTGACCTCAACAAACTCAATGGGGAATGCCTAACCAATGTTTGCTCCCTTGCACCCACCTTAAGGATCACCTCGGGAACTTAGTCCCACAACCACCTATTCGTAATAAAGCTATCAAAAACTCATAAAACAAAGCCTTAGCACCTTACATTATAGCTAAGGACAATGGGGGAATCACTCCAACCATCACTTATGACGGGTCCACCGATTTCACTTTGCATCTTAAGGCACTTCACAACCTCTACAAAGATTAGCTCAAAACTAACACCTATGCAATGACCAAACTACTAGCAAAAACTCTAATTGGTGATGCCTTAGAATGTTGCAGTGAACTCAAGCCTAACTCCATTGTCGAATTAGAAGGCTTAATTAGCGCATTGGTCCAAGAGTTTCAATATCATGACTTACCTAAGGACAACTTGGGTAACTTTATCGATTACAAACAATTAGATCATGAGCCAGCCCATGATCAAGTGATGGAAATCCTTGGCCCATAAAACCGATCACAATATGACCAAGGAAAGACTCTTCAAGTTCTTCACAACTGCTTGAGAACAAAAATTACAATACAAAGTTAGGTCCTTCCCTTCTAAGACATTGGAGGAAGCCCTTGAACAAGATAAAGGACATGGCCATTTGTGACAAATTGAGATTCCTCAATCCAAACAAAACCCCTGTTTGCTCATAAGACCTAACAAAAATATGTATGCTACCGATGATGGTATTTTCGAACTCATGATCATAGTTTTGAATCTAAAAAACAATTAACACAATTATGCCTAGTGCTCCTCAAAATGTGGCTCTTTCCCAACCTTGAGAAGTCCTTTTCAACCACCTTTTAAGTCAGAAAACTAAAGCAAAGAAGAGCTTAAAAAGAGATTACCTAGACCTTAGCCGAAAGAGTTAGATCTTACAAAGCCAACACCTCAATGATATGACAATTTTTTTTTTGGTTTCACTCTAATTGGGGGTCATTCGCATGAAAATTGTCTCTCCCTCCACACGATAGCCCACAACTTTCTCCTTGGCAATAACGTTGACCATGCTGCTATGGCAATAGTTCCTTAATGTTTCCAAACATAATGAATACTGCAACAAGCATGAAGCCCTTCACCAAGCAAATGGATATTTATACCAATCCTTTATCGGATCACTCTAAAAATAACAAGCAAGCATCTCAAGATAATACCAACACACAACATCCTCAAAACTACAATTAACCCTTTAATGCCATATAAACTATAGTTAACTCTAATTCCTCTACCAATGAGGAAAATCTAGTTCACATGAATGGCATGAAGCGTGTCGTCACATGCTTACATTCAAAATACAATTCTCAACCCCCTATTGCAGCTAACTATAAGACCTACAAAATTGTTTAGGCCTATAGTATAGGGTAGACATCTTTTGCAATCCCCTTGGAAACACAAAAAACCGAAGGTTTACAAAATTTTGATGTCATTGGCCGCGCTGATGATGTTGAAAATTTAGACTCATTTATGCCAAGCCGATGACTTTCCTTGTATCAATCCCATCTGACGACGTTGACCATTACCAAAAAAATAAAAAATTTAGATTCATCTCCCCCTGAGGGCAAATCTAATATCATTCACACTTCTTAGATACATTTTAAATTAGAGTAGACTCGCTTTGAGGAATGGGATCCTATTTCGAAGCTCTCTAATATCGGAAGGAAGATTCCATTCCTTGAGCATGTGTAACTCACCTAAACACCGCAATCACCTAATGCAAACTTTGTTGCAGATGAATATTCCTCAACCACTTGAGTTGGGGTATAAGAAGCCCCATTACATGGTTCCAACGAGAGTATCATGCAACAATGTGAAGAGTTATCTATTCAAATTGACAAAACTACCAATCAAGCATTATCACTCAAATTTCCGATTCAGTCAATGATTCCAAACAAAATCCTATTTCATTTTGTTGACCCTCCACTCTTTATCAATGTTTGAATTGGTGATGTCTAAGAGAGCCCTCATCGGCAAAGGCTCTGACACTTGTGGTGTTTCTTTAGTCTTCATAAAATGTCTCATCTATTCCACTATCAATTTGAAAACCACTTGTATCCCATGCCAAGGATATGATCGAAAATAAATGTCTCACATGGGATGAATTTGGCTTCTTAACACGATACCTCCAAGAATGGTTAGGGTGAAAGTGATGATCTTCAACTTTCCCCTCTTATAACATCTTGCTTGGGCTCCCTTGGACTCATTGAATGAGGGCCATAGCTTTTTCTGCTTGCCAATGGGTTAGGTTCCCCTACTTAGGGGCCATCCACAAGGTCTAAGGCAATACCAACCCATAAAATTTTGATCAATTCCAACAACGCGGCATCTACAATTTATATGCCCTTGAAGGGATACTGAGTGCTTATTTTAGAGAATATCAATGCTTTAACTATACTGTCAATTCCTTGTGAGGCTATAGTGGTCATTTCAAACTTGTTGGGGGAGTTTCACCAAAACACCTCAATTCCGATGATGATGAGCCCATTGACATAAATCTTAAAATCAAAACATCCGATTTTACCCCAACACATCATTGCTCATTTGTCTCCTACCCTGCGACCTTGATCTCACAAGAAGGCAATCAATGAGATTCCTGCAACCACATCCTTCAAGAAGTAGTCCCCTAAAAATACTTCTAGTGAAATTGTGGTCAAATTGCTCATTGTTGATCACAACACCCTCGAGTGTGACGATGATTACACATTAGATGATCCATATTTGTTTGGCTATGTCCAAACAAAGGACACACTCTTTGCAGTAGCAAAATTCCCTCCAAAAACTCACAATCAAACATCTTTCAACAATAGTATTAACATGGCAAATCTTTCATCTCACTTTGACATTAATGAAGATGATTTACTCTCTATTTGTACCACTCCTAGTGATGAACTTGACGATTCTAACATGGCTAATCTTTCTTCTCACTTTGACGTTAATGAAGATGATTTACTATCTATTTGTAGCACTCCTCATGATGCATCTAACGATTCTAACATGGGTATGGTCCCTTATGTTAGGTCCACACCCATGGAGTCCTTTGATTGTTAGCTTATTTAGAACTTCGTCTCCTCGCCAATCAAGAGCAAAACCAATAATGCAAAATCTAGCACACTATCATCCAACCCGATATTTGCATAGGGCACAAGGCCTAGGGTCTTCTGGCTCAAAATTGTAGAGCACGCAGGAAGCATCTTGAGTAATTAACTTTGCACTCACAAACCCTTATGATGGAAAGTCAACAGTCATGCTCACCTCCACCTAGGCACTTTTTAGAGTTTAATGGTACATTTACACACTTTGTGACAAGTTGAATTTATCGACAACATCAATGGTCCACACACAAAAGAGTCAGTCACCATCGCCTTTATACCATTCAAATAGTCAATCTCCCAAGAAATCTCTTGCACGCTTCCCCAAGAAAGGGGAACATTATTATTTCTGGCATGATTACAATTCCCACTCTATAAATGAGTGCCGAGTAGACCAATAACATATCCAACAATTTGAACGATTGGAGGAACAACCTCCCCTACAATATCAACAAATTGAATAGTTGGAGGGACAACTTAATTCACTGGAGTAGCAGCCTCCCTGTATACCTCATTCATAACCGAATGATCAGCATCCTCTCGATTCTACCTTGCCTACTTTCTCTATTGAGGCTATTCGCAAGGTTATCTTTGCAAGGATTGTTTAGAAATTGTAAGAAATAATTATCAAATCTAGATACAAACTACATCTAAAATCCTATGAAGTTGTTGATGAAGTATGTAATGACATTCTAAAACATTTGTGAGCTATCATATTTTATCATATATTTCAACATGTATTGAATGTTATATTATTCTCTTTAGCACTTAGATTTTTGTTATTAATTTTACTTTTTAAGCACCTCCTTCTTGGGTTTATCTGAGTTTGTTAACTTAACGTTACCTTGATAGTTCACTTTTCATGTACTTCCCTCTTGTGTTTATCTGACACTGTTAATTTAATGTTACCTTGGTAGTTTACTTTTCATGTACCTCCCTCTTGGGTTTACTTGGCCTTGCTAACTTAGTGTTATCTTAGTAGTTTACTTTTCTTGTACTTCCCTCTTCAGTTTATCTTGCCTTGTTAACTTTACATCATCTCGATAGGGTAGTTCACTTTTTTTTAATATTTCCCTCTTGGGTTTATTCGGCCTTGTTAACTTAACATTACCTTGGTAGTTAACTTTTTCTGTGTTTCTCCCTTGGGTTTATCTTACTTAACGTTATCTTAACTTTTTCTACATTTATTTCTCGAGTTTATCTGAGTTAAAGTTAACTTTTTTTGCATTTCTCTCTTAGGTTTATCTGACTTAACGTTATCTTGTTAGTTTAATTTTCATGCATTCTATCTTAGTTTTGTCCAGCCATTGCACTTTCCAGCCCTTTGGTATTTTACTGTATATAATGACCATTTCCCTCATGGGTTTAACCTCTTTCATTGCTTGTGTTAGACCTATTGATGGTTTACAGTTCCTATCTAGTGACATTGCTACCTATTTCCTTCATCTCACTATCCCGCTTAGGCTTATCTTCACACTCACACATTCATGATGCGATTTGATGCACATTCACATGTACTGCCAAATCCTATACTCCTAGTCTTTTTTGAAGCAAAATACCCCCTCTTGTGGTCGATTATTGGCATACCATTATTGTACCACCTTTCCCTTATGTGGATTACTCGCATTACCCATTTTCCTGCTTCTGTTGTCACTGAAGGCACACTTAGGTTGTAGATAATATCACACTCTTCGAAAGTGTAAGTCTAGAAGTATCTAAGTATCTTGGTTTCTAGGTTCTCCTTAGCAACTAGGTCTAAGCTCTCTTGTGTTGTTATCTTAAAAACCCATTGCTGGCCTTCCAAATCTATATGGTGGAAAATAGAGCTGTATCTAGGAAAGTCTCTAGGTGTTGTTGGGTGTGGTAGTCCAAACTGTTTAGGAACTCGATCACAAGAATGTGGTGTTACCCACTAGGAAAAGTGTCTTTTCAGCTTGGTCAAACCCCAAGCTTGCATTGTAGATGGCCAAGAGGCCATGCATCAACTGTACATGTGTAAGGAGTCCACACTATATCTACTCTCCGCACTTTATCCAATCTTGGATATCCGCTTCGAGATCTAACCAATGGCCCTCAAGCCAAACAACTAACTCGAGGCAAGTGCCTTGTCATCTATAGCGGTGTGCCTGTCGGTCTATATATAGGAAGTCACTTGTAGATACACACGACAAATAATATAACTCGCTCTATTGCCAAGGGCTCTTGGGCAAAAGATGTTGTAGATGTCATGTGCATATTGCTCCCAAATACACACACCCATGTTGTACATTGGGCCTTGCTCCGATGCAGGCCAACACATCACTATAGAAAATAATGGAACTCCCCCATCTGACTTGTGATGCAGTACTCATGTCACTATGACCTTGAGAATTGTCTTCCAACGATTCAAAATTTGGGCAACAAAAACATCTCACAAGTGCACAATGTATTAGTGTGGGTGGTAGTTATCTACCCCTTGGTCCATTGGGCAAATGCTCACCGCTTTGCATCTATGTAATGGGTAGCCCTTATATATTGTGGACATCCTCTAGAGTGGAAGTCTTCACTATGTCCCCATCCACCACCCACTTGCATGTGTTGGTGTGAATCTCCAAGAAGTCCATGAACATGACTAGGAGATCAACATCTACATTTGATAGCTTGGCCAATAGATTAGGTGGCAATGAGACATTCACTTTAGCAAAAATCAAACAACATTACCCAATCATTCTCATGTTAGACAATAATTAGGTCAATTACAAGAAAACTAAAAAAACACACGCAAAATTACAACTTTATAACTAGATCGACCATGTTGACAGTATGTGATCAACCATGTATTAGCAATCTACCTCATTGGCTATGCGACAATATGTCATCGGCCATTTCCTAAATTTTATACTATATTGGCCATTTCCTAAATTTTATACTACGTCGATCTTTTTTGAAATTTTATATGACATCGGCTCTCTTAAATTCCTACTACATCGGCGATTTCAACTTAATCTCATCGACCCCTTTCCACAATCGATTACAGTGGCAATCTGACAAAACGTCATTCACCATGTTGTGATCCCCTTTTTGTAAAATGTCATCTGCCGGACCAGTGATGTTTTGCAGGGGCACGATCACATTTATTGCTCCTAAAAATTGCACATCCTTTGCAGAATTAATTTGAGACAAACCCCTTACCCCTCTTTATGTGCTACATTTTGACGGTTTTTAGGACACTTCATCTGGGGGATTTCTTGTCACCTATTTTCCCTAATCTACCTATTTACCAATCCCAAATTTAAATGCAAAACCTACCTTGATGATCATTGCGACTAGTCCTAGTGGTGCTTCCCCATGTCAGCTTTACTACCTTTCGCCACCGTCTCTTTCTGCGCTAGATATGGTTTGCTCAGAGCTCAAATATCTCCAAAATCTCATATCGCAATATAAAAAATGAAGGGCCCTACCCTATTTATAGCCTTCAATTCGAAATTTCAAAAATTCTCTCTTAGATTGCATAAAACTACCATATCTTTGCAACTATAGCTCCTATTAACAAAATGAAAGAAGCACTAGAATCTTGGGGTTGCAAGGAATTTTATGGTACTAACGGAATATATTTACAATTTTTTTGAAAAACATTTGTTTTATAGGTTTGCCTAACCCATCTCAGCATCATTTTGGTCCCTTTTCACCGGTCTTGACCTAACACCAATGATTGGCAATGTTTAGATTCTTACAACCAGGTAGGTAAGTGAAGGTATATATGTTCATTTATATACTTTCTATTTTCTCATATTTAACATTTATTACAACACTTGCTTATTATCTTTATGGTACTATGTTATTTTCCCAAAGCACCATCATGTATTACATAATGTGACACATGATGAGCTTTAGGTGGGGCATATGTATACACCTTATTTTTGCTTACTAATATTTTTAGTTTCCAAGGTCCATCAACTCATTAATCTCATTGAGTCTACGCCTTGAGGAATACATAGGGATTGGGGTGGGCTGGTTAGTGACACTTCGTGAGAGATTATGTCATGCTTTATTATCCTTGCTACCACCTTTAGATTACCATGACATCAACCTAGCTTGTCCCTTGAGGTTGTTGTTCCCCCTTTTGCTCCTATTTTACCCTTTACATGCCTTTATTTGATGTCATCAGTTTGATTGATGACGTCTTGCAATGTCCCTGGTCTAGCTGACTTCATCAACCAACAAATAACATTGTTTTTGTGGGAAACCTTTTTTGTGACATCGACTAGTCCAATGATGTTCGTGAGATATGAGTTTTGGCCTTAGGGTTTGGATCCATATTTATAGAGTTCGGATAATCATGTCACAAAGACAAGATATCCAATCTGCTTTTTTCGCGCACACAAATCCATCTTTAGGGAGAAGAACATTTATTACTACACTTGCTTATTATCTTTATGGTACTATGTTATTTTTCCAGAGCACCATCCTGCATTACACTACTGTGACACATGATGAGCTTTAGGTGGGGCATATGTATGCAACTTTTTTTTTTTAATTGAATTTTTTTTGTATCTAGGGTTCGTCAGCGCATTATTTTTTTCAAGTGTACATCATAGGAGTATGCGAGGATTGTGGTGGGCTGGCTATTGGCGCTTTGTGAGAGATTTTGTCATGCTTTATTATTCATACTACTTGTTTTGATTATTTCACCTAAAGAGATTTAAAATAATTGAAACTATGCACTAATTCATATTACAAAATTAACGGTGATAAATACAATTCTCTAAATTGAAACAAAATAATAGATATTGCAACAACTTGATCTATAAATGACAAGACAATAAAGTGATGAGTTACTTAGCAGATTCTGATTGTCTGTCACTCACAAAAGATTGCCACCAAATCTAGAAATGCTCAAGATATGCTTCGTCAAGTGCTTAGGTCTGAAACAGGGGTTGACAGTCTATCTAGATGTTGTTGGCAAGGTCAGATGCCTGTGGCAACTGACACTATTGGGGTTTATCGAGAATGTCTTTGTGCACTATGGAGATATTTTTGTATGTGATCCGGGCAACACTTCAGGTGACAATTCGGGTGACACTTCAGGGGACAATTTGGGCGGAAGTTTTGCAACCAATTGGGGTAGAACCGTCGTCCGAATTGGCCCCTGAAGTGTCGCCCGAATTGTCGCTTGAAGTGTTGCACGGATCATTATGCGCGAAATCTTCAATCCTATGTGATAATGCGTATTTTCTCATTTGTCCAAAATTCTAATTGTGTTTGATCGATTATAAGAGACCTTAAAAAGGGGTTAACATTTTGGTTGGATTGACCCCAACCACTCCCCACTGAATCGCTAAGCGTTGCCTACGTTCCAATACTCAAAGAGGACTCAAACCACATGTGGTTCTCCCACTTAGATGAGTGTGTGAATATGTATCATGAACAATCTAGAATGTAGTACTTTTTTTTATCTTTGACATTTGGCACCATGCAACTTTGACCTCTTAGTATTCAGATTTGGCTCTCTACGGACTGCATTAGGACTTTTCTTTGATGGTTTGAGATATGTATATATCTTTTGAATAATGTTCCAAGAGAGTGAGAACTGATCTAAGGTCTTGTTAGGTATTTTCCAGGGGAATAATAACCTGAAGAATGATTTGTATATATATAAGTGACTTTGTTAATTTTCCACCACAAATGATCTAGGAAACATGTCTAGGCTGATCTAATGAGGATTTCTCAATTTGAAAAATAGCCTTTGAGGGCCCATGGACACTATCGATAGAGGGAGGCACTTGCAGTAACCACCATTGTCTAGGTTTATAGGAAGTGTCTTGGGAGTGCAATTGAGGATTCGAGGTATGAAGAATGTCTGACTAGGATTTTGAAGGAGTTCTTGTATAGACTAAGTTGATCCCGAAAAAATATGTTTGGTGAATAAAGGTGGCTAAGGCAATTGATGGGTAGACTAATAGAGGGAAAGTGTGCTCAAGAGTCAGATATATGTACATTATCCAAGTATGTCAAATTAATGTTTACCAAAATGTCAAAGACCAAATTTAGATGTCTACAAATGCTCCCTTTTAATCTAATATTGAAAATGCTAATTTAAAAAGATAAAAAAAATAAATTTGGTACCTATGATAATTGCACTTGGTGATGATCGGTGTAGTCGGAATATACTATTTGCTCCATGTGAAACATACAAGAAAACATGTGTAGATTAATGTCTTCTCATGGTAAGTAATTTGAAATAATGTGAATCATTGAAAGATATTGAAAATAAAAAGCTAAGGAACAAATACACGTGATGGTATGCAAATGAAGGTGCCACTTATTGAACTTGATTGGAGAATACCATGGGGTGAACATGCCCCAAGGAGACGCAACTACTAAAATGGTAAGATGACCCCACCTGCCACTAGAAAAGGCAGTGCTAGAAGTTGAATGACGCAACGACCTCAACCAATTGTCCCTTGTGTTTAGATAACCCTTCTTGAAACGGAGAAAATTTGATCTAGCCTCACTCTTGTATTGGCTAAAGAATCAAACAAGGGTGTGACAATAATAACTTTCACTCGTGGAAACCTTGAATCTAGATTTGTATGTAAAAATGACCAACTATTGTAGACATATACAAAATTAAAGTGCTCATGTAGTACCACTGTTCCCCACCAATCTTCATTATAGAAAAGTGTTTGCATGAATGAAATCCATGCGCCATCTGATTAATTTGTCCCCCAAAGTGATATAGCATGTCTCAGTTGTTCTTCAAAGTGATATGGAATGTCAACATTTGTCTCTCAAAATGTCATAAATGTTTGAATTATTCTTCAAAATCATGTGAATATTTCTCAATATGCTCGATCTTACCCATCTGAATCATATAACTATCCTAGAATGTGAAATGCTTTGTCTGGCATGGCTTGAATCTTTGAAACAAACCCACTGTATGCCCCCTTTTTGATATGAGGGATGAAGCTTGCAAATCACTCATTTCAATAGGAAAGAGTTATGCACATCACGTGTTATATAGAAATAATATAGTTATGTAAAATACATATACAAACATGATAGGTTATGTCTTCATAGAAGAATTTTGATCATTGCAAGCACAAATGAAACATGTAATCCAAGGGAGGGATAGTTGTTTGTTAGTAGCACACAAGATACAATCATGATAATCCATCTGTAAACATGTGTCAATGTTAACTAGACATATTAATGAAGTACCAATATTAGGAATTGCAATAGATGCACAATAAAATCGTGGCAAGCCAATAGAAATGAATAGCACACAATAGAGATATTCGTGATAGAAATAATAGCACTTAGCATGCAATGACCGTCAATTAGTTGCATATAAAGGTATGGAAACACACACACACAATATCATATGGAATAAATCGCAAGCGCACACATCATGATCAAGAAGCACGTAAGCATACAATACATGACAACTCTGACATGACATGGCCACATCATGGACTAGAGGATCCTCTAACACAATTGACACACAAAGTGACAAGACATAGTCAATGTCCTCGCAAATCATAGAACAATCAATACAAAACACATTAATGATCAACAAATTTTACAATCTTGAGCAGCAACAAGATTTCACTAAGCAAGCAATGTTAGTCTACACAATCAATTAATGTCATCATCTAGCATAACAAAGTATAATAAATTAGCACTCTAAAAGTATGAGCAAAAACAAGTCATGTATAAATAGTCTAAATAGCTCAATATGATCAATGGATTAGCATAGAAAGATTTAACTTGAGAAATGTGCCAAGATTCCCCCAGTTTGGTCATGCCCTAAATGTAGAAAGGTTGCTTGTGGGAGTGATCAATGTCATGCATCTGTATGTACATATCTCATATATAATTTATATGTTTTGCATCCAATTCATGTATACCGTGAAACAACATGTGTGTAGAAAATGATACGTAACTCACCATGTAAATGGCATATGACATCAAACAACTATGTGCACCATCAAAGCAAAATGTGCATAGGTCTTGGTTTTGTATTTTTAAATACTTGAATGTTTTTTTTTACTTTTTTGAAATAGTTATCTGTTTTTGTATTTTCTCATGTCTAGAATTGGTGCAAATGCATAAATATTCATAGGATTTTTCAAAGGTTTTCCTCTAATTGCGGTTAAATGATAAGATTTTGTGCCTAGCTTTTCTGTAATAATGAACCGTCCTAGCCATTTGGGTTTGAAATTTCCTTTTCTTTCTTTATCTGCATTAGTGTTCTTTTGATTTTCTTTTAGTACCAAGTCGCCAATGCCAAATTCTCTTGCTTGAATTTTCTTTTTATATGCTTTCTTAATGCAATTTTGTTAAACTCGTAGATGTTTGATAGTGTGGATATGTGTTTCATCCAACATTCTAATTGATGCAATCACTTTTCTTGATATTTGTTCTCTTTGATGATATTTTTAAGAGATACACGTAAGGATGGTATCTCAAGCTCTAAGGGCAATACCACTTCAATACCATAAACGAGGGAATAAGGAGTAGCCTTGATAGGTGTGCAGAGACTTGCGATACGCCCATAGGGTGTAAATGGTCTAGTTATGCCAAATTTTCCCATTTTTTTGCAACTATTTTACATAAAGATTTTAAAAATTATTTTATGTGTAGCTTCCACTTGTCCATTCCCTTGTGGATAATGAGTAGAAAATGTATGCCAGATTCTATATTTAGTGCAAAACTTTTTAACTATTTTGTTTTTTAAGGATGACTCTTATCCATAATGATCGTTGAAGGGAGCCCAAATAATGAAATGATATTAGTCATTAGGAATTCACAGATGTCTTCCTCTAATGGATTCTAAAGGGATTGCCTCGACCCACTTTGTAAAACATTCAGTAGCTGTTATGATGAACTTGTGGCCTTTTGAGATACCGGGATTGTGTTGCCTACTGGATCGAATCCCCAGAGGGAGAAGGGCTTGGGTGAGACAATAAGTTGTAACACTTGTGATGTTGCATGGCTTATTTTGTTGTGTCGTTGACATTGCATGCATATTCTTGGCATTCTTAGTCCATTGTAGCCCAATAATAACCCATTTGTAATAATTTATATGAGATGGCTTTTCCATTGAAATGTCCACCGCACTCACTATCGTGCACCTCTTGTAAAACAATTTTGACCTGGTCACGTTTAAGGCGTCAAAGTAATTGACCCTCAAATGATCTCTTGAAAAGAGCCTCTTCAACAATAACTATTGAATTGCATCCCATTGTAACTTCTGCTTGTCAGGGGTGAAAAATTGGCAGGAGTAGTTGCTTTGAATAATAATTTATAATTGTCATTGTACCATTATGAATTACTTGTATTACATGTAATGATAAATATTGCCAAGTTGTCCAAATTTGTTGATGTAATGGAAGGTGGTCGTAATTTCCGAATGGTCAATATGGTCTGATCATCGGTGATATCTATAAGAACAAGGGAAGCTGCACTGGCCATTGCGTCTGCATGGTAGTTATTTGTTTGAGTTAACTAAATGTTGTACCATGTTTCTGTATGGAATTAACTTTTCTTCCTTTGTGAGATAAACATTTATGCTCTGATTAACTACGAGTTGAGAGTCACCATATACCTTAATATATTTGATCTGCATTGTTCAATCGATGCACAATCCTAAAATCAATGCCTTATTCCACTATGTTATTTGTGCATAAAAAGCGTAAATGGTATGCCAATGGCATAGTATGCCCTTGAGGAGTGACTCAAACTATTCTTGCCTCAACACATTTAGATCCATCACAATACATAGTCCAAGTATTGTCCTCAATGGTGTATATGGTAAAATCTTCTCGAAAATTATCGTTGATATGTGTTGTATGAACTAATGGCACCGTTGCTAATTGGTTTGCAATTACTTGGCCTTTCACTAACTTTTGGGATATAGACTTTAGATAGAACACCATGGGTAACATTGCCCTCTTGGCTATCCGACTTGACAAATATGGTTTCAACATGAGATACTTGAGTGGATCCACTTTCACAACGACGTGTTTTATTATTAAGCAATGCAATTTCGAAGTTTTTGTGTAGCAAAGACAATGGCCAAACACAATTTTTCTATTGTATTATAATTTTTTTAATAATCTACAAGAGTATGACTAATGTAATAATTTGCGTTCTCAGTGGGCATCACTGTATTGTGCCAACAAGTCTCCTATTGCGTGTTCTATAGCAAAAATGTATGGTAGTAATTGTTTATTCGGAATAGGTGGCATCATGATTGGTGTATTAAGAAGATATTCCTTGATTCCATCAAAACTCTTTTGACAACATTCATCCCATTCGAATTCTGTATCTTTTCTCATTAATCGAGTAAGTGGTTGTGTTTTATCAGATAGTTGAGCGATAAACCGTTTGATTGCTTGAACTCTTTTGTGTGGGCATCTTAATTGTTTTATTCTTATGGGTGGGGGCATCTCAACTATAGCTTCGATTTTTTTGGGATCAACCTCTATGCCTCGTTGGGATATGATTATAGCATAACAATTTTATAAAAGACACTTTGAATACACACTTTTTTAGGTTTAAGCATACATTATACTTTTGTTAAGCATCAAACATTTACCATAAATATTTCGCATGATTTTATTGAAATTTGGTTTTTTCAATCAAGTCATCAACATAATCTTCCATGGTTTTATGTATGAGGTCATGAAATGTGTGTGTCATGGCCTTTTGAAAGGTGGCTTCAACCTTCTTGAGTACGAAGGGCATGCTCACCTAACAAAATGTTCCCCATGGCATTGTAAAGGCTGTTTTGTTTTGGTTGTCATGATTGATCTTTATTTGATTGTACCCCACAAATCCATCCATAAATGAGAGCATTTCATAACCCATTGTAGAATCGACAATCATATCGATGTTAAGTAATAGAAAGTCATCCTTAGGACAAACTTTATTAAACCCCACAAGTTTGTACAAATCTTAATTTGTCTATTAAGCTTATTGATCGAAATGATATTAGAAATCCA
This sequence comes from Torreya grandis, assembly GCA_037957365.1. Classification (NCBI taxonomy): domain Eukaryota; kingdom Viridiplantae; phylum Streptophyta; class Pinopsida; order Cupressales; family Taxaceae; genus Torreya; species Torreya grandis. The sequence goes on along the minus strand of JARHVA010002776.1, from coordinate 375,237 downwards.
AGGTGAGTAATCGATGGGTTAAATAGACCCCGCACTGAGCAATTTTTGAATCTCATTTTTGACTAGCAGGGCCACTTTACTTAACTAGTTTGGTGCTAGGGTGGAGAATGATATTATGTAATGGTATTGAAGGATCAATCTAGCATATGAATGTAAGACCAAACAAATAATTTATGGAAATCATGTAACATATCTCTAAAGGATTTGTCGTTTTCAGCCCTTGGCATCGCTGCAAGGAGGACAAGTCTTGGGTCTTTAGTGGTGCCATAATAAAATTTCATCATTTCTTCATTTAACAGTGGTGAGTGATCTTCCACATTCAATGTGATAGGGATAGTATCATGACCATCCAACTTGACATCTTTGTCTTGAGGATTTAGCCTCTTCAAAATATGCATGGGCATGTCTTTTAGAACGAAACATTTTCTTATGATAGAAGGAAGGGAGATCTCATCTACCTCCAAATATTCTAGGATAGACTCATCATTAGGAAATTCATCTAATTTCCAGATTTATGGCAAGATCGTATCATCTATGAGCTCGGGGTATATTAACTCTAGAGTTGCTATGTGATTGACTTTTTGCTCATGGTTTGGTTTAGATTTAAGGAAATGTGTATAAAGAGAAACTTTCATTGTTGTACTCGTTATTGTGGGTACTTAGGTATGCATGGTCTGTGTGGAAAAGGATACATGAGTCGTTCTTATATCCTAGTCCCTACTTTCCTTTATGGTCGAATGGAGGGAGGGGTTCAATAATGCCTTGTTCTTGCTTTCCTAGTCCCTGTCCATTGTATCCCAATTTCCGCATATATTTCAGTGCAAAAACATATTGCTTTAAGTCTAATGTCTGGGTTGAACGGGTAGTGGTGTCATAGTTAATTGTCGAAGGTGTTATGGTTGTGCCCTTAACGAATGTGGATGTTTTGAGGTCATATGGCGGAATGGGGTGCCCATTTTCAAAATCATTCAACGTGCTTTGTGTAGGTTCAACTATAGGTTCACGATCCATATTATCAGCCCTTATTATCATCTTATATGTGCTCTAATGGTATCATTTATGTGGGGGGAATCATTGAGGGTTGCAATGTTTTCATATGAGGTATGTAATTCTTAGTGGGTTGAGTCATTGTGCAATATTTGAAGTTGTCATGATCCATAGGACAAGTGTAGATGTAACCCTCATGGCTAAATTTGACACATGCATTCAATGAAGAAGGAACTGCATTCATATCATGAATCCAAGGTCTACCTAGTAGAAGATTGTAGTTGAGATCATTAGGCATTACTTGACATATTGTTGTTATCGTTCTTAGGCCTACAATGATATTTGATATAATTTGTCTTAATACTTGTTGTGGTATGTTATCTAAGCCTCAGATGCTCATATTGGAGTAGGTGAGGTCCTTCATTCCCATACCAGGTTCGTGTTGCATATGTGGTCTGATACATTATCCACGAGAACATACTTAATTCTGTTGTTTAAAATTCGAACTTGAATATATAATGGGAGGTGTTGGTTGGTAATATGTTTATGACGTAAATCTTCTTTTTCAAAAGAAATACTATCTTCTCTCCATCTTAATGTATTAACAATAGAAGCAAAATAACTTGGCTCAGTATCACTTGATATAGTTATGCCTTGTAACGTTGCATAAAGGATGTCTTCGTATACAGTGGATTTTTGGAGCAATTCTATGCTATATATCTTTGCATGAGTATGCTTAAATTGATCTATGATATCATAATCTCTGTCTCCATTAGTTGGTACTTTAGGTGGTGGGTGAGTATTAGGGGGAATGTAAGCCCTACCTATTCAGGTTGTGATGGCAACTACCTCTATATTTACAATTAACCTAGGATGGATAATAGATGAGGGGTGTTGATTACCCTCATTTTGGGATATCAAAGAAAAGGAGGGGTGAAGGGAGCCATACAAACCTGTTACCTCCGAGCAGTCATCATAAGCATTTCAGATTCGACATTCATGCAATGTGTTACTAATGGAGGCCATGATTTCATCATGTATACTAACATCCCTAGCTTCATTGCATTCAAATTCATCATATTTTCTTGCATTAGATATGAATGCATGATATAATCTAAGAAAGAAACACAATATTTGACACTATAGCCCTAAATGCTTGATATGAACAATTTGCACCCATGAGAAAATGAGATTACATGTGTTGTACATGAGACCCTAAGAATTAGTTTTGAAATCCTTATGTAGAAATAAACCTAGGGTTTTCATGTTCAAATTAATAGTGGGTTCACCAAAATGTTTTGATTATTTTATACCTAAGAGAGAATAATTGAAACTATGCCCTAATTGAGATTATTGAAATAATGATAATAAGTACAATAATCGATGTTGAAACGACATAATAAATATTGCAATTGCTTGATTTAGAATTGACAAGACAATAGAAGGATGAGTTAGCCTATTTTGGTTGTTTGTCACTCACAAAAGATGCCACAGGGTTTGGTAGTGCTCAAGATATGCTTCGTCAGGTGTTCAGGTTTGAAACAAGGGCTAACAGTCTGTCTGGACACTGCCGACAAGGTTAGATGCTTGTGGCAATGGGTATTGTTTGGGTTTACCAATAGTTTCTCTGTGCACTATGGGGATCTACAACTTTTGGGAGAGCCTTGCACCTATGCTTGCAATTTGCTTATGCATGCACGAAATCTTCAATCCTGTGTGATAATACTTGTTTTTTGTCTCTGTCCAAAACCCTAATAATGTTTGATTGATCACAAGAGACCTTAAAAAAGGCTTAGCATTTTGGGTTGGACTGACCACAACAACTTCGTGTTGAATGGTTGAGCGTTGCCTAAGATCCAACATTTTGAAAAGGGTTCATACCGCACGTAGTTCTACCTCTTAGGTCAGTGTGTGAATGTGTAAAATCATGAACAATCTAGAATGTAGTCCCATTGTCTGTCATTTGGCACCATGCAACTTTGACATCTTTGTATTCATATTTGAGATGTGCATATGCATTTTAAATAATGTTTCAATAGAGTGAGAGAGGATCCGAGGTCTTGTCAAGTATTTTCCAGGTGAATAATAACCTTAGGGATGATTTGTACACGGAACTCTTCATTAATTTCCTGTGACAAACGATCTATGAAACGTGTCTAGGCCAATCTAATGGAGATTTCCTAATTTGAAAAATAGCCATTGAGGGTCCTTGGACACTCTCAATATAGAGAGAGACACTTGTGGTAACCAACATTGTCCAAGTTTACTAGGAGTGTCTAGGAGTGCAATTGGGGATATGAGATATGGAAAATATCTGTCTAGGATCTTGAAGGTTCCTATATGGGCCAAGCTAACCTTGAATAAATGTTTGGCAGATAGAGGTGGCTAAGATAGTGGATGCATAGACTAATATAGGGAAAGTGTCTTCAAGAGTCAGATATATGTACATTGCCCAAGTATGTTAAGTATGTCAAGTTGATGTTTGCCAAAGTGTCAAAGACCAATTTTAGGTGTCTACATTACCACTTACAAATTACGACAACATCGACCTAGCTTATTCCCTAAGGTTCATGTTCCCCCTCCCACTCCTCTTTTCCCTTTACGTGTCTTTATCTGACGTCATCAACTTGATTGATGACATTTTGCATTGCCCTTGGTTTGGCCAACGTCATCGGTCAAGCTGGCAACATATAGTTTTTGATGGAAACCTTTTTTACACCATTGATTAGGCTGATATGTCGGCTAGATCTGAGTTTTGACTTTTAGAGTTTGGATCTGTATTTATAGTCCCAGATAATCATTTCTCAAAGAAGACATCCAATCTGCTCTATTTGTGCACACAAGTCCACCTTAGGAAAAAGAGGAATTAGGGCTAAGGAGCTTACATTAAGGGAAGACAAGTTAGCACAAGGTATTTGAAAATATCAAGGATAAGAGTTGAACCAACAAGGTACACCTAGTCTTTGGAATCCCTAACTTTTGTCTACCTAGGCTTTCTTCTATACATTTTGAATTCACCTACAACTATTTCTCACAAAGTGCTACAAGCCAAGGGAGAGACTAATGTCTTGAAAAGTCAAACCAATGTAAGTATCACGAACCCTATTCTCTTTCTTAAGTACTTTTGTTGCTATATTAGATTGGTTCATTTTATGTCTTCCATGTTTAAATCAGTACTTGTTTGTTCGTTGTCATCTCTACATGCTCTTTATTTACAGCTCATGCTTACCATCTAAATATGCCCATAAATTAGATATCTCATGCTTACCGTCTCATGGCATTTTGGTTACCTATACCTCTTGCTTATTGTCAAATGACACATCTAGTTAGGCTCTATACTTGTTATTGTGTGTAAATTCCCTTTTTAGATCCTTTACAACCTCCTATGCTCGTGGCCCTTGTCTATAGCCCCATACCGCTTTTTGGACCAACATCTTCTATGTGTGTTGGATCTAAAATGGTCTTCTATCTTCTCCTATTTTTAGAGGATCGTTATATTGTAGACTTTTTTAGGCTTACATACAACAGGTACACATTACTTCTGGGATGCAACCTGAGATTTTGATAAGTTTTAGATAGCATTGCTTTTGGTTCTCCATTGTTTAGATTTGCTTTTGCTTCATTTTGTCAGTCCTCTCACCAATTTTGTCAAGCATGATTCCCTGGAGTTTGTTGATGGAAATGAAAACCATTTACAACAATATATTGAGAGAAATCTAAAACCTTTGAAGTGTTCATTAAACAATTATTTAGCCTAGATTTTTAATTCCAGGGATCAGCAGTCGAAGTCTCCAACATGAGCAGATTAATATAAATAATCAGTAGATGCTTAACAAAAACTAATAGTAATATGAAGTATATGGAAATTAAATGTTTGAAATATTAAAACATTATTCACTTATCTGTAAAGCTAATGATTATACTTATGTTTTTGGTTAGGTGGGTTGTCAGCCAGAGGGAAAGATCTCCTCCCTCTATTCCATCCTAGAATAGGGATAAACAGCCATAATAAACTCAATAGCAGGATCATGCAACTTATGTATAAACTCTCCCTGAAAGCCATCACTCATGACATCAACCATACCTCTACTGGGCATACACTAGCCCCAAGTTGTAATGAAATTCTATATCACAAGAGCAGATTCATATCCCCGATCTTCTCCCAAAACTCAATGGGATCATTCCCTTTCACTAGAAACTGGCTGACTTTGCCAAGTCCAGGAAGCTGAAGCTGATACTGGTGACTCGTTCATTCGCCAAATTTTCTGGAGGATGCAGAGCTGTCTGAGGGCATAGGAATTGTCATCATATATAGATGCTTGAGAATATGCTATTGGATTATACTACAACCCACCAAGTGGAGTACAACTCCAAGAATGTGCCAGTTGTAATTCTGATCAAAGTACTTTTGGGAAAATTCTAGAAATGCCATCACCAACACGAGGATTTGAATAGAGTCATAGACTGAGAAATAATAGGGCAGACATGTTCTTCCAAAATTTGACTTCAAGTTGACCTATCTTTCATATGTCCAATCATTGTACAGATCCTGTCAGTATACCATGGGGATGCACCTCCAGCATTTGCATGTCGTTGCAGATGTCTGAGGGACACGGGGATGCGGATGAAATGTTCCCTTCCTGTACTATCTTTTTTTTTTACGAAGGGACGTCCCTGTGATGTTCCGGGCATATCTGGGACATTCCTCATTTTTGAGGCTATTTGGGGACATGCAGATGTCCTTTAGTATGTATGGGAAGGTCTGCAGCATGTCATTTAACTGTCCCGAGGACATGCATGGATGCCCCAAACCTTGAAATATTTTTAAATTCACACGCGCACACACACACACACACACAAATTATTAGCTGTACCACAGCTGTCCACCCCCGTTTACCAAAATTCTGGAAATATTTTGCTATCTCGGAAACCTGTCTCCCCCATCTCCGAAGCTTGGAGAAACTTAATTTGTCAAATAAACTTTAAGGGGTGTCCATGGCATGTTGAATGGGTTAATCAGAAATTGACTAGTGTCACAACATGTGGAGAGGATGGATCCAGTGGTGAAGAGAGATGAATTTTGTGTTTCCTCTGCTCGGATAGAGCTTTGTCAGCTTAACACCCCTTTTTCGAAAGAAGAATTTTGTGTTTTCTATACTTGGGCAGGAATGTGCTTCCAGTGGTGAAGAGAGATGAATTTTGTGTTTCCTCTGCTCGGATAGAGCTTTGTCAGCTTAACACCCCTTTTTCGAAAGAAGAATTTTGTGTTTTCTATACTTGGGCAGGAATGTGCAGTGTCCTTGTAGGCTCCAAAACTATCTATTGAAAAGTGCATTATATAAGAAACTGCTTTGCCATTTTGGAACCAGTAATTTGTTCAAGAATCAGATTTTCTGCTCCTTATTCTTGTATCTGCCATTCAAGCCTTATTTTACGCCATCTTCATTACAGGGGAGCTGCCATTAAAGATGATTTCAGTTTTCATTTGCTTGAAAATTCTGGATTAGGATGCCTCATAGGGCTTTTCCTTAGAAAGAGACTTTGAATTGTGATCTTAATCCTGTCAGGAACTCTTTTGGAAAAGGGATGAATCTGATGTAATTATTTACATAATTCAATTGCCAATTGTTCTGCTAATGAAAGCATCAGGTTTATTCAAGATTGCTTTGAGGTTTCTTTTGTGGTTATGTAACTCAGTTGAATAGATCATATCCCTAAGTTCAATGATCTTTTCCTTTGATTTCTTGAATTTGTAGAGATTCGTTTATGCAATGAGTCCATGCAATTTTTTTGCTATAGCATGTTCAAATTCCCAGAGTTGGGCAACATCAGTTTCACAGACAGCATAGGCTTCTTAATTCTTCTTTTTGCCTGTAAATCTGTGTTTAGTTAAATATGGTCCAAGAATTAAGGCATCAATGAAAGAATCGCAAATAAAATCAAATATTTTCATGCCAATCTTTAAATTCATTCCATTTGGAGCTTTAGAAGATAAAAATCTTTTATGCCACAGGTTTTCGTGAATAATCCAAAGGAAATTAAAATGATCTTTAGTTAATGTTTGAGTATCTGAGTGAAGGTATGTAAGGGGTATACACCTAATCTAGGGTTAAGTAGCTTAAGGAGAGATAGATTGGTGTTTCTAAACTGTTCTTAAAAAGATCTCTATAATTAGTTATGCAAACTGATGAAATCATTCTGATTGTTACCCGGTCTTTCTAAGCATTGTTTTGTTTACAATGTGTGGGCTAAGCTGGTTTTGGCTTCTCTTGACATCACCTTGGACAAATCTGCTGGTCACTTTAATTTGGATGGCGTTAGCTCACCTATTAATGTAAACTTTCCCCTTAGCAAAATTTAAAATGAAACTCTTTTTCAGATTTGCATCCTCCATTTTATTTTGTTATTAGTGCAGATTGTTGGATATCTTTTTGGCTGATCAGTATTTGCACTAATTTTAAGTGTGAGTTTTTAAATTGATCGCAAATTTGGTTTTTAGGTTTATAATTTGTTGTATAGAAATTGATATATGTCCTACACTTGTCCCCTTTATGGGTCTTGTTAAAAAATCAATGCAGAAGGGTTCGGCTTGCCAGTATTGATATAGTTAAACACAAACCTCGATGAATGAGAGATGAAGACTGATTGGTTTTAAGTTCTCTTTTTACTTCATGGCTAAGAGATTGTCTAAGGATCAGCTCAGTTATAAGTAATATAACCTTTTTTTGTGTTTCATTTTATAGAATGGAAGCCTTGGGAGGTTCCTGATGACTACCATTGTGAGATTGTAGAGGATAACACTCCCATTCCAAAACACGTTCCCCACCATCGCAGCAGACCAGTTCCAGAAGGTTCGAGTGTTTTGGCAAATAAAGCAGCATCAGTTGAAGCTAAAATAGGATCAGGTGAAGCTAAGGCAGAGTCAGTTTGAGATTGATCCGGAGGACTATTGCATGTATCCAACGTTTACTGTGCCTTCGTTGTCATTGCATTTGTTCGAGATTTGGTAACAAGGACTTAAATATAATCTTCGTGTTACTTTTTAATTAAACCAATGGAGGTCTCCTGAGTTTCAATAATCTTGCCTGACTTTCATATCCATTGTTGTAGAGGGACGTCAAATTATAAATTATAGAAATTCATCATTTTACTTGCTGAGTAGCTTATATCAATTCTCTGTATTTGCATATGATAAGTTGAATTACTGTCAATAGCTTTTTTCCCTTCTTTGCTACCTTGGAAGCCCTGACAATCTGCGTGCTAGAGTGGGGACATCAATTGTGAATCTATCAATCTGCCTGTTCGTTGTGTACATTAATTTCTTTCCGATGATCAGGCTTGGTAGACTTTAAATTAAAAGCTCCAGACGAGGAGTCCTTGTGATTTTTGGTCATCTGTGTTGGGTTATTCAGAATAGGACACCAAACTTCCATGCACAGGAGAGGGTCTAAAGTCACCCACTCTGTGTTGTTTCAAAAGTAAGCATCTAAAGACATGTAGGAGGGGTCTCAGTGAACCTTGAAAGAGACCGAAAGAGGTCATATTTGCCTGATAGACTCATTGCTGTCTTTTATAGTTTCAATTTAGATTTTGTTTGATGGGTTTCGAACAAGCATAAAATTCATATGGTGTGAAAAAATATGCGGCTCGTTAGTAGTATGGAGCAGTTTTGAACACCATGGCTGTTATCATATCTGTAGCCACATAGAACACGAGCACCTAATTTGTATGGATCTATGTTTGAGTCTCAAGTCTTCCCAACACATCCAAAATAAATTAAAGTTTGGATCAACGTGCACGAGTATTACAAAATTGAATACAGATGTCAATATTATTTTTTTCCCATGCAAAGCATGCTTCAGAAGAAACATATGATGTCGAAATTTTTAAGAGGGAGTTTTTGAAAGTAAGTATTTTTTAATTATTTGCAAGTATTTTTTATTATTGGAAGAGGTAATTTCGGTCTTGGTGAGTTAGGTTTGTAGTGTCACTCGGGCATTGTTGTGTACTTATATCTTAATCTTTCAAGAGTAGGGAAATATAGATTTTGAATTCTGCGGGTTTATCTTCCTTATGCCTCCTGCATTTGTCTTATATGCAAGAATAAGCTGGTTTGTCAATGAATTTCAGCATGGATTGGCCAAACTAAAGAAAATCAGGCCTTGAATTCCCTTCCCGTCACAAATAGTTAATTTTGAAGTTACTGAATGAGGTGGTGATATTGGGCCTGCAACATGGATTTTGGCGAAACTAAAGAAAATTGGGCCTCAAATTCCCTTCCCGTTACAAATACTTCTTCGTGGAAGCTACCGAAAGAGGTGCAGATATTGGCCCAACTACAACAAGAGGTGGGGATATTGGGCCTGCAGCATGGATTGGCCAAACTAAAGAAAATTGGGCATCAAATTCCCTTTCTCTTACAAATACTTCTTCACGGAAGTTACTGAAAGAGGTGGATATACTGGGCCCATAGTGGTGTACCATCCTCTCATTTAGCTGTTGCTTCATTATATATGTCCATTGGACTTTAACTTGGGCTGATGCTCTTTGAAGGCCTAGCATCTGATGTGCCAAAATGTGAATGAACTCCATGGTGAGCTGTCAATCCTCCACTTGCAACGTTGTCCAATCCGAATTGTGAGAAACATCATCAACATATTTTTTCAACACAAAAACATGAAAACAATTGTGGATGAGTGGCAGTGTTAGACGATAAGCAATTGGTCTTATCCTTTCCAAGATCTCAAAAAGACCTACAAAATATAACACGAGCTTAGATCCTTTTCGTAGTAAATAGGGCTCTCATGGGGTTGCACTCTCAAAAACACCTTATCACCTATGGAGGAGTGTTAATCAAATATTTTGGCATCAATATACTTCTTTTGGGGGTCTTGAGCCTTTTGAAGGTGTTGGCAGATGAGAACCATTTGTTGTTCCATTTCATGGCTAGACCAATCGGTACCCTATCCTTGCTTAGTGGAGTAATGCACTTTCTACCCATATAACACCTTGTAATATGCCATGTCCTTAAAATTATGGTAGTTATTATATGTCAACTTTATTAGGTAGAGAAAATCCTCCCAATGGGACTATTCGTCCATCATGTACAATACATAACATATTATCTAAAACTTGGTTCACCCTCCCCATTTGTCCCTTTGTTAGGGTGTGGTAGGATGTGTTGAAATTGAGCTATGGGCTCAACTCCTTTTGCAAGGTGGTCAAGAAGCTTAAGGTATAAATTGATTTTTTAAAAGAAATGATCTTTTGAGATATACCACACAATTTGACAATGTCATCCAAGAACACCTTTACTATTGCCATGTTATATGTGGTCTTGGTCAGTGAAATGTGTACCACCTCGGTTCACTTTTTGATTGTCACCTTGATTGCATCATGCCAATGCAAAAAAGTGGAAAGACCAATAATGAAATATATGGAAATGTGCACCACTTCCACTTTGGAATTTTGTGGAGAAAGAGAAACACAACTAGATTTTAATGTTTGACCTTGAATTGCTTACTGATGTAGTTGTAGTTGGGGGTCTCAATTATGAGATGCTTTAGGCCACAGAGCCCTCAAACTTCACAATGAAATATGCAATAAAATGCATCAAACACCACTCATATTTATTAGATTTCAGTAGTAGGAAATACAATAGTGACAACAACATTGACACCACACTTTCACAATGAGATGGGTTACAACACAAGATCTATTGGTTTGTGCATGGTCTTTGCAAGTGTAGCTTAAATTTTTAAACAATCTATTAGAATTATCAGAGTCCTAATACTCTGGGCCATGTCCCAACTATTTTTACATGAGTGTAGGGGCATGCTTATAGAAGCACAAAATACACCTACTTACATGAAGTGCTTTACACCCACTAACAACATTCAACACATCTTAATGTGTCACAAATATTAATTGTCTCTCACAATTCGAAGACATGCATTACAACTTAACACATCACTAAGAAATATTAAATGATTCCTTGTCAAATTTTCATGATCCAAGGGATTAAATGCCAAAGTGTTAGCAACGGTTCCTTTCATAACACATCTCACAAACATGTGCACCACCCAATTGTGCACAGAGAAAGCCGCAAGACTTCGTAACCAACAAGTGTTGAAAACTTTTGCGCCATGATCCTCATGACTGCTCAAAGACATGACCACATATTATTACACGTGCCCTATATGATTGGCAAAAAATAACATGATGTGTGCAATTTAAGAACAAACTCTTCTAGGAAATCTCATCCTCTTTATTGCTTTTGCAAAAATAAAGAAATCTTTGATGATTTACAAGGTGTCACAAACTTTTGAAAAGACCGCAAATCTCTGCAATACTGTGCTAGCTCAAAATATTAACACTAACACCTGTGTAAAGCTTCACAAGCTTATTTAGACAAAGCACAAATGCATATATGTGTAAAGCCAAACACATGGAACATTACAAACACATGCATGGAGTGCAAAACTACACAAGACAAAAGTGCACGCAAATGTGGAGCAAATCAACACGTGTTTACAATAACTTAAGGCTTGTGCAAACATACAATGACACAGGCACAATAAGAAACTTGCGCAAAACAACACTCAATGAAATTTCCTAAATTATCATATTTTTGGTTGATGTAAAGATTGCACGTGAACTCACATGCTCCTACATCATATACCTAGCGTAACTAAAGAAATGAGAGCTCTTGCTTGTGTGTCTTCTAAGAGCTCTGCAAATGCTATTTCTTGTTTTGCAGCATTTGATGCACTAATCTATGCCACATTTTCTAGCTCACGTGTTAATCACTTGTTTTGCTTCCTTGTGTGCTTTGTCTTGCATTTGATATCTCCAAATTGTTTTTTCAGCATCTACATTTGCAGCGTCACGACTCTATCTTTCATAATATGGATACAAATTAGCCACATTGGAAATAAGCAATATACCAATTTATTTATGTATCTCTTTCATATGCATTCTTCGTAAACTTTCGCATCGCTTTGCAAGGACCAATCTTTTCCCATTTCAACTATTTATAAATTCCCTTAGGAATTTTTTCCTTTCTTAGGTGTGTTAAGACTAGTCTTCAACATGATATTCTACTTCTCTTTATGTCTGTGTTATTTTTATTGCTAGTATGCATAGGGTAGGATGCCCTTTAACAATTTTTTTTTTCCAACTAAGATACAAACAAGGTCATAAAATAGAGCTTATGTATACATGGAAGAGCAAGCAAGGGCCTTAAATAATCGTAGACATAGTAGAGGGTAATCTACACTCAAATGCCAAGATGATAAGGTTCCAAAGCCTATGCCTAAGGTATGAGGTATAACTCTCACTAGGTTTCAAGATAGATAAATGGTTGTAACAATGGTAACTAAATGGTGTATCAAGGATATAATAAGGATATTACATGCAAGGAATTGACGAACAAGCGTCACTTAGATTCAAGATAGTTGCAAATACTAAACTAACAAGCAATTAAGTGGTGCAATGTTCAACAAATGGACGGTCTTTGCAATTTAAGATGATAACGACATGCCTAAGGAACCCTATAACTCTACTAGCTTATTCGGTATCAGGTGCATAAGTAAGGATAAACAACATACAAGCACTATACAATGAACAAAGCAAGTCTATCTACTAAGTAAATACTTGAAAAAGAATAGGGATAGAGATACTTACCTTTGGGTGCACTGCTTGGCGCATCAATCTCCTACTTTGATTCAAATGGAACTTTGAAAAAGATGTGGGTCGAAGAACTCAAATGGTAAGAAGAAGACTTAGATATCTTTAGTTGTGGACTCCAAAGAATGACACACCTTCTCAGCATGACTCCTATTGAGCTTTAAAGATGTTTATGTCAAACAAGAATGGATGACAAAGAAAATAAATGTTTTTGTGCAAACCAAAGTTTTTGCATTTATAAATGAATGAGAAATAACATAATATATAGCCAAACATGTGATTATTCATTTCATATTCTAAGAAGATATCAAATTCTTATGTGGACCATCTATCTACCATTACAAGACAAAGTTCTATGATTACTCCTAGGATTAACACTATTATATTACATCCCCTTTTAATTTGTAGTGGTAATTGAGAGACCAAACATATTTTCGAACTTTTCAATCTTTTTTTTCTTTCAAATGCTTTTGTTAAGATGTCTACTGGTTGCTCTGTAGTAGGACAATGTAACAATTTTATGTTGCATTTTTTACATGATATTGAATTAGATGAAATTTGGTGTTGATGTGCTTAGTTTGGTTGTGAAAGACTGGAGCATTTTTCATTTGAATTGCAGATGTGTTGTCAACCATGAGAGGTGTTGACGAGCTCTGTTATTGCTATAAATATGAAAGAACCCTTTTGAGCCACAATTTTTTTTGGTTCTCTGAAGTTATGTATTATGTTTTTGCTGAAGAAATTGTCGGCACACTAATTGTTTTTTTGACTTCCAAGTGACGATTACTATTACCAAATTCGTCAAAACCTTCAATTATTTTTTTATCTTCAAAGTAACCAACATAGTGAAAATTTGAATATTCAACTGATTTGAAGTCCTTTGCCTTGAAGTATTCGACCCTGAAATTCTATCCCTTTGAGATATCAAATGACTCTTTTTGCTGCTACCCAATGACTTTATCTAGGTTGCATGAATTGAGAAAGAACACTAACAAAAGAAATCTCTAGTCTAGTTGTAGTCACAGAGATTAGACTTCCAATGAATTATCTGTATTTAGTAGCATCTACTAAATTTATGGTATTCTTTGATATCAATTTTAAATTTTGTTCCATGGGCATATGAGAGGCTTACAATATGTCATTTTGAACTTGTTTAAAATTTCACCAATGTATTTTTGTTCAGTGATGAATATATACTTTGATTTTTTAATCACTTCAATACCAAGAGAGTAATGAAGATAACTTATATCTGTCATTTCAAAGCTTTTCATCAACTCTGATTTGAATTTTACCATGTATCTCTAATTGTTTCTTGTGATGAATAGATCATCCACATACACCACTAAAAATACCATTGTTTTGACAAAAGTTGTATTTTTAAATTCAAAACGTTTGAAGGTCATGTTCAAGAGGTGTTTAATGAGTTAGTCATACTACGCTTTTAGGGCTTGTTTCAAACCATATAACAATTTTTCCAATTTAAACACTCTATGCTCTTGGTTGTTTGCTACAAAACCTTTGCACTGAGTCATAAATTGTTTCTTTGAGATCACCATTCAAAAACATAGTTTTGACATCTATTTGGTGAACTTTTTATCCATTGTTAGCCTACCGAAGCCAACATTGTTCAAATGGTAATCCACTTTGTTATTGGTGCACATGTTTCATTGTAGTTTTTTGTTTTTTTTTGTTTGAGCAAATCCCTTTGCAACAATCTTTGCTTTGTGCTTTGTGAAAGTAGCCATTTGTTTTGTACTTGTTTCAAAAGACCCATTTGCAACCAATACGTGTACAATCGATTGAAGGATCAACCGATTTCCAAGTTCCATTTTTGACTATAACTGCTAAGCTTCATGCATCAAGCTTTTTAGCTTGTTTGAAGAAAGTGCATTTCGAGTCAAAAGCAACATTGAGTTCTTCTAGATGGTTTTCTAAGGTAAGCTTTTCTATCTTATCTTGAATTTCATCTAGGATTTTGTTTGATTGTTGTGTTGTTGTGTGTGCACTTTTAGTGCATGTTTTCCAACTATATCAAGTTTGACATCTTTTAATATCCATTTGGTCTATTTTGGTATATTTTTTGTGTAGCTTACAGAACCATTGGCGCCCATTTTCTTGATTTAAAGCTCTATTTTATGACATTCGACCATCTTTTTATGAAGTTTCACTCTTATTTTTTGTAGGACTATCATTTTAAAGAGTCAATAAAGATTCAACTACTTCGCAGTTTTAGGTCCCTCTTCACTGTTTGAAACATCCATATCAACATCCTTAAAAACATAAAATTTAGTATATTTCTCTAGTCGATTCAATTATCGATTGATGCTTGTTGTATGATCCGGAGGATTTTTATATGGTTTGGAAAAATGTGAAAAAAAACAAGTGTCGTAGTGAAAAGTCAACATGTTGCAAAAATATTAAGAGT
This sequence comes from Torreya grandis, assembly GCA_037957365.1. Classification (NCBI taxonomy): domain Eukaryota; kingdom Viridiplantae; phylum Streptophyta; class Pinopsida; order Cupressales; family Taxaceae; genus Torreya; species Torreya grandis. The sequence goes on along the minus strand of JARHVA010002776.1, from coordinate 360,137 downwards.
TGATATAATTACTTTTTATATTGAAATTATTTTGATGTTACTGATGGGTATTGTGTTGCAGATGTGAGACTAAACCGACCATTTACCCATATTACCTTGTAACTATTCACTATCCAATTTTATCAACTTTGCCATAATTTTATTAAGCCACCGAGATATTCCACATATCCAATTTATTTTCTATCGTAATTCTTCTATTTTTCGATTTCCAAAATAATCTTAATATCCTATTTTATAATTATTAAAAAAACTAATGAGATATGTTTTAAATTAAATTCAAATTTGATTTATCCTATTTATGATTTTATTAAATCATTGTATATTTTAATTTTGTCAAATCTCAAAAAAATTAAATTTTATTCCCACTCACACGTGGATGGAATTTGGTATTATTGGGAGATATTTAAAAAAAAAAACATTCTTTTTTTAACATGCATACTTTATATCCTACATGAGAAGTAATTTGGTGTTTGTTTTATGTGGCAGATATGTTTTTTTGAAAAATTAAAGTTTAAATTTTAATTTAATTCTCATATGCCTTTATTTAAACGTTAAACTCCTAAACATGTACACACACACTTTACTCTGTAATAATCACCTTTTATTCCAAGTGGTCCACTTTAGTGTGGTTGACGGTTGGTGGGAAGATTATGTTTTTATTTGGGAGGGATTATTTTATTAAATAAAGCATGGCATTGGAGCTTCTCATAAATTATGAGAATTTTATTCCTTTATTAAATGCATGTAGTCTATCCAGAGGTTAATCGTATTTTGGGCATAAATAGAAAATTGTTAGTTAACATTTGTTATATGACAATTTTTAAGGTAGTTAATAAAGATGAACATGTTGCTTCTTTTTTGACAGAGAAGGAATGGTTTTGAGAATTTTAAGCATGCACTGTTTACACAAATGAAGATCTATTTTGTTTGAAGAATACTGGTTATTTAATTTTATTTTTGAGTCATTTTTCAACTTATATAAATTACAGAGATTTGTAAGTCAATGATATTTTTATAAATCTTTTGAGAGTTTTATTTTTTCGTGTTGAGAGAATCAATAGCCCATTCAGGAGAGCTATCAGCTTTTGTAGGTATTTATTTGTGACGAGAAGAACGTTTATGTGCTACAGACGAGTTCTTCATATCACACAAAGCTATAAGTTTTATTAATCGATACATGGTTGTAAGTTTTAAATTCTGTATTTACATCTTATTTATATGGAATGGTTCAAATGAACCCTAGGACGTAACTAATAAGTGAACTCCGTAAACAATCTCGTCTCTATTCTTTTTAATTTTTCAGTATTTCATTAATTTTAAATTATTTATTGATATTTAAAAATGAACTATGAAAAATTGATTAAGAGATATTTGAAGGGATAAAAATGTGAATGAAATGGTTTTTCACTGAACAACAAAGTTAGATGAGTTTATAAAATACTTATTCAAAATTGTTCAGATAATTCACATTCAGAGTTTAAAAGTCAACTCTTTTTAGTTAAATTTTGAAAAATGACTTATCATATTTTTAAAATTCGTTTTGAATAAAAAAATATTTATTAGCAGGGGGCTGATTACTGTTCACTGATCAGTTTGAAAACAAGAGTTTTGATTCAAAAATGAGTTTTCAAAGTTTTTATTCACTCATATTCATTTTTAAAACAATAAATCTAATTTTTATTTGTTTTAATCATAAAATTGAGAATTTCACATCCAATTCTATTTAATATTGAGGAATTGAGAATTTCAGTATTCGATTATTAAAAACTGTTTGATTTATCGAAAAGATAAACTCGATTTTTGGATCATTTTTGGTATCAGAGTAGAGAATTACATGACTTGCTTTAGTTATTGATATACTTCAGTTGAAGTTTGAATATTAGATATTGGTATTGTTCCTCTGTTTTATTTGATTATGCAAGGTGTCTAATGCGAAGGAAAATTGAATGGTGTTCCAATTCGCTTGAAGAAGACAAGCTTCTAACAACCAAGGTATTGAAACCACTAGCCTTACATGATCAACATAGATGATGAACATTACATTGTCACTTGAGGTGTGAGAAAAGATCAAGGTTTTTATCTTTAGGATGCATTTAGATAAAAAGTCAGAGATTTTTAGTGATGCACATCCAAGAGAAATCAGTTGCAGTTTTATTACCAATTTTACATAGATGGTAGATTGAGGTATGATAGAAATATGATTTTATATTGGTATTGACACAATATTTTGGTCTTTGATAACCAGTTGTGTAGCTTTTATTTTTGAATGACTAATCATATTTTCGAACCCTATAGGAACAAGTGTAAAGACCAGTTTTATGAAAAGATATGGAAATGACAATAGGGCATTGTTCAAGTTATTGAACAATTTTTGCACTTTAAAATTGGGTTTTTAATTGGTTCATAAATTGGTTTATGTTTCACAACGTTGTTAAGAGTTGCAGGAAGCAAACAGAAAGTTGTTTTAACACCAACAATTTATCAACCAGTACTCAACAGATGCACTTCACAGTTTCTTCAGATGTATAAATTATTTTCAAACGTAACTATGTTTTTACATTTTTGATTGAATCTTTTGTGTAAGTTTGCTTTCGGAGTAAAATATCCGTGTTTTGAATTATTTTTAAATCATTTGAAAATTAAAATGGATCATCTAACTCTTGGTAAGATAGAGTTTAAAAGATGAAACCACCTTCTATTCAGTTATTGGAAACCATGAAGAGGGAACAATCTTTATGGATAAAATGGTTTAATTGAATAGATTTGATAAAACATTAGTATAGTATTTAGTATGCTTGGTTTATCTTCAACACTATTTTTAGAGAATTCTTAACTATTGGATCTAGGGAAGGAATTTTGATAAATTTGTGTTTTGAAGATATTTTGTTATCTCCTATTTCAATTTTCTATTATAATTAAATTTTGAAAACTTAGTTGGATGAGTTTTGGAGATATCAATCAGGGAGCAGTCAATGGTGAAAGAAACCTCAACACATGTTTAATTTTGTTGGTTTTCTCCTACCGTTTATATGATATTTTGCTTACAGTTACTTGTAGAGTTGTAAGTTTGTAAAGAGGATCTTATCATGAAATTTTTTTAAGTGACATTGGAATTTGTAGGTACAGGAAAATATTTAATAATTTATTTCAGGGACAACAATTAACTATATTGTTGAAAGGGTGATCACATCTATTTCCCTTGATTATTCTTTCAAGTATTATGTATATTGTGTAATTATAATCTTAGGATAGACAAATTCATTGCATATTTTTTATACTTTGCATATACGTTTAAGCCCTACAATTTATAGGCAACGTTTGCAAATGCAAGTATATCCATGTATTTGTTTGTAAATTCTATAGGGTATGCACGTTTGATTTCCGTTGTGTGATATAGATATAACAAGGAGAACACCTTAGCTTTCATGTAGTGCAGGGGTTGAGATAATCTCTCAGAGGTTGTGATTATTTTGGGTGACAAAACATTTTGGCAGAATGGTAAAGAATTTATTTTACTTTTCATAGTCAAGTTGCAGTTTCAGTTGGACAGTTGATTTTTTTTGGATAGTTTATTTCTTTTAGAGAAGTTTTTATAACGTATTATTTCACTGATATTTTTTTAAATGGAGTTTTATTGTGTCATTTTGATAGATTGACTTCATAACTCTTTCATATGCTATTTTTGGCTCCTGTATATTTGGAATCAATGCAGGGAGATTTTCAATGACAAGAAGAGAAATCACATAAATTTTTGGCTCAGTTGGACTATTTGGACTTTTAGAGATCAAAAACCTCTTATTGAAGAGGTTTGATTCGGAGGATTTTTATATGGTTTAGAAAAATATGTAAAAAGACAAATGTTGTAGTGGAAAGTCGACATGTGGCAAAAATATAAAGAGTTGATACAATTACTTTTTATGTTAGAATTATTTTGATATGTTACTGATGGGTGTTGTGTCGCAGATGTGGAACTAAATCGACCATTTACCCACATTACTCCGTAACTATTCACCATCTAATTTTACCAACTTTACCATAATTCTATTAAGCCACCGAGATATTCCACATATCCAATTTATTTTCCACCGCAATTCTTCCATTTTCCCATTTCCAAAATAATCCTAATATTATATTTTATGGTTATTAAAAAAAATCTATGGGATATGTTTTAAATTAAATCCCAAATTAATTTATCCTATTTATGATTTTATTAAATCATTAGATATTTTAATTTTGCCGAATTCCAGAAAAATTAAATTTTATTCCCACTCCTACGTGGATGGAATTTCGTATTATTGAGACATTATTTAAAAAAAAAACAAAAAACAAAAAACAAAAACAAAACAAAACACATTATCCTTTATCCTTTTAACATGCATGCTTTATATCCTACGTAGGAAGTAATTTCGTGTTTGTTCTATGTGGGAGATATGGGTTTTTTAAAACCAAAGTTTAAATTTTAATTTAATCCTCATATGCCTTTATTTCAACGTTAAACTCTCTCTAAACATGTACATGCACGCTTTACTCTTTAATAACCACCTTTATTTGAAGTGACCCACTTTAGTGTGGTTAGTCGTTGGTGGAGATATTATGTTTTTATTTGGGAGAGATTATTTTATTAAATAAAGCATGGTGTTAGAACTTTCTATAAATTATAAGATTTTTATTCTTTTATTAAATGCATGCAGTCTATTCAGAATTTAATCGTATTTCGAGAAGAAATAGAAAATTGTTAGCCAATATTGGCTATATGACAATTTTTAAATATTGAGGATTATTATTATTCTGGAGAGCTTACAGGATGGTTTACAGAGATGAACATGTTGCTTATTTTTTGACAGAGAAATAATGTTTTCAAAAATTTCAAGTATGGATGGTCCATACAGATGAATGTCTATTTTAATTGAAGAACACAGGGTATTTAATTCAGTGAATTAACTATGTTCAATTTTATTCTCAAGTCTTTTTTCAGTGTGTATAAATTACAAAAATTTGTAAGTCAAGAATATTTTTATAAATATTTTGAGAGTTTTATTTTCTCATGTTGAGAGAATCAATAACCCATTCAAGAGAGCTATAAGTATTCACAAATATTTGTTTGGGTGACGAGAAGAATGTTTACGTGCTACATACGAGTTCTTCATATCACACAGAGCTGCAAGGTTTATTAATCTATACAGGGATGTAAGTTTTAAATTCTATATTTACATCTTATTTATATGAACAATTTAAATGAATCCGGGGATGTAGCCAATTGGTGAACCTCGTAAACAATCTCGTCTCTATTCTTTTCAAATTTTCAGTATTTTATTAGTTTTAAATTATTCACTGATATTTAGAAATGAATTATGAGAAATTGATTAAGAGATATTTGAAGAGATAAAAATATGAATGAAATGATTTTTAGCTGAACAACAAAGTTAGATGAGTTTATAAAATACTCATACTCAAAATTGTTCAGACAATTCACATTCAGAGTTTAAAAGTCAATTCATTTTAATTAAATTTTAGAAAATGATTTATTATATTTTTAAAATTCGTTTTGAATAAAATAATATTTATTAGCAAGAAGCTAATTACTGTCCACAGATCAGTTTGAAAACAAGAGTTTTGATTCAGAAATGAGTTTTCAGAGTTTTCATTCATTTATATTCATTTCTAGATCAATAAATCAAATTTTTATTTGTTTTACTTAGGGAGTTGAGAATTTTGCATCCAATTCTATTTAATATTGAGGAATTGAGAATTTCAGTATCCGATTATTAAAAATTGTTTGATTTATCAAAAAGATAAACACGATTTTTGGATCATTGTGTCCTTCATAGTTTCACAAAAGATGACATCTCTTGCAATGGGACACTTTTTGTTCTCATCAAATATAATGTATGCTTTTGAAGACCAAGTGAATCCTAAAAATGTGCATTTATGAAATTGTGTTCCAATTTGTTCATTTTCTCCTTGGGAATCAATGTGTAGCATGTGGATTCAAAAATCTAAAGATGTCACATTGAAGAGAGATGGCCACTATAGACTTCATACGAAGTTTTCATTTGTAGGGCTACTGATGGTGACCTATTGTGGAGGTATATTGCTGTTTGAACTACTATTCATAAATACAAATTTATTCATTTAAATACGACAGTGTTCGAACCATGTTCATCTCAGTTCTATTCATGCACTCAACAACTCCATTTTGTCGAGAGTATAAGAAAATGTGAGATGATGCTTGATTCTATTATACTTGAGATAGGTTTCAAACATTTTTGATGTGAATCCACCACCATTATCAGTGTTGAGTGTCCCAATATAAGATTGGGCTTCATTTTCAACCATAGTTCGAAACTTTTGAAATGTTTCAAATGCTTATAATTTTTTTTACAGAAAATACATTCAAGTCATTATGTTGTAGTGATTAATGAACAACATGAAGTACTTATGACCATTAACCAAAAAAATTGACAAAAAATACATATTAGAGCGAACCAACTGCAACTTCTTATCTGCTTTTTGGGTTGACTTTTAAAACTGATGGTGATCTATTGTGGAGGTATACTGCTGTTTGAAATACTTCTATCCAGAAATATAAATTTATCTATTTGAAGTACAACATTGCTCGAACCATGTTCATCTTAATTCTATTCATCTACTCAATAACTCCATTTTGTTGAGAGTGTAAGAACTGTGAGATGATGCTTGATTCTATTATACTTGAGATAGGTTTCAAACATTTTTTATGTGAATTCACTACCATTATTAATCTTGAGTGTCCAAATTTAGAATTAGACTTCATTTTTTACCATAGTTCGAAACTTTTGAAAGTTTTCAATGTTTATAATTTTTTCTATAGAAACTATATTCAAGTCATTTTGTTGTAGTGATCAACAAACAACATGAAGTACTTGTGACCACCAACCAAAAAAATGATAGAAAATACATATTAGAGTGAACCAACTGCCACTTCTTATCTGTGTTTCGTTTTGACTTTTGAAATAGTTCCCTATTGTGTTTGGCCAATATGTTGGCTTCACACTTTTCAATGGTTTTGGGGAGAGTCGACAAACCTACAACACTATTTTTATGCATAGTGTGAGTGTTGAAATATAACATGCCAGAGAAGCCCTGATGACATTTCTTCTTCAGTTAGATGAACATAATTTCTTGGCACTTGTGCTCACCCTTGAGTTTTAGAAATTTTACTTACTCATATCTAGTCAAAATGATTGTGTTATCACATTTCCTTGTGAATTTCACCTCTCCATCATCCAGTGGAATGGAGTGGCCTTGTTTTCAAATTAGCATAAGAGATAGTAAGTTTATTTTCAACTAAGGATGGTATAGTACATTTCAGAGAATGAAGTCTGGTAGTCTTGGTGATAAGAAAATTGCTTTGAATTTGGTTATGATTTTATCTTCTTCTCATTTTTTAATTTATGTTTTTAGTAGGCTTCTATTTTTTCCTATGATGTTTTGCATTCATGGGTCTCATGACTCCCTTTCCTTTCACAATGGTTGAAAAATAAATGTTGTTTGTCATTCTATTTTTATTCATTTTGACCATTGCTTTCATCGTATTTGCTGCTTTAACCTTTGTTTTTATCATTTCTTGTATTGTTAGAAGAATTATTTTGATTAGTGTAACAAATGATTTCTCTTGTGGACTTTGCTTTTCTTCAAAAAGCTTTTTCTCTTTTGGCCATTTTTTCAACTAGTTGATCAAATATGTCTTCAACAGATAACTTGATTGCAATGACTCCAAGTAGGTTGAGTATGTAGGAAGCAGAACCTTTATGAAGTCAATGATATAGACATCAATTTTTATGCCAATTGCATCAACATCATGTTTGATTGCATGGAATTTAGAAGTCAAACTAATGACATATCCATTTTTTAAACTCTAGATTGAATAGTTTCAATTACAATTATATGATATTTAATTTTACACGAGAATCATACAGGGCTTTAAAAGTATGAAATACTTCTCGGGTGTTGTACCTCTGTATGTGATGAAACACCTTTGAATCAACTGAGGCCCTCATAAAAGCCAATGCTTTTGAATTATTTTGCTTCCAAGATGGTATTTGCTTTGTTTCTTTTGGTTCTTTGGGTTGATATTTCCCATCTCAAATGTTGAACCACAAGTTGTTGAAGATAAATGTGTTATCCCCTTGTCTAGACCATTCTAACTAGACATCTTTTCCGATTAGGTTTGTATCAACAATAGTATTGTTTGAATGCATGTTTGCTATATCAAAAGATGGAATGGGTTCTTATCACTCTAAAAATGTCCCATTTTCTATATACCATCCAATCAATATACCATATCTCTATAAATGCTCACGCTTTTTATATAATTGTTGGTACATGAAAGAAGTTCGTCCTTTCTATATACTTAATGGTATATGAAAGTGATATTAAAGCATATGAAAGCATAATGGTACATGGTATCTAAGTAGTATGTGAAAAATATTTGCTACGACACCTACTTAATGAAAATTTCTTGTAAATTGATGAGATAACTCTATATTCTCAGAGTATTCTTATTCATTTTTTGGATTTATGTCTAGTGATAGTCACAAATATGTAACGAAGGGAAGTGAAAATTAATGTTTCCTTATTTCTTCCTTGGAGGTTCATAGCAAAGATGCCATAAATGTCATTGTTATAGCTATATTAGTTTATAAATGCAATAGTTTGATTGTGAAGACATGACTTGTAAATGCAAACCAGAGACACTATTGATACTGAACACTGCAAATTGATTTTGTTTTTACAATTTGATTTGTTTTTCAAAATTTGCTTAATTTGTATATGAAAATTATATTTGGTTTACAAATGACTTATTTTTATTTTTTAATAAGTCAAAAATAATTTTAATATGATTATTATTTCCTTGGAATATTCTACATTAAAAAATTATGATTTTGTTTGAAAAAAAAGCACAAAAGAAATTAATTAGCTTACTTTTCCTTTTGGTGCCACGTGGAAGGTGAAATGCCTTGGTTTGATCTCCTCTAAGTTGGTTTTAACACCATTCAAATCAAATGACAACAAAGTCAGAGTTCTAAATGCTGCCATGCAACCCAAAACAATCAACATGCCCCCAAAGTGCCTTGGTATTTGCTTGTTATCAACAAAATGTTGTTTTGAATGCACCACACTATGATAAAGAGCTTCATGTAGATCTAGAAGGAAGTAAAACCCAATCAAAACATGTGACACTCGACGATGTAGTCCACAAGAAGACAAAGATGCTGAATAAGAAGGTCAACAAGCATATTAATCATCTAATGAACTGATTAGAATTTTGATCATGTTTATCATCCAACTTGGTAAAACAACCAACTATCAAACATGAGTAATCTATGAAACGTTAAAACCTAAAAATTATTAATTTATATTATACAGGTTAAAAAAATATATATTTAGTTTCAAAAGTAACTTTTAATTATATATTTGTATTCCCCTCGAAAAAATAGACAAGTTAAAAAATACATGTTGTTTCGAGGTCATATGCAAAAGTTATAGTTGTTTAAAGTTGACATACTTTCTAGGAAATTTTAGGAACCCAACTTTTCAACTCCAGATCTAGGTATATGAAGCATTTTTTTGACGTTTTGATCCGGGCAACAATTTAGGCGACAATTCAGGGGACAGTTCCACCCCAATTGATGACCGAACTTTCAAGAGCCATAACTTTTGCACTGTAGCTCCAATTGACTCACCGTTTGAACCGTTGGAAAGCTAAGAATGAGGAAAACATCATGAGATGTCATTGAGATTTTATAAATAAAGTTTGACCCCTAAAAACTCAATGGAAGTGCCCCAAATTTCAATTTTAGTAGTGCAGTCTAAAAATAGTAATTCCTTGAATTCTGTATTGTTTTAAATCTTGGAAGTCAAACCACTTAATCTACCTTGATATTGGTGACCTTACACATCCTCCCCATGCTTTCAAAATGTGTATAAATAAAGAGGTAACTTGAAATGTGAGGACAAACATCTCTTCCTAGAGATAAACATATATTTGTATTGCGATTTTTAGTAATACTACATCTCTTCTCAGAGAATTCATTGTTACTGTGTTATTTCTATGATATTGAAATATTTATCAATCAAAACTTCTAAATTTTGGATCAGTGGTATCAGAGCGATTTGTCTTGAGAGTGTATGATCCCGAAGATGAGGTTAGGCTACAAGAAGCTTGGGTGGAAAACAACAGAGCTTCCAAAATTTTCCCTTATTCACTCCAAATGACTTCAAATGGCAGATGACACCGAGACATCCGATCCTTTCAAGGAAATAGTGAATGAAGCCCTCCAACGACAACAAGCGTAGATGCTACAATAATTTGCTTAAATTTTTCAAACACTTTCAATGGAAAATCCTGGCTCTGTGGCTACACTTTCTGGGTCCTCATCTAGGGAACATCCTTTTAGTGCCCCAACACCCTTCAAGGTTTAGGTAAAATTTGATATTCCTACATTTGAAGCAAAAATCAATGCTGATGTAGTAGAACATTGGTTGGATCAACTGTCTTCCTACTTGTCTGTAAATAAGTTCACCGATGGAGAAAAAATTATTTTTGCTCTTTTGAAATCATCATTGCCTATGAAAAATTGGTGGGAAGTGTACAAAAAGAGGTTCAGTATAGATGACATTGGCCTTGAGGTGGAACCTACCTAGGATGATTTTTTGGAAGCAGTGAAAGAAGAATACTATTCCATCAGAGCATATGATGATCTATACATATAGTGGCAACAACTTCGCCAATGTAAGGACTAATCTGTTCAAGATTACATAGACACTTTTCATTCTTTGTCTGCAAGATTAGGCATTCAAGAAAGTGAGAAACATAAGACTCTCAAATATCATGGTGGATTACAATGGTACATACGGGGGGAAATTGAACTCTTCAATTTGGAAACCCTCGGTGAGGCATACAAATTTGCAGTGAAGATTGAACAAAAGCATGGCAGAAAGAATACGAAGAGTCAACCCTCAAAATGGAAAAGTGACAAGGAAGGTCAAACACGAGGCCAAAATTGGAAGCATAAAAAGTTTCAGGATAAGAAATCCTAGAAGGGGAAGGCTGGAACATGGTGTGATTACCACAAAACTAAAACTCACTCCAAAGAAGAATGTTGAGCCATCAAGTCACTACTTTCTGAGTCACAATACTCGACATCTAATACTCTGCCTCATACACAACCCACAGTCAAAGAGGATGAAGAAGAAATTGTAGATGCTGAGCTTGACACCATCATCGCTTCATCACAGACCTGTGAGGAAAGACCAAATGATAATGAAAGATTGTTTCACTCCAAATTATGGGTAAAAGGTAAGCCTATGCATTTCATTCTTGATAGTGGGAGTCAAAAGAATTTAATCTCTGCTAAAGTTGTGAAAAGTCTAAATCTATCCATGAAGCCTCATCCAAAGCTTTACAGTATTGGATGGCTGAGCCCAGGGAGAGACCTCCATGTCACCCATCAATGTCTTCTTTCATATGCTATAAAACCATTCTAAGATGAAGTCTTGTGTGATGTGGTCAATCTAGATGTTTGTGATGTACTCCTTGGTCAGCCGTTCATGTATGAGCAACATGGCATCTATGAATCATGAACCTGAAGGATCACCCTCACTCTTGGAACACAGTGCTATAGGGTACGAAAGGTGCCACCTCCCACATCTATCTCCCTGATCAGTGCTAAGCAATGCAAGAGATTGGTGGAGAAGACAAAACAATTTGTTCTCATGGTGGTCAAACCATAGAAATCCAAGAAGGTCGATGTTGCAGTCCTGACTACACAATCAACACAACAACAAAAGCAGATAGGATGAATCATAGGAGAATATGATGACTTATTCAAGTCACCCACAAGAGTTCCATTGCATTGCCAAGTAAAACATTCTATTGATTTGATCTCAGGATCACCTTTGCCTAACAGTCATGTGTATCATAGATCAATTTTGGAGAATGATGATATAAAAAGATAGATTCAAGAATTAATTTAAAAGGGTCACATCAGGCCAAGCTCTTCACCTTGTGGTAGCCCAATTATCTTAGCACTAAAAAAAGATGGAACATGGAGGCTTTGGATTGACTACCAAGCCCTGAATAAAATCTCTGTGAAGAATCACTACCCTCTCTCTAGGATTGATGACCTGCTGGTCCAGCTCTGTGGCACGAAGTTCTTCACCAAAATTGATCTCAAATCTAGTTATCACCAAATTCCCATTGATCCCACTGATGCCTGGAATATTGCATTCAAATCTAAGGAGCGGCTCTTTGAATGGTTGGTTATGCCTTTTGGCTTAACTAACGCACCTACAACCTTCATGAGGATGATGGATGACATCCTACGACCCTTCACCAACTCATTCATGGTTGTCTACATAGAAGACATACTCATCTATAGCAGAACATGGGAAGAACATTTGCAACATGTTCGTAAGGTGCTTCAAACTCTTCGGGAGCACAAGTTGTATGCAAATCTTGACAAATGCACATTCGGGATGACAATAATTTAGTACCTCAGGTACGTTGTGAATGAGGAAGGGGTCCATGTTGATCCAAAAAAGATTTGGGTTATTCAAAAATGGCCCACACCAAGGACCCTCACAGAGCTTCGCAGCTTTTTAGGTCTTGCAAATTTCTACCGCAGGTTTGTTCTTGGAGTTTCACATGTTTCTTGGTCACTAACCCAAGTGACTAAAGAAGGAGCTAAAGATACATTTCAGTGGGGTGAAATACAACAAAGGGCATTTGAGAATATGAAGAACAGACTCTGCTCAGCCCCTGTTCTTGCCTTGCCAGATTTGCATCAACCTTTTGAGTTGATGACAGATGCATCTGAATATGCCATGGGAACTGTCATCATGCAACATGGCCATCCTGTTGCATATCATAGTGAAATTTTCACTGATACAGTCAGGAAATATCCAACATATGATAAGGAGATCTATGCCATTGTGCAAGCCTACAAATAATGGAAACACTACATCTTGGGGAAAGAGACGGTCATCCACACTGACCACAGACCATTGGAATTCATCTAGATGCAAAGCAAACTATGAAATGAGAGGCACCAAAAGTGGGCCACATATCTTTAGCAATTCCACCTGATAATCAAACACAAAAAGGGGAGCTCAAATACAACTGTAGATTGTCTGAGCCATCCACCAATTACTGCACTCACAATAGTTCTTGACCTGTGCGGACATGAGACTGCCACTTGGGGTGCTTTGTATGAAGCAAATCTTACCTTTGCTAATACATATCAAGCACTTCAAAAAGGTAAACATGTTTTTGATTACTATTTACAAGATAATGTCCTCTGTCATATGGGGCACATCTGTGTTCGAGTTACAGAGCAACAAAAGATGATATGGGAAGCACACTTCAGTAGGACAGTTGGACACTTTGGTATTGAAAAGACATTGACAGTTCTTCAAAAACACTTCTACTGGCCCCATATGCGAAAGGATGTGGAAATATATCTCAAATATTGTAGCCCATGTGCGATAGCCAAGCCAACAAATAAAAAGCAAGGATTGTACACGCCATTGCTAGAACCAACCAGGCCTTGGGAATTCATCTCAATGGATTTTCTCTTAGGTTTGCCCACTTCAAAACATGGTAAGTAATGTATTTTTGTGGTAGTTGATCATTTTTCAAAAATGGCTATCATGATTGCTTGTAAGAAAAATATATCTGCTAAGGAAAGTACTCAACTATATTTTAGTCATGTATGGCTCCATTTTGGTCTCCCCAATTCCATTGTCTCAGATCGAGATAACAGGTCCCTGAGCATCTTCTAGTCCACTCTATGGAAAATGATGGATACTAAGTTGATGAAGTCCACATCATTCCATCCACAGACTAATGGTTAGGCAGAGGTGGGAAATTGCTTGATTGTTCACATGATTCAGATGTATCACTCTAAACATCCACATACATGGGATGAGGGACTTCTTTTCATACAACATGGATACAATCAGGTGCTACACAACTCAACCAAGCACAGTCCATTCCAAGTATGTTTTAGGTTCCAACCCATGGCACCAATTGATATAGCTATTCCATTTTACACCATGGAATACACACCTCATGGAAGATCTGAGGCAACAAAAGCAACAAAGTTTATTGAACAAATGCAACACATCCAACAACAAGTTCATGACATCCTGGAGAAGATGAATTAGAAGTATAAGCAATGCCATGACAAACATAGGATTGCACACTATTTTGCTATGGGTGACAAGGTTTGGTTGCAAATTCAGAAGGAATGATTTGTAGGCCCACACAAAAAGATTTGGCCTCTACTATATGGTCCTTACACCATCACCAAAAGAGTTGGAGAAAATGCTTTTGAGTTGAACCTATCAGCCTACCTTGGTCTGCTTCTAATATTCAATGTGGAGCTCCTCAAACCATATCACCCACCTCTATTAGACACTTCAGTTGTAGCAGAACAACTAGACATTGATGAGCTTGATCCACAGAGTTTTGCTCAAATGGAAGAGGATCAGATTGTGGATACCTAGATGAAGGCAACAAGATGACGCTCTATTCCACTTTATCGAGTGGTCAAAAGGGGCTAGCTTAGCCACCAAGGTGAGTGGCTCACAGAGAATCAAATTAAGAAACAACTACCACACTTGATGGGGAACATTGACGCAATGGGGACCATTGATTTTCAAGGAGGGAGGAATGATCTGGGCAACAATTTAGGTGACAATTCGGGTGATAGTTCTACCCCAATTGATGACGAAACTTCTGGGAGCCATAACTTTTGCACCATACCTCCAATTGACTCACTGTTTGAACTGTTGGAAAGCTAAGAATGAGGAGAACGTCATGATATGGCATGGAAATTTGATCAATGAAGTTTGACTAATGAAAACTCAATGGAAGTGCCCTAAATTTTAATTTTAGTAGTGCAGTCTAAAAATAGTAAGTTTTAAAAAATAGTAATTTCTCAAATTCTGTATTGTTTTAAATCTTGGAAGTCGAACCACT
Source organism: Torreya grandis (assembly GCA_037957365.1). Lineage (NCBI taxonomy): Eukaryota > Viridiplantae > Streptophyta > Pinopsida > Cupressales > Taxaceae > Torreya > Torreya grandis. The sequence continues at coordinate 345,112 of JARHVA010002776.1, read as the reverse complement.
TAATCTCCCTTGAGATTGGTGACCTTCCATATCCTCCCCATGCTTTAAAAATGTGTATAAATGAAAAGGTAACCCGAAATGTGAGGACAGACATCTCTTCCCAGAGATAAGCATAGATTTGTATTGCGATCTTGAGTAATACTACATCTCTTCTCAAAGAATTCATTGTTACTGTGTTATTTCTATGCTATTAAAATATTTATCAACCAAAACTTCTTAGTTTTGGATCACGTTTGGATTCACTTTGGCAAATCAATTGAGTTCTTGGTAGTTTCTAAGGTTGAGAAAGATTAAATATAGGGCTTAGAACACATATTACAAGGAGAGATTAGAAAAGATCAAAAAATAAGTGCAATGAGATGGATGGAAATTGAATTCACATTTCTTATTTTGCAAGTTTGAGTCTTTGTTCATTATTTTCTCATTGTTGCTTAGTTGTAGGTGATAGAGTGAATACTACACAGTTGGAAAATGCCGAGTTCAGTACTTTTCTTTCAAATCTTCCAAAAAATATTGTATAGATCATTATGAGTGTATGAGGTTAAGAGGCAAAAAAACTTGTAAACTATAGAACATAGTGGAGATGAAGAACCACAGCTTCACTCTTACTAGAGTTTTCTCATATTGAGTTTCTCCAAGGTATGTCTTGTGTATATCTCTTTGTGGTTATTGTGTTTATTTTTTTTGCTTGTTTATTTACATTCTTTGAAACTAAGCTAATACACAAAAAATTAAGAAAGCTCAAGATTCAGCCCTATGATTAAATAACTTCACATTTGGCATTGCACCTCTATGCGAGCATATTGATTGCAGCCATTTATATAGTAGTAACATAATTAAAGTGTTAAGGTAGTATTTTATATGTTGTATATGATAGTGTTAAGAGTTGTATTGCATATTAAAATAACATTTCAGGGGTTTTTTTATGACATAAAACTTGAGAGAAACACCTTGACTAGAAAGGGTCTGTGTTGGTGAAACTTAAAGTGAAATATCCACATAGTTTATAGATCATATTGGTATTCAAGCAAGTTATCTTTTTTATTTTAAAATATTTGCTAAAATATTTTCACAAATATTATTTTTGTTTGTATTCTATTTTGGTGGTTGTTGTAGTGACCATTGTGTAGATGTTTTCCATTCCCTAGATAGTAAGTGCTAATGGAAAAATTATCTTGATTCATTGGTAGCAAGATGGTTTAAATTTTCACTACTATTGCTGATGCAAGACATTATGGGCTTTTGTGATGTGATGGTATGGTATATACCAAAAGTCTTTGATGGACCAACCATCTAAGGGACATGAAAAATGCTGAGCATTCAACTGGAAAAAATTACACTTTCAAAGAAACCATGGTTAATAAAGTTGCAAAGTGCAAAACAAGACATGTTCAACATGGATTTGAGCATAGTTTCCTTGTGATAGCAAGGTATGATTGTACTTGAGTGAATTAAACACTCCAAATGTAACACTATGAAGCTTAAGAAAGAATGTTTTTACTTGCATATGCCTCTTATTTTTATTAAAAAACTGATGTTTCTTTGAGCCTTCCATGTGGAACAAAAAAGGTCTTTAGTACCTTTGTTTGTAGATCTTTATTCTTATTAGATAAGAGGAGTGGGACAAAGTTGTTGCCACAGATGAAATAAAGAGTATCAAGAAAGGGGGAGCAATAAAATCCAAATGGCATTCAAAAGAGTAGGGTAAGGAGTCCTTACCACTTGAGTTTATGAAATTGTGGGATTAAAAATCTTCAAATTAGAGAGCTGAATATATATTGAAACCTGAAAATGGTATTGTCCAAAATTTGATCAGATTAGAACCTTGAGCATGATATTGTCCAAAAAATGACCAGATTAGAACTATTGTCATAAAATTGTGCACCCTAGGACATTCTATGAAGTTCCTTCAATTTAATGCAACATTGAATCATCCCTCAAGTTTGTTGGAACTTATAAGAGAGATGAATCTCTAGGATTGAAAAGGGCTAGCTGTCTATCACCTAATCTATTGCTTGTTCATGAAAAAAGTCAAGAATTTGCATTAAACAAAAAAACTATGCTAAAGAGGTGATCCACCAAGAATTTATCCCACTGACTATCACAGTTCTACCGAATAACAATACTTTTCAAGACTAATTCCATGCATTGAAAGATACTAACATAATGTTTCAATGTGAAGGTAACATGATTGAGACAATCAACAAAATGGTCGACCTAAAGGGTAGATTGCACACCATAGATACAATTGCATACTTGAAAGAGAGTTCAATGCATTTAACACACTTCACATGACTTGTTAACATCAAAACCTTTGTTCAAACATAAGGATCAAGGGAGTAAGGATGATGCTATCACTTGGCTCCACTACACATCACTCACATACCCAGATAGAAGTTTAAAACTCAAAATTGGTCTTGTATTCAATGTACAAAAACAAAGTGCAATGTCATTTCAACAGGGCTTCACCATATCACAAATGTGGTTATTTGCAATGGACGAAGTGGCTCAATTTATAGTCCTTTGGGGAAGAGTGAGAGAAGAGAAGCTGAAAAGGCACAAGGACATGTGTCATTGGCATGAAATTCAGTTACAGATCTATGAGAGAGATGGATGAGTGAGCCATACCATGTCAAGGGTCTTACTTTTCCAAAGCAAGTCATGAGAATAGTGGCAAGTAACATCCAAATTTCAGGAGTGGCACAAGAAATAGTTTTTATCAAAGATCATCTATGAGAGTTCAAAACTAAAAGTAGAAAAACTGACACATCACACTGCTGGAACTCATGATGGTAGTTAGAAAATGCTCTTTCTAACTATTAGTTATCTTTTGGACACTTGTATTTGTTGATCTCTTAGAATCTCTTTGATTTGGTTAGTCGCTAGCAATGACTCGATCTGTCAACCTGTCCATTTTACTTGCTTTTTCTGCTCTGATGTTCTCACCAAGTCATTTGAATAACAACTATTTTTTGTAGTTTGAAATTGACGTTCTATGGGCTTTCACCTTTCGGGTATTTCCTTCAAAATTTTATTTTTGGACCTTTCCTTCAGACAAATTGTCTGCAGCTATTTTTTTTGTTTACTTTCTCAGACCTTTTGTCGAGTCTTTCCTTCGGGCTCGTTTCTTGTTCAGTTTCTTCAGACAAAAAGTTAGAGGGAATTCTTCTTGTTTTTTTCTTTTCTTTCAGATTTTTGATTGGTCCCTTCGAAGAAGTTGTAATGGTCCTTCGGCTTTTGGAAATGGTCCTTCGAAAATGCAAGTGCCCCTTCGAAAAAATGAAAGTGCCCTTCAAAAAGAGTGAAATGTAATTTTTAGACTTTTTATTTGGTCCATTCTCGTGGATAATTTTCTCGCAAGAACTCATCGGACAATCTTTCTGAAAGAATTCATGTCTTTGAGAGTTCTATTTGTATCAGACAAAATGTCTAAAATAAATGGACCTTAGCACCTTTTCAAGTTTTTTGAAAGAATTCCTTCAGACTTTCTATTTGGCCCTTTTGAAAGGAACATACCCTTTGAAAAAAATGTAAATGACCCATTTGACTTGAAAATGGCCTTCAAAAAAATGCAAGTGTCCTTCAAGATTTTTAAAATGGTTATTTTTTGAACAAAACATACCCTTCAGAAAAATTGCAACATACCATTCAAAAAAACGAAAAGGTCCTCTAGCTTGAAAAAGTCCTTCAGGTAAGTTAAAGTGCCTTTCGGTAAAGTTACAAACATACCCTTCGGGAAAATGAAAATGGAATTTTTTTTTGACAAAAAGATACTCTTCGGAAAAATGAAAGTGCCATTCAAAAAAGTGAAATGTACCTTTTAGACTTTTGTTTGGTCCATTTTGTTTGAAAAGTGCCATTCGAAAAAGTTGAAAAGAATTTGAAAGTGTCCATTTTCTTTGAAATAATTTATTTAGAAGAGTTGAAATGGACCATTCGGAAGGAAAAATACCCTTCAGAAAAGTTACAAAAAAAAAAGTTTGAAATAAATATACTTAAAGAAAAAAGGCTTTGGACAAAAAGTTTGAAAGAATTTGGCAAGCGCTTAAGACAAAAAACTTGAAATAATTAGGTAAAGACTTAGAACAAAGACCAAAATGAACCTTCTGAAAGAAATAACACTTGGTATTTTGTAGGCTTTATCAAAGACCATTTCTTCTGAATGAAAACTAAGTACTAGACTTGGCCAAATTTAAAAGATGCAACCCTGGGGGTGGAATTTGTCTAACATTTTTGGTGATTCACAGGGGTGGTATGCTTGCTATACTTAGGACCAATTGCCTTACACCTCCATTGGGCATGAAATCACATAAATGAGAACTTAGATTATCATGAACAAACCTTGGATTGACCACAAGACAATGACATTACACAAGACACACACAGACAAAGACACTTGTGCTACTAAGCACTTAGAGAGCACAAAGCAAAACAAAGGAAACACACATGTGTCAACTAGGACACTTAGAGAACACAATATCATAAATAAAACTAGACTAAACACACACACCTATGCTACTATTTACAAGACAAACTTGTAAGGACTAATGACATAACTTCAGATGTATCCCATTCACAGGGATATATAATTATTCTACATTTATCTTGGTCAGCTGAAATGAGTTGCTTTGCTTGTACTTACTGATGATGTAAGGGCCACTCCATAAAGCATCAAACTTTGTATGTTTACCCGATTTTGCTCTGTCCTCATCCCATTTCAAGACAAAGTTACCTTCTTTGAACACTCTTAAACTTGCTCTTTTGTCAAAAGACTTCTTCATGAGTACTTGATGGTGTTCCATGGTCTTATGTGCATTGTCCCTTGATTCTTGTAGTTGCATTAGTTCTATCAATTTGAATTCTATTGAAGTATTTTCTAGTAGTTCTAGCTAATGTGCAAGTCTTAGAGCAGGGAGCTCTTGGGAGATGGATAACCTAGCTTCTCTCCCATAAACAAGTACAAAAGGAGAGTTACTAATTGATCTCTTAGGAGTAATCATGTCAGCCTATAAAGTTGTCTTCAACTTGGTGTGCCATGCTCTTTGATTATTCTCCAATGTCCTCTTGATAATTTTGATGAGGTTTTAATTAGTAGACTCAGCCAATCCATTACCTTGAGGGTAATAGTTAGATGAAGTACTCAATTAAATTCTATTCTTATTTGTCCACTCAAAAGTTTTATCACTCATAAAAGTAAGTGCATTATCAGAAATGATAGCATAGGGAACCCCAAATCTTGTTGTGATACTCTCATAAAACTCCAAAATTGCCTTTTTATTTGCCTCCATTGCAACATCTTTTACCCACCTTGTGAAGTAGTCAATATCTATTTGTGTCTAGCACTTAATGGAGGGTTGATCATACCAATAAAATTGAGGCCCCATTGCATGAAAGGCTTGTCCACTTGGACATGATTCAATGGAAGAGCTACAAGTTTTTGTTTGCCTACAAAGAAGGCACATTGAAGACACTTCCTAACCCAAGAGTAGCAATCCTTGAAAAGGCTAGGCCAATAATACCCTGCCCTCATTATCTTTGCAGCTGTTGTTTTTGGTGAGAAATGACCTCCATCTACACCATTGTGAAACTTTTCCAGCAAGATGTCAAACTGATCATTGTCAACACATCTTAGTAGTACACCATTCACATCCTTTTGAAAGAGAATACCATCTAAAAGATAATAAATAATGGTTTGCAATCTAAAATACCTTTTGTACGACTTTTTAAAACCATTAGGACAATCACCATTTTGGAGGAAACCAATGATGTCTCGTGTCTAACTTTGAATTGGTATGTGACCAGTTGGTTGGGGATGAACTTGATTGACCAAGACCTCTTCCTTTAGCCCTTGAATATCTGAATCCAGATGTTCACACAACCCCTTTCCTCTTACCAAGTTGGCTACCTTGATATCAACATCATATTTCATTACCTTTGTGATCCACCCAACTCTCTTCTCATTGATGTCTTTGCTTAAGAGGAACTCTTTGGTTCTAAGATGAGAGACCATGACATGTTACCTGTTGTTTGAAACCATGCACTTGAAATTTTTCAAACCTCTTATCATAGTTAGAGCCTGTTTCTCAACAAATGTGTACTTGGCCTCATAATTCTCCAGTCCTTGACTAAAGAATGCAATGGGTTGTTCAATTTCCTCATCATTATTTTGCATAAGCATATCTAATATTGTGTCAAGGTTAGCAAAAGTGTAGAGTATGAAATCCTTGGCAAAGTTTAGGTTTAAAAGAGTAGGAAATTGGACAATTGCTTATTTACTTGCCTCAAAACTATTCTTACCTTCTTTTGTCTAAGCCAAAGCTTGGTTCTTCTTGAGCATGGCTGTAATTAGCTTCACCAAAGTAGAAAATCTTGGAATAAATGTTATTACAAAGTTGATCTTGCCTAAGAAAAATTTCAAACCTTTCTTGTGTAGAGGCAAAGACAGGCCTAGAATGGCTTTAATCCTTTCAGGATCAATAGACATGCCTTCCTTTGACACAATGTGGCCCAATAATTTGACTTCATGAACAACAAAGATACATTTTTTTAGATTAAGAGAAACTCCAAACTCTCTACACTTCTCAAAGACTTGCCTTAGATGTTTCATGTGGTCATCACATCCTTAGAAAAAATAGTTATATCATCAAGCTATACAAGCAAAAACTCATTGATCAAACTTTTAAAGGCCATGTCCATTGCCTTTTGGAAGGTAACACCAATATTAGACAAACCAAAAGGCATATTTCTATATGCAAATGTTCCCCATTTTGTGGTGAATGTTGTCTTGAATTGATCTTCCTCATTTACCAATATTTGGTTATAACCTGAATAGCCATCAAGTGGTCAAAAGCATTGAGAACCTGAAACCACTTACAAAATTTGATCCATGGAAGGTAGTGGGTAATGATATTTGAGTGAAACTATATTCAAGTCCCTAAAGTCCATATAAAGTCTGATCTCTCCACTCTTTTTTTGAATAGGTACAAGGTTAGCTACCCAAGTTGAGTGCTTGATAGGAAAGATAATCCTACACTCAATCAATTTGGTAAGCTCTTTTTTTATGGGTTCTTCTATCTTGAGATTGATAGGCCCCTATTTTTGCCTAACTAGTTTAGCTCCAGGTTCTAACTCAATGGTCTGATGAGCTAGAATTAGATCAAACCCTTTCAAATATTTGTATTCTCAAGCAAATATATCATGAAATTCTTTACACAATTTAATGAAGGCTTGTCTTTTGGAGATAGAGCATATCTTACCAATTTTTAAAAGTTTGTCCTTAAATATCATGATTCTTTCATAGTTCTCTTCCTTTATAGACATGCTTACCTTTTCCTTTCTTCTCTAACCATCTTTATTGAACACACTCTCCAAAGTAACCAACCCCTTTGGTATCTTGTTTGTCTTCAGCTGGATAACTTGTTCTTCATATTGATTGTGAATCTTCTTTTGATTTTTTGAAGAAAATTTTGCTTCATTTTGAATGAAGTGTACAATGTGTTTATCACTCTCAAACACTTGATAAAACACTTCATTATCTAGAATAGAAGGTCTCACAATGACTTTGATGTGAGGTTTGTCCTTCTCTCTACTTACATCAGACACTATATCAAAGTGTGCTCCTATCATAGCCAATCTGTTAGCGTGTTTATTTGAGTCTCTTGGTACAGGTTGGATATTGAAAGCATCAAAGTCTTCAATTAGATCCCACACCCTATGCTTACAAGACTTCAACAATGGGTTCTTGGATATAGCTTGGTTTGTCACTTGATGTATAATTAGTTCACCGTATCCATATACTTTCAAATTTTTGATTCCCTTTCTCTTTGCCCATTGGAGGCCACGAACCAAGCCTTCATATTCAATTGCATTATATGTACAACTAAAATGGAAGTTATATGAATAATAATACTAATTCTTCGAAGGAGAAACCAATATGACACCAAATCTTGCTCCTACCTTGCTTCTAGAGCCATCAAAAAATATTTCTCATATCCCTTCATGTTCATGATCTTCATTAGTGAGTGATGGTATATGAGTGTTTTTCTCATGCACATAATATACTCCTAATTCAGTTTCTTCTATGAATGCATAGGAATCATGCTCATAAGTTTTAGTACCATACTCATCAAGAAAGAGGTCAAAAATACCTTCAAGGGGAAATGATGTTTCACCACCAATGGCACCTTCTTCCTACTCACTAGTCATATATTTCTGATTTGAACTTGTCTCCATATATGGTTCAATGTGGAACCTTGCCAAGCACTATGTTATTATAGTTACTTTAGCTCCATATCTTGTTCTAAAATATATAAAAGAGTAATCAGCTACAAGGTACCCTCCAATCTTAGCCGTGAAGTCTCTTGACAAGCAAATAACAAAATGAGATGGAAGATCAACTACCACAATGTCTTGTAGGATGGGGAAGCTTGGAAAATCATGCAAGAAAACTTTTAAACATTTAACCAACCCCACAGTCTTGGTTGGAGTTCCATCAATATTTAACACACCCTTGCTATGAGGCTCATATTTCAATCCCAATTTATCAACAACCACTTTGTGCATAACTATGGTATTGACCCCACTGTCCATAATGCAGTTGTGAACCAATTTGTCTCCCACAATAAGTGTGAGATAAAAAGGTGGAGGATTTTCAAATTTGGTAGACAGTTCTAAGACATAATTAGGTGTCTTGGTAAGGGATACACCATTATGTATTAGAACCTGAGGGTCTAAATGAATGCTTGAGAGTTGTTCTTGTAAAAGCTCCTTTTGACCAGACATATGCAATACTTCCCAAAGAAAAATGCTAGTTTTGGTATTCTTCAAAGAGTCAATAATATTTAGAGAGGAAGTATTCACCTTATTTTGCACTCTTGAAGGTAATGAGGGAAATTTAACTTACTATATCGAAGGATTGGTATCCTTGCTCACATTCTGACTTTGAGGAGTAGTGTGACTAGTAGGATCTGCTACATTGGTACTTGCACTTTGTGGCCTTGGAGAGGCACTACCTAGAATCACTTGTGCTACTGGAGTATCTCTCAAATACCTCTTTTTAACCCTTGTGTTGGCTGTAACTGATGTATTTTGATTCAATACGTAATCATATTCTACTTAAAAATTCATAAAATTAGTACTTTGGTTGCTACCTTCTCCTTAAACATCTCTTTGCATGAGATTTGCTTCTTCTGATGTAACATAAGGAGTAGCTCCTTCTTGAGCTACAAAAGCTTGATTAACTTCTCCACCATATGCATAAAATGACCTTGAGATTACCCCCGATGATCCAAATGTTCCTCTCATTGAACTAGATTGGTGTGGACTGGAACAACAACCTTTGTCGATGAAATGGAGTTAGGATTATAGGTGTTGGATTGCCTATTGAAACCTTGTTGGCCTTGTCCTCTTCCTTAGTTAGTGTATTGGGGTAGAGGTCTATAGCCATGCTAAGGATAGTATTGAGAGTTGGGCGGAGCATTTGCATAAATTTTTGCTTGCTTGAGCTGGGCTTGTAAAGATCGAATCATCTCATCCTTATCTCTATCATCATCCATCTTCTTGGGAGGAGTTCTAGGTTTGGCATTAGTATTGGGAACTTGTGTTATGATTGGGGATTCAACTAGATTATGAGACATCAAAGGCATGGATACTCTTGGAGGTAGTTTCCCAGCTTGTATCAAACTATTCTCAACTTCAATGGCTATCTCACATGCCTTGGGTAAAGTGAATCCTCCCATTGACTATAACATTACTACTACATCAGTGCCAATAGCCTTAAGATAGGTGGGGAATACAAAGCTTGGAGGAGGCCTCATAATAGGTGGTAGCCTATGCCATGTTCTTTGAAATCTCTCATGGATTCATTAGGACCTCTCTTTATCACATTCAGTTGGTGAATTAGTGAAGTATGGTCACTCTTATTTTTGAACTTGTTTACCAACTCTCTAAAACTATCCCAATTAGTAATATAACCACCTTCCAATGTCCTATACCAATCAAGTGCCTTCTCCTTTAGAGACATGGCAAGTAATCTAATAATGATGTTAGCTTGGGTGATATTGTGGAAATTTCAAAAGTTTGAAATGTCCCTAATATGCTCAAATGGGGTAACATGACTCTCTCCATTGAAATTGGGGAGACTTTTGGTAGCATTAAGAGGAATAGGATCATATGTAGGAAGGTTAATTGAATTCTAAGTGTTGAAGGCTGGGAAAGGATGTCTTCTAGCCATTTCTTCTTCCTCTTGATCTACTAATTCTTCAACCTCCTCTTCTTCCTCTTCAAAACCTTCTTGTTCAGGATCTCTAAAGGTCAGGAATGGTTCAGGGTGTTGTTCTTCAAGAGGAGTTTCAGGCTGAGGAACTTGATTGAAAAGCCTACTAGAAGATGATCTAGTGAGGACCATGAAGTATACTATGGAAAAAATGATCTATAAATAAATATTCTCACCTTTTGGAGTCACCAAATGTTGGATTAGATTGCTTTTGCAACTTTAGACTTGTTGAGGCCAACATTCACCTTAACGTGGAAACAATTAGGACCAACTATCCCATTGGGCATGCCAAAACTGTTGTCATCAAATTGTACACCCTAGGACATTCTATGAAGTTATTTCAATTTGATGCAACATTGAATCATCCCTCAAGTTTGTGGGAACTTATAAGAGAGATGAATTTCTAGGATTGAAAAGGGATAGCTCCCTAATTTTTTTTTTGAGTGTCTATCACCTAATCTATTGCTTGTTCATGAAAAGAGTTGAGAATTTGCATAAAGCAAAAAAATTATGCTAAAGAGGTGATCCACCAAGAATTTATCCCATCAACTATCACACTTCTACCGAATAACAATACTTTCCAAGACTAATTCCATGCATTGAAAGATACTAACATAGTGTTTCAATGTGAAGGTAACATGATTGAGACAATCAACAAAATGGTCAACCTAAGGGGCAAATTTTACACCATAGATACAATTACATACTTGAAAGAGAGTTCAATGCATTTAACACACTTCACATGACCTATTAACATCAAAACCTTTGTTCAAACATGAAGCATCAAGGGAGTAAGGATGATGCTATCACTTGGCTCCACTATACATCGCTCACATACTCAGACATAAGTTTACAACTCAAAATTGGTCTTGTACTCAATGTCCAAAATCAAACTATAATGTCATTTCAGTAAGGCTTCATCATAACAAAAATGTGGTTATCTGCAATCACTGAAATGGCTTAATTTATAGAACTTTGGGGAAGAGAGAGAAGAAAAGCTGAAAAGGCACAAGGACATGTTTTGTTGGAATGAAAGTTAGGTACAACTCCATGAGAGATATGGATGAGAGAGCCATGCCATGTCAAGGGTATTACTTGTCCAAAACAAGTCATGAGAATGGTGGCAAGTAGCATCCAACTTTCAAGAGTGGCACAAGAAATAGTTTCTATCAAAGATCATCTTTGAGAATTCAAAATTGAAAGTAAAAAAGTTGACACATCACACTATTGAAACTCATGAAAAAAATTAAAAAATGCTCTTTCTAACTACTAGTTATCTTCTAGACACCTATATTTGTCGATATCATAGAAGCTCTTTGATTTGGTCAGCTGTTAGCAATGACTCGATCTGTCAACCTGTCCGTTTTGCTTGCTTTTTCTGCTCTCATGTTCTTGCCAAGTCTTTTGAATAACAACTATTTTTTGTAGTTTGAAATTGACGTTCTATAGGCTTTCACCTTTCAGGTATTTCCTTCAAAATTTTATTTTTGGACCTTTCCTTCAGAAAAGTTATCTACAACTATTTGTTTCTATTTACTTTCTCAAACCTTTTATCGAGTCTTTCCTTCGGGCTCATTGCTTGTTCATTTCCTTCAGACAAAAAGTCTGAAGAAATTCTTCCTATTTATTTCTTTTCTTGTGGCTTTTTGATTGGTCCCTTTAGAGAAGTTGAAATGCCCTTTAGAGAAGTTGTAATTGTCCTTCAGCTTGTGGAAATGGTCATTCAAAAATTCAAGTGCCCCTTCAAAAAAATGAAAGTGCCCTTAAAAAAAAGTGAAATGTACTTTTTAGACTTTTTATTTGGTCCATTCTTGTGGATAATTTTCCCACAAGAATTCATCGGACAATATTTTCTAAAGAATTCATGTCTTTGAGAGCTCTTCTGAAATAAATGGCCTTTAGCACCTTTTCAAGTTTTCTGAAAGAATTCCTTTGGAATTTATTTTTGGCCCTTTTGAAAGGAACACACCCTTCGAAAAAAATGTAAATGACCCCTCTGACTTAAAAATGGCCTTCAAAAAAATGCAAGTGTCCTTCTAGATTTTTAAAATGGTCCTTTTCCGAACAAAACATACCTTCTAGAAAAAATGCAACATACCCTTCAAAAAAATGAAAAGGTCTTCTAGCTTGAAAAATTCCTTTGGAAAAGTTAAAGTGCTTTTCGAAAAAGTTATAAACATACCCTTCGGGAAAATGAAAATGGACAATTTTTCTGACAAATAGATACCCTTCGGAAAAATGAAAGTGCCATTCAAAAAAAGTGAAATGTACCTTTCAAACTTTTGTTTGGTCCATTTTGCTTGAAAAGTGCCCTTTGAAAAATTTGAAAATTTCCCCTTGAAAAAACTAAAATGCCCTTCTGAATTTTGAAATGTATTCTTTAGAAGATTTGAAAGTGTCCAATTTCTTTTCAAGAATTCCTTTGGAAGAGTTGATTTGGACCATTCGAAAGGAAAAATAACCTTCGAAAAAGTTATAAAAAATAAAAAGTTCGAAAGAAATATACTTAAGTAAAAAAGGCTTCAGACAAAAAGTTTGAAAGAATTCGACAAGGCCTTAGGACAAAAAACTTGAAAGAATTAGGCAGAGACTTAGAACAAAGACCAAAGTGAACCTTCTGAAAGAAATAACACTTGGTATTTTTGTGGGCTTTGTCAAAGACCATTTATTCTGAAGGAAAATGAAGTACTAGACTTGGCCAAATTTGAAAGGTGCGAACTTGGGGGTGGAATTTGACTAATAGGAACCTAAAAATAGGTATTGCCCAAAAGGATGATAAGTTGGTTTCTCATTTGGGAAGATGAGATAAATCTTAATCTTATTTTTATAGCATTTGTGAGAACTAAAAGCCTTAAATTTTGGATGTGTGATCAAAAATTTGATCATGTTTATCATCCAACTCAGTTGGTAAAACAACTATTTGTCAAATGTGAGTAATATGTGGAATGCTAAGACTTAAAAATTGTCAATTTTTATTATATATGTCAAAACAATATATATTTAGTTTTCAAAGTGATATTTAATTATATATTTAGATTCCCCTCAAAAAATTAGACAAGTTAAAAAATGACATGTCATTTTGAGTTCATATGTAAAAGTAATGCCATTTAAAGTTGGCAAACTTTCTATGTGATCTCAGGAGCACGACTGTTCAACTCTGGATCTAGGAATATGAAACCTTTTTTTGACATTTGGATTCACTCTAGCGAATTAGGTGAGTTCTTAATAATTTCTAACGCTGAGAAAGGTTAAATATAAGTCTTAGAAGACATATTACAAGGATAAATAATAGAAGATCATCAAACAATAGAAATTGCAATGAGATGGATAGAAGTTGGATTCACATTGCTTATTTTTCAAGTTCGAGTCTTTGTTCATTGTTTCCTCATTATTGCTTAGCTGTAGGTTATAGAGTGAACACTACACATTTGGGAAATGATGAGTTCAATAGTTTTATTTCAAATCTCCTAAAAAATATTGTAGAGATCATTATGAGTGTATGAGGTTATTTTCCTTGTAAACTCAAGAGGTGGAAAAACTTGTAAACTATAGAACATAGTGGAGATGAGGAAGCATGGCTTCACTCTTATTGGAGTTTTCTTACATTGAGTTTCTCCAAGGTATGTATTGTGTCTCTCTTTTTGGTTATTGTGCTTATTTTATTTACTTGCATATTTACATTCTTTACAATTAGGCTAATACACAAAAAACTAAGAGAGCTCAAGATTCATCCCTATGATTAAAGAATTTTACATTTGGCATTATACCTCTATACAAGCATGTTGATTGCAATCATGTATGGAGTAGTAACATGTTTAGTGTGGAGGTATTCTTTTATATGTTGTCTATGACAATATTAAGATATGAATTACATATTAAAATAATATTTTAAGTGTTTTTATATGGCATAGAATTTGAGAGGAACACCTTGACTTGAAAGGGTTCGTGTTGGTGAAACTTAGAATAAAATATCCACCTAGTTTACGGATTATGAACAATGAGGAAGTCTAAAATGATTGGTAATCAATCTATACACCTATTTAACATCTACACACAATCAAATAAACATATAAACAATAACACCACCTTTTCAACTATATATTTCCAAGTGCATAGTCTAAAAGAGTGTATTCAACCAACATGCCATGCCAATCTGCCAAAGCTTAGTCCATATTGTGTAAAACACATTCATACAAGTCTTAAACACCTTCAAATAGGTTCAAAACTGACATAAACACCTCAATATAGTATAATATTAGAGAAAAATGCATTGCTTTAGACAAAAATGCCTTCACAAACAACCAATACAATCCTTATCAATAAAAGTCTGATTTTGAAAGATTTGATTGACTAGAGAGAAATATGTAAAGAGAGAATATAAAATGAAGAAGAGAAACCTTGTGCTTTGATACTAATGTCAAGACAAGAATGGATGACAAATAAAATGATGAGATTTTGTGCAAAGAAAATTTATTGTATTTATGAATGAATGCATGTGACTATTCATTTCATATGCTAAGAAAACTTTTCACCTTTCTATGTCAACTATCTATCTAACGCTACAAGACAAAAACTCTCTTTAGACACTCCATCTTTATCACTTCCATGTCAAAATTATAAAATGGAACTTCTCACAAATTTATACATAAACTGGTGTAATATCATTTGTTCAACCTAATTTTTTCTATACATCTAATCCACAAATTTGAATTTGCCTTGAGGCATCCTCAATTGGGGCAATTCATCCTACTAGATCATCAAATTGTCACCTTAGTCATATTTCTAGTCATCACTGGTCATTTCCCCCTATTCGGTTAATTAATCATTCCCTCTTATCATAATTAAATATTCTAAATCAATTTCACATTGTATTAATTAAATTAGTATTTTAAATAGTTTAATTAATCTTCTCTAAATATAATTCCATAGATTTGGAATTATAATTTCATTTGAATTACTTATTCTTCCCTTTTGGACCTCATTCATAGTGAGCTCCTTCCAAAATAATCTCAAGATGCTATGGCATATACTTTCATGACCCTCACCTTCAATATTGAAAACAAAGTGTGAGGGATTATTCTCCAGCCTTCATCTTGGAAGCATTCATGACCTCACATTGCTTCTCCTTGAGACATTTGAAAGGGAATTCTCCACCTTCCAACTTGCATGTAAGATGAAGGGCTCATATTGTCTCCTTTGGAGATATTTTAAGGTGAATTATCCACCATCCATCTTGAAGGCAAGATGGAGGGTTCACATTCAATCACTTTGTCTATAAATAAAGGGCCATCCCTCTTCATATCTCATTCTCAATATTTATAGCAAAGCCTTGCCAGTTCTTAGAGCTACCTTATGCATCAACTCCAATTCTTATCAACTATTCTTCAAGTTCTCAAATGCATATTTTCAAATCTTCAAAGATGACATTGAAAAATACCCTTTGATACTACAATATGAGCCACACTCCACTTATATTCAACAAGGTAAAGAATCCACAAAGGAAGGTATACTTTGCATGTTTTTTGTATTCTTATTTGGTTTTCTTTCATCATTGCCTTTGGCTTACGAGGTCCTAGTATTATGGTGGTTTTATTGATTTAATTTTGATATTTTCACTAATGAAGAAAACTATTAACATTTTGTACTCCTATGGATACACATGACACACTTGGTGGGACCTTCATAAGCCACACTCTCTTTTGAGATTTTACTTCCATTTTTATTGGCTAAAAATCTGACTTCTTAAACTAAATTACAATAATTTCATCATTTTGTTTCATCTCTACGAATTAGTGAATTCCCTCTATGAAAACACCTTTGATAAACAGTAAAAATATTTTTGTTTTGTGTTTTTAAGTTCTGACATTTAGTGAAATTGACTTAATAACAACAAAATTGACCTAATATTTGGTGAAATTAACCATCATAGTGATGAATTTGTTTCCAAATATCAAGTATTTTTTTCTAATTAGCATATTTAACCCTCTTTTTGATTAAATCGATATATTATTGGTGAAAATGCTCATGTAATCAGTGGAAACACCCCTGCTAAATGATGTCATGTTTTATGTTTTTTAGTTATGTCAAGAGTTTTGTGTAGACTCAATTTTTGACAAAATTGATTTAGAAATTGGTGAAAGCGTCCTCGAAATTGACAAAATCAGCCCAAAAATTAGTAAAAAAAGCCTTCAAAATCGATGAAATTGACCAACATATCAATGGATTCACTCTTATGTATCTACATTTATTTTGTTGATTGGCATATTCAATTTTCATTTTGATGAAAATAATATAATATCAACTAAAATGCCCCTGCTAAATTATGAAAATGCATCTGTTATGTGTTCTATGCAAGTTATTACAAACAATGAATTGACCCTATTAAATGACAAATTTACTTCTGTGTGTTGAGGCTGAGTTTTTTGAAAACACAAAAAATTGACCTCCCTTGTTTGTCAAAGACCCACTAAGCAAAACTACTCACATTATTTTTCTTGTAGATTCCAAAAGGGTGTGGTGATCTATTAAAAAAATATATTATTAATTCACATTTCTTTGTGTTTTAAAAATAATTCATCTTTCGATTTGATGCATGAAAACACTTTCATTTTTGTTCCTCATTTTGGTTCTTTACTTAAGTACTTATTTGTGTGCTTCTATGATCCCTTCATATGTATGCTCTCCCTTTAGTAGGGTGACCCAAAAATGTGGAGGTTACCACTTGTCTTTTCTAAAAGATTTACGTATTATGCTCTTTGATTGACCTTAGTGGGATTCTTGCAAATTAGAACAATAATACATTTCCTTTTCCTTTTTGGCTATGTAAGGTGGAGTTCATCGCCTTCCCATAAGTACTTAGGGCATGATAATCAGGACATCATTACCCAACATTCGTACCAATCCTATTTATTCAATGGGGTATGTAAATCAAGGCTACATCAGTTGTAATTTAGTTGAAATGTCCCTTGAAGCTTGATTTTTCTGGTAACACTTCACTAGAATCCTATGGATGAAGTGGTCATGAAGGGACAAGACCCTCCCATGAATACCCTATTACATATCGATGTCTAATTGATGATTTTTTATGCCCACATAGTGCAAGGTATATCGAGACCACCTAATAATCTGATGGAAATTTTAGAATAATACCTTTTAACCACAAAACATTTATTAGTGAATGGTTGCAAAGGCAACAACACCTAAAAATGTCTTTCACGTACATACCTTTTGAGAGAAGGGTGGGATTAAAATACCACTAATAACTACATTAATTACTTAAATAATCTTAAACTTTATAATATTCTCTCAAGGTGAGTATATCAAAAGAATTGACGATTGTGGAGTACTCCCATGTCAGTCACTAAAGTAGGGTTGTAAGTTTGAATGATTGCTTATTGAGTGGTTGTGTCCAAAAAACTTGTCATATATTCAAATTTAGTATACACACACCTTCACAAAGAGGCATTACTCTGACCTTTTTTTGAGTCCTAAAATTGTTCTCTTCTACATCTCAGGTCAAAATTTATCTAAATGCATACCTCTCTTGTCTAAATTCATACTGTTATGTTGCTTGTTTGAATTTGGACCACCAACTCCAATCAAATTTCAAATTTTCCATTTCAAAACCACTTCAGACTGAGGTCAAATTTTAGTCTTAATACCAACTCTCAAGTTTGAGTCAAACCAGTTCAAAAAAAAGCATTCTCTTTTCCATTCCAAATCACATGTCGATTCCTGTTCACATCTTATTCTATTCCAAGTTCAAATTTACAAGTCGATTTTTTTATCCTTAGATTCAAACATTCTAGTTTTTAAAATCAAGTCAAACATTATAATCTTGTTTTAATCCAACTCTAAACTTCATCTAAATTTTTTTCAAGACATTTGTGACCTAGATACACATACTTGGATATTACCTTTGACTTCATCTGAAGTTCA
Source organism: Torreya grandis (assembly GCA_037957365.1). Lineage (NCBI taxonomy): Eukaryota > Viridiplantae > Streptophyta > Pinopsida > Cupressales > Taxaceae > Torreya > Torreya grandis. The sequence continues at coordinate 326,901 of JARHVA010002776.1, read as the reverse complement.
ATCATTCTACCCTAATTTAAAAGGGGCCTTATATTTGCAAAACCTTGGGATAATTCAACCATATTTAGCAACTTAGACAATTTTAACCTTTTGAAAAACTTAAATTCAAGTCAAATTACTTGGTTTGCAATAATATCCAACATGCCTAGATACATGAGAAGTGGCATGGCTTACAATGTTGCTTATGATGATGATTGGACACAAAATCAATAAGACTGTATAAATCTATTTGCATACCAACCAGATTATCCACATGATCAACATGATTATATGAACTCACATGATATAGAGGTCCATCAACCTGAGTATAAAGATGTGCCACCTAGTTATGAAGTAGCTCAAGATCGATTTGAGCAAGACTTGTTTGAGAATAGAGATGAATCTCTCCTACACTTATTAGAGATGGGTGCTAAGGTTCCCCTTGATTATCTTATAGAAAACTTGTGTAATATTGGGAGTTCTCAACCACATAATACTGTTGAAATGACATAGTGGACTGAGGATTACTTTCCTCTAGCCATGGTCCAACAATTGTTCAAACACCATCAGTCCCAACATCTAGAATGGGGAAGGAACTACTTGTTTCCCCACTCTAAGTTTCACCTACCATTGTATCCCAATTACAAGAAGCTAGTTAAGTTTTGATTAATATTACAACTTTATTATTTACTAATCTAATTTTTGATCCTCCACTTACAGAGTTCAATCAACTTCTTGAGTGCCAGATTAAAGGTTCATTGGTTGATCCATTCCCTACTCTAGAGACATCTACTGCTCTAGAGTAAAATCTGCCTGTAGATTCCTCACAAGAAGTTTTTGAGAATCCACAATAAACATTTCCTAATCCCAATCTCAAAATCTTACTTGAATAAATTCCCCCTTAATAGCTACATAATTTAACTCATTCCTAATAAGTGTCTACTAATATACAGAGTGTCCCATCCAACTCATGTCCTATTGAACACAACCTTTCTAAAGCTAATCAAGTCCTCTCTAATACCGATTAGGTCCTATCCAATACACAACAACACATTTCATCTAGGCAACAAACTATTTCTAATCAGCAACAAATTCCCACCAATCAATAAATCATCACTCAAAGATAATGACTTCCTCATACACAACGAGTTTAATTTCCACCTTCAAATCCTAATCAACACCAAGTCCCTTATAACTAATTCAATCTTGGCAATAAGACTAATAATTCTAATAGGTTAGTGCAAAAAGTTGTTATTCTCACAAATCTAATTAATTTACAATTTCATTCTCAACCGTACAAACCCCCACTTGCATTCCAAAACACTTCTTTTCCTCATGAATTACAAGCTTTTAAAGACGTAATTTTAGGATTACAAATAGTGAATCAAGGTTGAAAATATAATTTGGATCACATATACTCCTTTCCATTTGATGTAAACATATTCCAGACACCTTTTCCATCTCATTTCAAGATCCCTAAATTTGACAAGTATAAAAGAAAAGGTGACCTAAGGGAGCACCTAAAGGATTTTTTTGTTACTTGCCAAGAAGTAGGTCATGATATGAATTTCCTGCTTTGCCTATTTTCATGGAGCTTGGTTGGGAAAGATTTGGAATGGTTTATACATCTCCTAAAGGGTTCTATAATAGATTTTGATAATTTATCAAAGAAGTTTATTAGACACTTTTCATATAATATTGAGCATGAGTTGACCATATTTGACTTGTGCAATATCAAACAAAGAGATGGAGAGAGTTTTGTTGCTTATTTTCAAAGGTGGCAAGCATTGGCCATCAAGTTTCCTCATTCTCTTCCTAACAAAAAGTTAGCAAACATATTCATGATTAGTTTGAATTGAAAACAAACTCTTAACCTCAAATGGTTAGCAAACATATTCATGACTAATTTGAATTGAAAACAAACTCTTAACCTCATACTACATTTTCCAAACAACTTTTATGAAGTCAATAATAAAGGTGTTCAAATAGAAAAGGCCCTCATTGATAAAGGATTGATCAAAATTTGTTCACAAACTCAATCTCAACATTAAACTCAGTCCTAAAATCAGAATCAAACGTCAACCCCTACTCCAATAAGTGTGGTAGAGAAGCCCAAACCTTTCAATTACAACAAGAATGTGGTTGGTAAATGAGTAATATAAAAGAACATGTTCACATGGTGTAGTCGCCATTAGTGTAGAAGTCTCCTCCATAATTACCACTTGCTTTGTACATGTCACCTCCTCTAAGGAATCAATTCAATAAAAGACCGATTGATAATCTTAGAGAGCCTATTGAGGTATTATTTAAAAAGTTACTCATTACAAATATGATTACTTGGCGTAATACCAAATCATTTGATGAAAATCAACCCAAACTTGAATGGTATTGGGACAACGAGTATTGTGAGTATCATCATGTAAAAGGTCATGGTATTCACAGATGTGTGTAACTTAGACATCTTATCCAAGACATGCTAGAAAGAGGGGAGATTGAACTAAACATTGCATCATCTCATTCTAATTAGAATATGAGGATCTATAAAGACCTCTTTCCTTAGATAATAATACTAATCAAAATGAGAAACAACAACATTAACAAAATGATAATCATAATCAAAATTAGGGTTCCCAAGCTAATAATGTTGATTATTGTGCTACCCCTTATGATTAAAATGTGGTGGAATGCATCATGAGACATTATATGGCCATGATCACAATCAATCCCCATTCTCATTCCTATAATCCCTAATAAGTCAATCCCTCCATTCTTGAATTAGGTCTATCTATTTTGGGGGTTCCTCCACACAATCCTCATTCAAGAGTTACCATCCCAGGACCAATCTATTATTCCTTTAATTCTAGTAATCATATTCCTACTCGAGATTCTGTTGTTACAACTCGATGCCCTAAAATTTCCATTTAAGGACCCAAATCTCCCCCCAATAATCTCAATCCACCTTCTAATTCTATCCTATTCAAAATCAATCCAAAGCCAAATATTCACCTCCTGTCATGAAGCAGTATGATCTTGTGGATCAATTGAATAAGATGTTGATTCAAATTTCCATCTTGGATCTTTTATTTACATCTCAATTCCACAAGGATATTTTGAATGATCTTTTGAGCCAATCTAAAGTTCTAAACAATATTGCACCTGATAAATTCCTAATATTGGTAGGACATTTGACATTCGATCAAAGTGACATGTCAATGCTTGGATAGTCACATACAAATTCCTTATAAATTTAAGTCACATTCCCTACCATAAAATTAAGCATGTACTCATAAATAATGGTTCTAGCCTCAATATTGTTCCATTAAATTTACTTCAATGTGTGGGCTAAACTGCAATAAACTTGAAGATTAAGACCATAATCATTAAATGGTATGATAATACCAAAAAGTAGTTAACATGTACAATTATCTTACCCATCTAGGTTGGGCCTATCATTCATAGTACCCTATGCCATACTTTTGAGATTGAATTACTATATAATCTCTTCCTTGGATGCCCATGGATTCACGATTCATGAGATACATGTAGTTCCATCCACACTACATCAACGTATAAAATTTCCCCATTTAGGAATGGAGGTCACTATTCCCATGGATCTACAACCTTATCAATATTGTAAACATTTGGAAGAAGAGGGTCACCAATACACTTATTGTCCTAGTCCTGAACATGCTATCAAAAAGGACAAGCAAGTGATGTTCGATTCACCTATCTAATTATCTAGACTCCAATACCCTTGATTCCTCTTTAAATCAAATCTTCCCCCACTAAATTCCTCTCCTTTTGATATTCATGATAAGGGCCTTGGCACATATAATATCAAAAATGCTTTTCATATTTCCAAACTCCCTAGATCACCCAAATCCCATGATAGGCTCAAGATGAAATGGCATAGAAATAAGGTAAAATATCATTCCAATGGGTATATACCATTTATCCCAAATAAGGGATTTAATCAAGAAGACTTAAAAAAAATAAATGAGTCATGGTTGTATGGTGAGGGATTTGCTCCTTATTTTCAAAGCAAAAAATACCCCATCAAAATAGAATTATGGCTAATCAAGATTATAAATGCAAAGACTTGGTAAAAAAAGAAAAAGATAGACTAGATCCTATTCTTCCCACTAAGAATGTAAAGAAGTAAGGTCTTGGATACAAATCACATGAGGTTATCCTCTCACATCCTAAAAATGATCCAACCTCTACATGTAAGAATGCTCGATAATGACATAGAGTCCTTTTATAGAATTTATGATGAGCTTGCCAATACTAATATATTTAATTCCCATTTCATTCTTAACATTTATGTTATCCCAAAATTTTCCCTTCTTCTTCATTATCTTTACCTCATTGATTGGGATCTTGGTGGCACTCGACAAGTTTTTAAATCAAAAAGCCATTTTAAAATTTATGGGTTTATGAGATGGTTTATTGATGGGTGATCACAAGCAAGGATTTGGCTATACTTTGGACCCTGGGGCCTACTTTAAGAAGCATACAAACTTCCTTGGTCACAATAAAAATAAAGATAAACCATTGAGATCCTTAAGTGAAAATGTCTCTGAGGCACTTTTCGATCACAGAAATAGTAATTAAAATGACAAGTCCATTGGTGAAACCCTATTTTAGGCACCCTTGGAAGGGGAAGTTTTCTCTCCTTAATAAGAAGCCTAAGGTTACACAAGTCCAACCTTGTCATTTTGAGTAGAAATTAACCTTGATGACCATGAAACATTTGAGAGAATGTCCCTACAAAATTTGCATCTCGCTGCTCATTGGTTGTTACCTATTATGAATGATTCTAATTATTCTCACATGGGTGGGTTTGATATCCCACATTCATACCCAAAATATCAGTTACCTTGTCCACAATTGTGGAAGATAGTTCTAATCTTATTATGGAAGATACTACATAAGTTAATATTGACACATATGATGATCCTAATATAATCAAACTTGGTGCATCTCTCACTCTAAAGGAACAAGAATTGATTATTGATATTCTAATTTTTTTTTGATATATTCATCGGGGCCTACTATGATATGCCATGTTTAGATCCTTCTTTGGTATTGCATCATCTGGTTATGCATCTAGATGCTCAGCTTGTTAAGTAACAATTATGGAAGATGCATCTATGAATTACCATCCTAGTCAAAATGAAATTAGAAAAATTAATTGTGGTAAGTTTTATTAAGCCTATTCCTTATACATATTGGATTTCCAATAATGTACTAGTTAGTAAGAATCTAGTTGGTATACAAACATGCATAGATTTTAGAGACCTTAAAAAATCTTTTCCAAAAGACAATTTTCCACTGCCTAACATAGATATGATTGTTGATTCTAAAATAGAGTACGAGCTATTATCTCTTATGAATGACTTCTCTGGATATAATCAAATTAAGATTACTCTAGAGGATCAACACAAAACAACATTCATAAATCCATAAGGGACATTTTTTTACCAAGTCATGTCATTCAAATTGAAAATTCTAAAGCTATGTATAAACATGCGATGCCAATTATATTCCATGATCTAATGCACATCATTGTTAAAGATTATGTAGATGACATTTTGAGTAAATTAAGAACCTGTTGAAAACATTCTGAAGTATCAAGAAGAATATTTGAAAGGGTTTGTGAATACAAAGTGCACTTGAACCCTAAGAAGTGTATTTTTGGAGTTACATCTATACATTTGTTAAGCTTCATTATTTTTCCCAGATGCATTGAAGTTGATCTAGCCAAAGTTTAAGCCATTAATGAGATATCTCCTTCTAATTTGAAATAACTTCACAGATTACAAGATAATATTTAGGCCATTTGACATTTCATTTCTCAGCTTGTCGATCGATGCCACCCATTTATGCACCTTCTCAAAAAAGGCACTACATTTCAATGGAATACCAAATGTCAAGAAGATTTTGAGCAACTAAAGAAATAATTAACAGATCCTCTCGTACTCGTTCTACTAATGCCTAGGAAACTTTTGTTATTATACATCTCTGTATTATCAAATGCCTTGGGGGCACTCCTCACCCAACATAAGGGTCAAGGCAAAGAAATAACTATCTATTATTTGAGCTGAACACTGGTAACTTATGAGTATAATTATATGTTGAAAAACTCATGTTAGGACTTATTCCAAAGTCTTAATTTAGTTTATAATTTTGGTAAGTTAATTAAATAAATGTAAACGGGGCATGCTTTGTTTTATAAAGACACCCCATAAATAATTAAGTTAGATCTATTAAATCAGAATTATATTTGTGTTAATAAATAAAATTACCTTACGGGTTGCATTCCCATAAATAGTTGGTTGTAGGAGTTGGTTTTTATTAGTCATGAGGTGAAAACTATATATTTCTGTTTTGATTTTTGAAAATGGTTAATGACATATTGACACCCTTTTATGTACTTGTTTTTTGAAGATTAATAAAATACTTCTGGGCTTGCACTCAATGGGCACAAGATTCAACCTAATTAGTTTATGTGCTATCAGTGGTATCAGAGCATGGTTATTAAGATCATGGTGAATTCAGGTGAAAGCAAATGTGAAAAGATTTATTTGAATAGAAATAAAGAAGCCTCACATGAAGTCAAATTTGGAAAAATGCACGTGGTATAAGGTATGCCTTAGTAACTTTGGTCTAAGGTTAAGATTTTAAAAAAAATATTAAAATAATTAATTTTTTAAATATTTTACATTGGCTTATAAGTAAATTTGCATGGTAAGCCTATGTTGAACGTCCTTGTGCCTGGAAAGCTCTTCTTTCATATTTCAAAATTTAGATCATTTTTATCACTGTAGAATGATTTTGAAGGCTATGGTTTGATCATATATGATTTTAAAACCCTATTTTATGCCCAAATAACCATTTTTACAACTTTATTCAATTTGAAAACTTTTGTGTTTATATATTAAGGCTTCCATTTTAAAAAAATTCAATCTGCTCAATTATGGCTATGTATAAGTTGCTAAAAGACCAAATCTGGTATCTAAATTTCTTTGAGATGCTATACAAGCTCAATTTATGAGCTGTACGGTCCAAATTTGAACTAGTATGGCCTCCTTAGTGCTTAACTCCTCAAAAACCAAAATTATGTTATCAAATTCCTTCCTGTTAGTCTCAAACATAGGTAGATCTGGCGTTGTATGACCTTGTATAGAATTGTATGGCTAGGAGGAGTGAAATACTAGTTTCCAATTTTTTGCAGAGCAACCATGGCATTGAAAAGCATTAGAAGTCTGAGAAAAGTGCTGAAGTCTCAGGGGAATAATAAAATTTTCATTTTCTAAAGTTTTCAGTATAGTTTTTCAAAAATATAGGGTTTGAGTAGGTCCCATACAAACTAAACAAGTGTTTGGTTTTTAATTAAAAATATTTCATGGATAAATAATTTTTACAATGCCTACGTAATATTTTTTAAATTCTCTTAGAACAAAAAATTAGTTATATATATAAATTTCTATCTTTATGACTTGTAAATGCTCTTAGAGCACTTGGAAGGGCTAATTTTGTGGAAAGCTTTGAAAGCAAGAGGTCAAAGGTTCCAATCTCCTTTTTGAAAGAATATTTTCTATTTGGTATATGCTTTTTGGAAGGAATGTTCCTTTTTTTGAATACTTTGCAAGTGTTGAAAAATATACATGTAAAAACATTAATACTAGTTGGAAAAACACAATAGAATGTTTATTTTTCTTTTGGTGAAATAAGGTTGTATTTTGGTGAAATAAGGGTGTATTTTTTTTGGGTGAAATAAATGTGTAATCATTTAATTTTTTGGTGAGATTAAGTGTAAAACCCATCAATTTTTTTTTTTTTAACTCTACGTGGAGGTTAAGTAAAAAACTTTATAGAAAGCATTGTCTTGTGCAAAGTGCTACCAGTGAGTGTGTTGTTTCTTTTATTTTTTGCATTTATTTTTTATTGTGTCACACTTACTTTTGTCACACTTGATATCATTTCAAGATGCCAATGATTTAAAATTTGCTTTCAGATGGTGATAGATTAATGATTTATAGTTATTCTGTTTGAAAACATTTGATGGAAGTTTCATTAGTTTTTAATGAGCTATGGGATGTTGTAAAGAATGAAAATCTTACATTGTCTATAGAATAGGCCAAACTCGATATTTTTAATCTATGTGATTCTAAGGCCCTAGATTTAATCAAGTGTCATTGTACTCGAGATACTTATATGTATATTGAAAACTCTCCTCATAGTTACATTGCATTGAAAACCTTATCTAATTTGTATGATAAGAATCCTAAGCATAAGAAGATAGACATCTACATGCAGTTATTTACTTTGTCACTAGAGGAAGATGGGGATATGGGAGAATACATGTCTAAGATGAAGAATATTTATAATGAGTACACTAAGACTGTGTTTGAAAAACTAGATGATGATCTCATAGTTACTGCTGCATCGAAAGGACTACCTACATCCTATAAGAACTTTGTAGAAATGTCACATGTCTCTGACAAGATCACAAACATCACTTTTTATAAATTGGCCAAGTTGCTTATTTAACATGACCTTTCTCTACTTAATAAATCCAAGAAAATTGAGGAGGCCTATGTTTCAGAGTCCAAGCCTAGTACATCTTCTTCTAGTCAACAAAACAATAGAGGGAATGGTTATAGAGGGGGTTGAGGTTAAAGAGGAGGTAGATTTCAAAACTGAGGTAGAGATTATTCAAATCAACAATCTATCCATTCTCATTCAAATGAGATAAGTGATAGAGGATGTGGTCACAACTGTTATATAGGTAGAGGCCAAGGTAGATCAGACATTCAGTGTCATAAATGTGCAAAATTTGATCACATTACCTTTCAATGTAGGATTCTTTTTGACAAAATTTAGAGGCCACAAAAAGTGACTAAGTCTAACTTTACTCAATATATTGACCATGATTATGATGAGTCTAACAATGTTGCTCATGAATCTGCATTCACTGCTTTAAGGAATATTTTTTATATGGAATATGAGGCTAGAGATGAGCTCATAAATGTATGGGTTTTAGATACAGGATCATCCAAACACATGATATTTAGGTGAGACTTATTTTGGACTTTCAAAGAAGTTTATCTCTCTTTGGTATCCTTGGTAGATAAGTCTATGCATACTACTCCACAAGGTCTTAGGTCAATTTAGATTTTCCTTCCTAATGGATCTATCAAATACTTGGAGAATGTTTGGTATGTTCTCACATTAAAAAAATATCTTCTTTCCTTGGTAACTATTTGAAAGAAAGGTTATCAAATTATTCTTGAAAATGTGCTCATTGATATCAATTCAGTGAAGGGTACATATAAAACCATGTATATAGGATATGAGGATGGAAATTTGGTTAGATTGCATTGTAAAGTGCTTCCTCTCATAGTGGAACTTGTGGTAGTTGTTGATACATGTATAGGTATTGTTGAGTTGTGGAGCTAAAAGCTTCATTGAATATGCAAATGTGGAGGTTGCTGGGTTACACAGTAATTGTCATCAGTCAGAGCCAATCGACATCGGTTAGGGGTCGACCGACATCGACAGGTATCGGTCAGAACCAGTTAGAGGTCGACCAACATCGATCAGGGGTCAGCTGGCATCGATCATTTATAGATCAACACCAATTTTTGTGCATTTATATGCATTTCCAAAACTATTCTAAATTTAGATGAACAATTAGTTTGCATGTAAAGACTAATTTTAGTCTTGAGTCTACTTTTCTGATTATTGTTTGTTTTAGGTTCTATTTAAGAGACCCATGGGGCTGTATTATAATTTATGTAGAAGAGCAAGATCAATTGATATGCAGGGTAGCAAGATCAATTAGATTTGTGGGATAGCAAGATAAAAAAGATCTGCAACACAAGAGTAAGCAAGGTCAATTAGATCTGCAAGGTGCAAGATCAAGGAGATCTGCTGGAGGAGGGAACAACTCAATTATTGAGTTGATTGTGTTTGTAATTGATTGAGAGAGAGAACTCTTGAAGGAGAATTACTAGACACCCAAGAGGTGTGAGGAGGAGTGAGATTTATTTAATGTATTTCCTTCTGGAAGAGTTTAATATGGATTGTATTATTTCTTGTATCTCTTATTCTTTGCTGTTTCTAAATTTTAGTTACTTATTACTTCTGGTTAAATTTCATGTTTAGTTGCTTATACAAAAGTAATCAATTGAGCTCTAAGGTACTAACAATTGGTATCAAAGTGAGCTACAATATCCTAATAGTTGGTATCAGAGCCAAGTTCATCAGAGTAGCGCAGTGGAAGCATGGTGGGCCCATAAACCATAAGAGCCAAGTTCATCAGAGCAAGTTAGTGTTTGTTGATTATAGGTTCACTCTCAGGGGTTTTTGATTGAGTGGGAGTAAAGCAATGATAGAAGAAAGTAAACTAAGAATGAAGAAATTCAATGGCAAGAATTATCAATTATAGACGATGCAGATAGAAGATTATATGTATCAGAAAGATCTGTACTTACCGTTGGGTGGGATTTTAAGAAAGCCCACAGATATGCAAGATGAAGAATGTAATGTTCTTGATAGAAAGGCTCTTGGATCTATAAGGTTAAGCCTAGCATCATCTGTGATTTCCAACTTATCACAGGCAAAGACAACGGTAGAGTTAATAGAATCTTTGGCAAATTTATATGAAAAACCTTCAGCGTTGAATAAGGTATTTCTTATGAAGCAATTATTTAATTTGCAAATGCAAGAAGGTGGATCTGTATATAGTCATCTTAGTGATTTCTATGGATTAGTAAATTAGTTAATTTTAGTCAATATAATTTTTGATGATGAAATTAAGGCTCTCTTAATCTTATGCTCTTTACCTAAAAGTTAAGATAGCTTGGTAATGGCAGTTAGTAATACTGCGTCTGCTTCAAATATCTTGAAAGTTGATGATGTTGTCAGTGTAATTTTGAATGAATAAATTCATAGAAAAAGCACAGGAGAAACATTAGGTAATGCTTTAAGTGTTGAAAGTAGGGGAAAGAAAAGAGAGAAGGTTGAGCAAGGGAAATCAAGGTCAAAGATAGGTAGTAGATCCAAATCAAAAAATGGAAGAATAACTCGCTGAAATTGTGAAAAGAAAGGACATGCAAAGAAAGATTGTTGGTTGAAGGAAAATCAGCATGAAGGTAATAAAGAAGCAAATGATGCAGGTATTGTTACACAAGATGCTCTTATATTTTTTTAGATAGTCAGGTAGAATCATGGGTTTTAGATTCTAGTGCTTCTTTCCATGCAACCCCAAATAGAAATTTTTTCCATGATTATGTCCATGGAGACTTTGGAAAAGTTTATTTAGGGGATGGTGAGCCTTGTCAAATTATTGGCAAAGGAAAAGTGCAGCTGAAATTGCAGAATGGCAACACATGGGTGTTGAAGGATGTCATGCATGTACCCATCTTGAAGCAGAATTTGATTTTTGTAGGAAAGTTGAGTGATGAGGGTTGCACAATAACTCTCACAGTGAAATCTTGGAAAGTTTTCAAGGGTGCACTTGTATTAGCTAGAGGTAAGAAAGTAGGTACACTTTATCTATTTACTTGTATTACTGATTCTCCTTCTGTTTTATCTACTTCAAAAGTAGATGCAAAAATGTGGCACTGTAGGCTTGGTCACATAAGTGAGAAGGGAATGGATGTTCTTAAGTCAAAAGGTAAGCTTTTAAATTTGAAAAGCATAGATTGAGATTTCTATAAGCAACAGAAGAAAGTGAGGTTTCTTGAAATTAGGTCAACAAAGAAGAAGCACAAGTTGGAGCTTGTTCACATAGACGTGTGGGGACCAGCTCAGGGAGCTTCTATTAGAGGATCACAGTATTGCATAAAGAAGAAATTTGATGTTTTTGAGACATTTAAGAACTTAAAAGCCTTGGTTTTCAAGAAGGTGATGGACAGTGATCAGCTCAAGAGGCTGAATAATTTTGAGTAGAGCAATGTTGATTTGGATAAGGATATGATCCAAAATGAGCTCACGAGTAAAAATAATCACTCATAAGAAAACACAGACATCGACATCGGTCAGGTAGAGACCGACGTCGATCAGGCAAGAATCGACGTCAGTCTGGTGGAGACCAAAGTCAGTGATGTCAGGCAAGTGAACACTGACATTGGTCAGGAAATTGACATCAGTGATCAGGTGGAATCAACATCGATCAGATGCAGATTGAGGTCAACTAGAGATGACTGAGATCGGTCACTGTTAGAACAAAATTTGGGCAGACAACAAGCTATCAATGAGTCTCAAATGCCCATGAGGAGGTCTGAAAGGGTAAGTAAGCCTCAAGTTCATTATTCCCCTTCTTTATACTATTTTTTACTCACTGATGGTTGAGAACTAAGAAGTTTTGAAGAGGTAATGTAGGTAGAATCTAGGAAATAGTGGGAGCATGGCATGAATGAGAAAATTGATTCCTTGGAAGAGAACCAAACGTAGGATTTTATAGAGTTGCTAGTCAGAAAGAAAGCAATAAAAAATGAATGGATATACAGGTTAAAGAAAGGAGAGAATGGATAGGTGAGATATACGACCAGGTTATATGGTCTTGAGCAAGCTCCAAGACAATGATATTTGAGGTTTGATAGGTTTATGACAAAGCATGGCTTTAGTCAATGTCAATGTGACCATTGTATTTATTTTATCAGGTTAGAAATAGTAGCTACATTATCTTGTTATTGTATGTAGTGTATATGCTTATTTTAGGTTCACACATGCAGGGAATTACTGAGCTAAAGGTAAAATTAGTTCAGACATTTGCTATGAAGGATTTAGGAGCAGCAAAAAAAATCCTTGGCATGAGTATTTTTAGAGATAGGAAAAATCATAGGTTGATTTTGTCTCAAGAGGATTATGTGAATAAGGTAGTGGAGAGGTTCAATTTGCAGGATGCAAAAATGGTAAGCACACATATGGCTAGACAGTTCAAGTTGAGCTTAGAATAGTGTCCTAAATCACATGATGAGGTTGAGTACATGGTATGTACTAGACCTGATATTGCCCAAGCAGTGGGAGTTGTCAGCAAGTTTATGGCCAATCCAGAGGAGCATTGAAAAATAGTTCAGTGGATTCTCAGATATCTGAGAGGGACCAGCAGTAGGTATTTATGCTATGTAGAGTTAAACACTTCTCTACATGGGTATGTAGATTTGGATATGGCAGGTGACTTGGATGGTAGGAGAAGCACCATAGGATATGTGTTCACTATTGGTGGAATGGTGGTTAGCTGGATTTTAGAGATGCAAAAGGTTGTTGCAGTCACAGAGGCTAGCAAGGATAAGAACCCTGCTGATATGTAAATAAAGCTGGTAACAAAGGAGAAGTTAAATCTTCATTCAAATTTTGTTGGTCTTCAAGATTGAACTTGAAGATGGAGATACAAGCCAAAAATAGATTAGAGGACGTTGCTATATAGGTATAGGTGCAGTTGTTTATCTCTAAGTGGGAGATTATTGAGTTATGGAGCTAAAAGCTTCACTAAATATGCAAATATGGAGGTTGCTGGGTTACACAGTAACTATCATTAGTCATAGCCAATCGACATCAGTTAGGGGTTGACTGGCATCGACAGGCATCGGTCAGAACTAGTTATAGATCGATCGACATCGGTCAGGGGTTAGCCGGCATCGGTCATCTATAGATCGACATTGATTTTTGTGCATTTGCATGTGTTTCTAGAACTGTTCTAAATTTAGACGAACAGTTAGTTTGCATGTAAAGACTAATTTTAGTCTTGAGTCCACTTTTATAATTATTGTTTATTTTGGGTTCTATTTAAGAGACCCATGGGGCTGTATTGTAATTTGTATAGAAGAGCAAGATCAGTTGATCTGCGAGGTAGCAAGATCAAGGAGATCTGTAAGTGTGCCAAGGTTGTGTGCAAGATCAATTAGATCTGTGAGGTAGCAAGATCAAGAAGATCTACAACACAAGAGTAAGCAAGGTCAATTAGATCTTCAAGGTGCAAGATCAAGGAGATCTATTGGAGGACGGAACAACAACTTGGTTATTGAGTTGATTGTGTTTGTAATTGATTGAGAGAGAGAACTCTTGAAGGAGAATTACTGGACACACAAGAGGTATGAAGAAGAGTGAGATTTCTTCATTGTATTTCCTTATGAAAGAGTTTAATATAGATTGTATTGTTTCTCATATCTCCTATACTTTGCTATTTTTGAATTCTAGTTACTTATTACTTCTGGTTAAATTTCATGTTTAGTTGCTTATACAAAAGTAATCAATTGAGCTCTAAGGTACTAAAAATTGGTATCAGAGTGAGCTACAGGATCCTAACAGGTATTATGTCTACACAATGGTTGTGGCATCTTCGATACAGACATTTGAATGTTTAATCTTTAGTGGACTTGTAGAGATATGACATGGTGAGTGGGTTACCCACTTTTCACAAAAAAATAATATTATTTGTGAATCATGTGTTTTGGGCAAATAGAATCAGGAATAATTCACAAGAATTCTTCATGAAGAGCTAATAGATGTTTGCAGTTAGCTCACAATGATGTATGTGACATGAAGAAGTCATCCATTGGAGGGTGTAGATATTTTTTGTTGTTTATCAATGATTTTTCTAAGATGACTTGGGTGTTTTTCATGAAAAATAAATCAAAAGTTTTCACTAAGTTTGTTGATTGGTTACACTTAGTTAAAAAATAAATAGGTTCACACTTGACAAATCTTTGTTCAGACAATGGTGGTGAGTATACTTCAAATGAGTTTTCAAATTATTGTCAAGAACATGGCATTCATTGATAATACAATAATGCTTACACTCCACAACAAAATGGAGTATCTTAACAGATGAGTAAGACTTTAGAGGGCACAACACGAGCTATGTTACACTATAAAAAGCTTGATGATAAGTATTTGAGTTATGTTACAATGGGTTGAAGCCATTGATACTGTAATGTATTTGATAAATAGGCCCCCTACAATTTCACTTTTGGGACAAACTCCATATGAGGTTTGGTATGGGTTTAAACCATAAGTTAAACACTTGAAAGTTTTTGGATGCCTTTGTTTTGCTTTAGTTCCCACTGAAGATAGAACTAAGTTAGAACCATGAAGTCAAAAATGCATCTTTATTGGATATTCAAAAAATAAAAAGGGGTATCATTTGCTTTCATAGGATACATGTAAGTTCATAGTGAGTAGAGATGTGGTTTATGATGAATTTGGTACTATGAACACTACAGAGATTGATTCTCAGTTTGATAGGTTAGAGAGGAAGATTGAAAAATGTGATAAGGGATTGAATAATGAGGGCAATTCTCAATGGTTGTGGCATGAGGCTAATATCCCTTCTATTTCCTCTCCTTCCTCTACTATTTCATAGGTTGATGACTTAAAAAATGTTGAAAATTCTCTAAGTCTTCTTTTGAATGGTGCACACAATGAGAATTTTGGTGTTTTTGACATGAATAATTTAGATAAGTATCCAAAATGGGCTCAGAGTAATTTTTTGACCTGAAATCAAATGAAGTTGGTCTAAAAGGTCCCAAAAGTTCTCATAAATAGGTGGACTATGCAATTGTTGTTACTACTTATTCCATTGAGCCATCTACTTTTGAGGAGGCTTCTACTAAACATGTTTGGCAATAGGGAACACAAAGTGAATATGATGCAATACTTAACAATAATACTCAGGTTTTGGTTGATCCTCCTCCACATGTTCAACCCATAGGATGTAAATGGGTTTATAAGACTAAGTATAAATCAAATGGCTGCATTGATAAACATAAGGATAGACTTGTTGTGAAAGGTTATGCATAATAAGAAGGTATTGACTATGAGTAAATGTTTGCACCAACTGCCAAATGGCACACAATTTGTATGGTCCTTGCTGTATTAGTATATAATGGTTGGAAATTGCATCAGATGGATGTTAAAAGTGGTTTTTTGAATGATGATTTACAAGAAGAAGTATCTATGAAACAACCCCAAGGTTTTGAGAAAGTGGGTGTAGAGCATAAAGTGTGTGAATTGATCAAAGCTCTTTATGGGATCAAATAGGCACCCAGGGCTTGGTATGAAAAAATGGATTCATACTTGAAGAAAATAGGATTTCAACATAGTGAATCTAATGATACTCTCTATTTTTGAGTACACAGTAAGAAATTGGTGATTCTTGTTCTCTATGTCGATGACTTGTCTATCACAAGAAATGATGAAAACAATAACAAATCTGTGAATAAAGAATTAAAAGATAGGTTTGAGATGACAGATCTTGGATGACTTCACTACTATCTTGTCATAGAAGTAACTCAGAAAGAGAAAAGTATTTTCATTTCACAAACTAAGTATATATCTAAGTTATTAAATAGGTTTGGCATGAGTGATTGCAAACCTACCCTCACTCACATGGAAAGTAACTTGAAATTGTTTAAGGATGATGGTAGTGCCTTTTTTGATAGCACCAAATACAAACAGTTAGTAGGAGGTTTGATATATTTGATGACTTCTAGACTTGACATATCATTTTCAGTTGAAATTTTGTCTAAGTTTATGTACGAGCCTAGATAAATTCATTGGCATGTATCAAAAAGAGTACTTCATTACTTTCAAGAAACAAAAATAGATGGCCTTGAGTACCGTTGCAACAAGAAATTCAAACTTTTTGATTATTGTGATGCATATTTTTTTAGATGTGTAGATGATAGAGTATCCACAATAGGATATACTATGCATATGGGTTCAACTTCCATTGCTTTCTATTGTAAGAAGCAGTATATAGTGGTAAATTCATCAACAGAATCATAATACATTATAACATGGGATGCTTCCAAAGAAATTGTTTACTTATGGTGCATTCTTGAAGATCTTCAAATTTCTCAAATTTCTCCTACATAATTATACATTGATAATCAAAGTACAATAAATTTGTCTAAAAATCTAGTATTTCATGTCAAAATAAAACATATGGATGTCAAATATCATTATCTACAAATGCTGGTGGCAAAGAAAGCACTTGATCCAATATATTGCCCAACTATTGATCAAACATCTGATATTTTCATAAAACTCCTTGACAAAATCAAAGTTAAAAAATTTAAAAAAATGCTTGGCATGTGTCCAAAGAACTGACATTGGATCATAGGGGGGTTTTTTAGGACTTGTTCCAAAGTCTTAACTTGGTTTATGATTTTGGTAAGTTAATAAAATCAATGTAAAGGAGGCATGCTTCTTTTTATAAAGACACCCCCATAAATAATTAAGTTAGAATTATATATATGTTAATAAATCAAACTACTTTATGGGTTGCATTCCCATAAATAGTTGGCTGTAGGGGTTGGTTTTTACCGGTCATGAGGTGAAAACTATATATTTATGTATGGTTTTGTAAAAAAGGTTAATAACATATTGACACCCTTTTATGTACTTATTTTTTTGAGATTAATAAAAAGATTGTTGACCCACACTCAATGGGCACAAGATTCAACCTAATTGGTTTATGTGCTATCAACTCAGACACTCAAAAACTTAGACATTATATGTTGAACAATAAGACCATTTTGATTGCAAAAGTTGATCCTCTAAAATATCTCCTAGGAAAAGCTGCTTTGACTGGTTGAATTTCTAAATAGATGATGTTACTCTTTGAGTTTAACATTGATTATACACACTAGAAAGCTATTCAAGGGCATGTATTGAAAGATCAATTAGCTGAAACACCATTTCAAAATTTCAATCCTATCAAAGTATGTTTTCCAGATGAATCCATTATGACTTCAGATGAATCCAAAGAATGGAAACTATATTTTGATATCTCTTTCACATCTCATAGTTTTGAAGCTAGGATATTATTCATTACGCCATAAGGAGATATTATCCCCAAGGCCTTTTAAATTGGATAACTATGCAATAATAACATATCCAAACATGAGGCTTTGCTTGTCGAGTTTTGTCTTGTAATTCAGTGGAATAATCAACATTTGATTGTATATGGTGATTCATAACTGATTATTAATTAAACAACTGATTAATACTAGACTAAGGATGAAAAAATTGTTACATATAAAGGCATGGTGGATACACTCAAACTCAAATTTGAAGTCATCCAATTTGAATAGGGCCCTCAAGCTAACAACAAGTCTGCTAGTGTTATGGACACTATCAAATTGATGATTGTGATCTCTCCTACAGTAAAAAAAGAGCAGTTTTTAATTGCAAACCTAATTGTTTTAACATACAACTGTTCTAAATCCAAAATGATATGTGTCATTATTGGTCGCAATTTCCCTTGGTTTGAAGTCATTTACTACTATCTCCATGTTCAAATCCTTCCTGCTGACATATCACACAACCATATAAAACATTTTATTTGAATTACCTCTCATTACATATTACTTGGCAACATGTGTTGGGGGATCAAACCAACAATAGATTACACTTGTGAAAGCAATAAACGCGGAAATAAATCAGATAGATAAGTAACTAGAATGATAAATAGCACATAACAAGATATACAAGAAAACACCTTGAAAAATTGTATTAAAACTCTTTACAATAGGAATACAATGAAGAAACTTCATTCTTCCACACCTCTCTCAGATGCACACAAGATCTCTCACTAGATCTCTATTCCTCAAGAGCTCTCTCTCAAGTACAATCAAATCCAACAACCTGGATTGATGCAACTCAGTACTGTCCTTCAAACATTCACAATGTTCTACTTTTACAGTTCTATTCTCATTCTACCATTCTAAGCTAAGAAGATCTTTCCTACATATAGAAATAGGAAACTTGAGCATGCTCTTACAACAAATAGTTAAGCCTCTTCAACAAGGGCTCTAAAAATAATATTGCTAATAATAGAGACGGGAGCTTGAAACTACAACTCAAACTCATCATGTAAACACTTGCTTCCATCCACGAAAATCGCTTTTTGGACACACAGGTAACTGACGTCGATTCCTGCCTGTTTGCTTGTGACCGTCGCCGGCCGACCCTACTGCCGACATCGGCGCCTCTGAGACTGCAACTGACTGACGTTGGTTGCTCCTGACTGATGCCGGCATCTGTGTAGACCCGAACCTGTTTAAGTCTGCTCCTTGGTGAAGCTTTTAGCTCCACACCCTAACAATCTCCCACTTGGAGATAAACCAGCTGCACCAGTACCAGTACAACAACATCTTCTAGCTCCTCCATCTTCAACTCAATCATGAAGACCAATAGAAGTTGAATGAAGATTCAACTTCTCCTTCGTAACTGGCTTTGTTAGCATATCAATAAGATTCTTGTCTGTATGGATTTTCTCCAGCTTCAACTCACCATCTTCCAATACCTACCGTATGAAATGGTACCTTAGCTGTATGTGCTTTGTTCTTGAATGAAAAGCTGAGTTCTTAGCTAAATGGATTGCACTCTGACTGTCACTATACAATCTACAACTCCCATGCTCCCTTCCAAGCTCTTCCATGAACCGTGTCATCCATATCATCTCCTTGCTAGCTTCTGTGGCTGCAAAATACTCTGCTTCTATAGTTGACAAGGCAACAACCTTCTGCAACTTAGATATCCAGTTAACCACCGTTCCACCTACAGTAAAAACATAACCTGTGGTGCTCCTCCTGCCATCCAAATCCCCTGCCATATCTGAATCTACATAAACATGTAGAGAAGTATCTGAACTTCCAAAGCATAAGTGCCTACTGCTGGTTCCTCTCAGATATCTAAGGATCCATTGAACTGCCTTCCAATGTTCCTTACCTGGATTGGCCATATATTTACTTACTACTCCCACTGCTTGGGCAATATCTGGTCTAGTACACACCATTGCATACATCAAACTCTCTACTACGAAAGAATATGGAACCTTACTCATGTACTCTACCTCTTCATGTGAATTAGGACATTGTTCTTTACTTAGCTTAAAATGTCCAGCCATAGGTGTACTTACCGGTTTTGCATCCTCCATATTAAACCTCTCCAACACCTTGTTCACATAATCTTCTTGAGACAATATCAACCTGTGGTTTTTCCCGTCTCTCTTAATGCTCATGCCAAGGATCTTCTTCACTGCTCCCAAATCCTTCATAGCAAACGTTTGAGCTAACTTCACCTTAAGCTCTGAGATATCCTGCATGTGAGACCCTGCAACCAGCATGTCATCTACATACAACAATAGAATAATATATCTACCATTATCAAATCTCTTGAAATATACACAATGGTCTGATTGACACCTACTGTAGCCATGCTCAGTCATAAACCTGTCAAATTTTAAGTACCATTGCCTTGGAGCTTGCTTGAGGCCATACAAGCTTTTCTTCAACCTGCACACAAACTTCTCCTTACCCTTGACCTCAAATCCTTCTGGCTGTTCCATGTATATTTCCTCATCCAAATCTCCATGAAGAAACGCTGTCTTAACATCTAGCTGCTCGAGATGCAAATCCTCAAAAGCAACCAAAGACAATACAACCCTTATTGAAGTCATCTTAACAACAGGAGAAAAAATCTCACCAAAGTCAATACCTGGTTTCTGTGCAAATCTTTTCACTACTAATCTGGCCTTATATCTCATCTGTCCATCCTCACCTTCCTTCAACCTGTAGGTCCATCTATTCTTCAGTGTTCTCTTACCAGCTGGCAATTCAACCAAATCCCATGTTTGGTTCTCTCTTAAGGACTCCATCTCCTCAACCATGCCACGCTCCCACTTACTCCTGGACTCCACCTGTAATGCTTCTTCAAAACTCTCTGGTTCTCCACCATCGATTAGCAATAAATAATATAAGGAAGGAGAATATCTAATTGGAGGCTTACTTACCCTTTCAGACCTCTTGATGGGTGTCTTGGACTCATTCTCAACAATCTGTCCACCCAAATTTTCTGACAGTGACCGACCTCGGCCACCTGTAGACCTGTTACTGGCCGACGCCGGTTCTTCTTGGTCAACGTCAGTGCCTGGTCTGCCGACGTCGGTCTCTGTATGATCGACATCAGTTTCTGTACTACCGATGCCGGTTCCTAACCTGCCGACGTCGGTCTCTGTGTTTTCCTGCAAGTGATTATTTCTTTTTCCCTCGAGCTCATTTTGGACCATAACCTCGTCTAATTCACTATTGCTCTGCCCAGATTGATCTAGCTTCCTTATCTGATCACTGTACATCACTCTTTCATTGAAAACAACATCACGACTCCTGATTACCTTGTTAGTTCCTAGATTCCAAAATCTAAAACCAAAATCATCTGAGCCATAGCCAATAAATGTGCACCTCATAGACTTAGCATCAAGCTTCTTTCTATTTTCCTTATCTATGTGCACAAAGGCTTCACTACCAAAAACTTTGAGATATGAGAGATCTACCTTTTTACCTGTCCATGCCTCTTCTAGAATTCCACCATCCAGAGCTGTAGAGGGTCCTCTGTTAATCAGGTACAATGCGGTGTCAACTGCTTCTGCCCAAAACTCTAAGGGCAACCCTGCATGCAATCTCATACATCTTGCACGCTCCATGATTATTCTGTTCATCCTTTCAGCAATACCATTCTGCTGAGGTGTCCTTGGAACCATCCTTTGCCTATGGATTCCATGTGTATAACAATACAATTTGAACTTAAGACTGCAGAACTCACCGCCATTATCAGATCTCAAGCACTTTAATCTTTTGCCTGTTTCATTCTCAACCATAGCTTTCCAAAACTTAAAAGTCTAAAAAACATCAGATTTCTTTTTAATATAGTAGATCCATACCTTTCTTGTGGCGTCATCTATGAATGTAACATAGTACCGTGATCTGCCAATAGAGGCTACCTGAGCCGGTCTCCACACGTCTGTGTGAACAAGCTGTAACTTCTGCCTTTTCTTAGTAGACCCAGTCTTGAGAAAACTAACCCTTTTCTGTTTTCCAAATACACAATGCTCACAAAATTCTAGATCCATACTTTTCAAATCTGAAAGCATACCTTTAGACTTAAGAATTGACATCCCCTTCTCACTCATGTGGCCAAGCCTTGAGTGCCACAATTTAGTGTCCACATCTGAAGTAGATAAAACTGAAGGAGATTTGTTAATAACACAATTACACAAATAGAGAGTACCTTCTCTCTTACCTCTGGCCATAACAAGTGCACCTTTGGTCACCTTCCAAGAATCTGCTGTGAGAGTTACTGTACAACCCTCATCACCTAGCTTACCTGCAGAAATCAAATTTCTCTTCAAACTAGGAACATGCATCACATCTCTCAACACCCATGTGTTGCCATTCTGCATCTTCAGCTGCACTTTACCTTTGCCAGTAATCTTACAAGGCTCATTATCCCCTAAGTACACTATTCCAAAATCTCCATGGATATAGTCACTGAAATATTTTCTGTTAGGGGTAGCATGGAAAGATGCACCAGAATCTAATACCCAAGATTCTATGTTATTATGCAAAGAGAAAATTAAAGCATCTTGTGCAATACCTGCAACCTTGGCTTTTTCCTTTCCTTCGTGCTGATTGTCCTCCTTAGGCTTTGACCAGCAATCTCTGCTTATGTGCCCAATCTTTCCACAATTCCAGCATTGTGGCTTCCTGCCATTCCTGGATTTGGATCTTCCTCTCACCTTAGACTTAGATCTTGATCTCCTCTTGCTCTTTTCTTTTTGCCTTCCCCTGCTCTCAAAATTTAAAGTGTTCCTAGATGTCTCTTCTGTGCTTTTCCTGCGTATTTCCTCATTCAAGATAACACTAACAACATCCTCTACTTTCAAAATATTTGATGCAGATGCAGTATTAGAAACTGCCATTACTAAGCCACGCCAGCTTTCAAGCAAAGAACATAATATTAAAAGAGCTTTTATTTCATCTTCAAATACAATATTGACAGAACTTAACTGATTAACAATACCATTGAAATCATTCAGATGAGTAGAAACAGATCCACCTTCATTCATATGCAAATTAAATAACTGCTTCATAAGATATACCTTATTTGAAGCTGAGGGTTTTTCATACATATTTGCTAACGTAGTCATCAACTCTACCGTTGTTTTTGCCTGTGACAAATTAGATATCACAGTGGAGGCCAGACTTAGTCTTATAGACCCAAGAGCCTTTCTGTCAAGAACTTCCCATTCTTCATCCTCCATGTCCTTGGGCTTCTTTGCAATCCCACCTAACGGTAAGTAGAGATCTTTCTGATACAGATAGTCCTCTATCTGCATTCTCTAATGTTGGTAGTTCTTGCCATTAAACTTTTCCATTCTCAACTTACTTTCTTCTGCCATTGCTTCTCCCACTCAAACAGAAATCCCTGCAGAAACCCCTGTGAGCAACCTGTAATCCAAACACACTACACAGATCTGAACCACCTGTTAGTGAACCTGAACTTTGATACCAATTATCAAGCTTTGAACCTATAACCAAGGCTCTGATACCACTTGTTGGGGGATCAAACCAATAATAGATTACACTTGTGAAAGCAATAAACACAGAAATAAATCAGATAGATAAGTAACTAGAATGATAAATAGCACATAACAAGATATACAAGAAAACACCCTGAAAACTTGTATTAAAACTCTTTACGATAGGAATACAATGAAGAAACTTCGTTCTTCCACACCTCTCTCAGATGCACAGAAGATCTCTCACTAGATCTCTATTCCTCAAGAGCTTTCTCTCAAGTACAATCAAATCCAACAACCTGGATTGATGCAACTCAGTACTGTCCTTCAAACATTCACAATGTTCTACTTTTACAGTTCTATTCTCATTCTACCATTCTAAGCTAAGAAGATCTTTCCTACATATAGAAATAGGAAACTTGAGCATGCTCTTACAACAAATAGTTAAGCCTCTTCAACAAAGGCTCTAAAAATAATATTGCTAATAATAGAGACGCGAGCTTGAGACTACAACTCAAACTCATCATGCAAACACTTGCTTCCGTCCACAAAAATTGCTTTTTGGACACACAGGTAACCAACGTCGGTTCCTACCTGTTCGCTTGTGACCGTCGCTGGCCGACCCTACTGCTGACATCGGCGCCTCTGCAACTGCAACTGACCGACGTCGGTCGCTCCTGACCGACGTCGGCGTCTGTGTAGACCCGAACCTGTTTAAGTCTGCTCCTTGGTGAAGCTTTTAGCTCCACACCCTAACAATCTCCCACTTGGAGATAAACCAGCTGCACCAGTACCTGTACAGCAACATCTTCTAGCTCCTCCATCTTCAACTCAATCATGAAGACCAATAGAAGTTGAATGAAGATTCAACTTCTCCTTCGTAAGCAGCTTTGTTAGTATATCAACAGGATTCTTGTCTGTATGGATTTTCTCCAGCTTCAACTCACCATCTTCCAATACCTACCGTATGAAATGGTACCTTAGCTGTATGTGCTTTGTTCTTGAATGAAAAGTTGAGTTCTTAGCTAAATGGATTGCACTCTGACTGTCACTATACAATCTGTAACTCCCATGCTCCCTTCCAAGCTCTTCCATGAACCGTGTCATCCATATCATCTCCTTGCTAGCTTCTGTGGCTGAAAAATACTCTGCTTCTGTAGTTGACAAGGCAACAACCTTCTGTAACTTAGATATCCAGTTAACCGCCGTTACACCTACAGTAAAAACATAACCGGTGGTGCTCCTCCTGCCATCCAAATCCCCTGCCATATCTGAATCTACATAACTATGTAGAGAAGTATCTGAACTTCCAAAGCATAAGTACCTACTGCTGGTTCCTCTCAGATATCTAAGGATCCATTGAACTGCCTTCCAATGTTCCTTACCTGGATTGGCCATATATTTACTTACTACTCCCACTGCTTGGGCAATATCTGGTCTAGTACACACCATTGCATACATCAAACTCTCTACTGCGGAAGAATATGGAACCTTACTCATGTACTCTACCTCTTCATGTGAATTAGGACATTGTTCTTTACTTAACTTAAAATGTCCAGCCATAGGTGTACTTACCGGTTTTGCATCCTGCATATTAAACCTCTCCAACACCTTGTTCACATAATCTTCTTGAGACAATATCAACCTGTGGTTTTTCCTGTCTCTCTTAATGCTCATGCCAAGGATCTTCTTCGTTGCTCCCAAATCCTTCATAGCAAACGTTTGAGCTAACTTCACCTTAAGCTCTGAGATATCCTGCATGTGAGACCCTGTAACCAGCATGTCATCTACATACAACAATAGAATAATATATCTACCATTATCAAATCTCTTGAAATATACACAATGGTCTGATTGACACCTACTGTAGCCATGCTCAGTCATAAACCTGTCAAATTTTAAGTACCATTGCCTTGGAGCTTGCTTGAGGCCATACAAGCTTTTCTTCAACCTGCACACAAACTTCTCCTTACCCTTGACCTCAAATCCTTCTGGCTGTTCCATGTATATTTCCTCATCCAAATCTCCATGAAGAAACGCTGTCTTAACATCTAGCTGCTCGAGATGCAAATCCTCAAAAGCAACCAAAGACAATACAACCCTTATTGAAGTCATCTTAACAACAGGAGAAAAAATCTCACCAAAGTCAATACCTAGTTTCTGTGCAAATCCTTTCACTACTAATCTGGCCTTATATCTCATCTGTCCATCCTCACCTTCCTTCAACCTATAGGTCCATCTGTTCTTCAGTGTTCTCTTACCAGCTGGCAATTCAACCAAATCCCATGTTTGGTTCTCTCTTAAGGACTCCATCTCCTCAACCATGCCACGCTCCCACTTACTCCTGGACTCCACCTGTAATGCTTCTTCAAAACTCTCTGGTTTTCCACCATCAGTTAGCAATAAATAATATAAGGAAGGAGAATATCTAATTGGAGGCTTACTTACCCTTTCAGACCTCTTGATGGGTGTCTTGGACTCATTCTCAACAATCTGTCCACCCAAATTTTTTGACAGTGACCGACCTCGGCCACCTGTAGACCTGTTACTGGCCGACGCCGGTTCTTCTTGGCGGACGTCGGTGCCTAGTCTACCGACATCGGTCTCTGTATGACCGACATCAATTTCTGTACTGCCGACGCTGGTTCCTATCCTACCGACGTCGATCTCTGTGTTTTCTTGCAAGTGATTATTTCTTTTTCCCGTGAGCTCATTTTAGACCATAACTTCATCCAATTCACTATTGCTCTGCCCAGATTGATTTAGCTTCCTTATCTGATCACTGTACATCACTCTTTCATTGAAAACAACATCACGACTCCTGATTACCTTGTTAGTTTCTAGATTCTAAAATCTAAAACCAAAATCATCTGAGCCATAGCCAATAAACCTGCACCTCATAGACTTAGCATCAAGCTTCTTTCTATTTTCCTTATCTATGTGCACAAAGGCTTCACTACCAAAAACTTTGAGATATGAGAGATCTACCTTTTTACCTGTCCATGCCTCTTCTGGAATTCCACCATCCAGAGCTGTAGAGGGTCCTCTGTTAATCAGGTACACTGCGGTGTCAACTGCTTCTGCCCAAAACTCTAAGGGCAACCCTGCATGCAATCTCATACATCTTGCACGCTCCATGATTGTTCTATTCATCCTTTCAGCAATACCATTCTGCTGAGGTGTCTTTGGAACCATCCTTTGCCTATGGATTCCATGTGTATAACAATACAATTTGAACTTAAGACTGTAGAACTCACCGCCATTATCAGATCTCAAGCACTTTAATCTTTTGCCTATTTCATTCTCAACCATAGCTTTCCAAAATTTAAAAGTCTCAAAAACATCAGATTTCTTTTTAATACAGTAGATCCATACCTTTCTTGTGGCGTCATCTATGAATGTAACATAGTACCATGATCTGCCAATAGAGGCTACCTAAGCCGGTCCCCACACGTCTGTGTGAAAAAGTTGCAACTTCTGCCTTTTCTTAGTAGACCCAGTCTTGAGAAAACTAACCCTTTTCTATTTTCCAAATACACAATGCTCACAAAATTCTAGATCCATACTTTTCAAATCTGAAAGCATACCTTTAGACTTAAGAATTGACATCCCCTTCTCACTCATGTGGCCAAGCCTTGAGTGCCACAATTTACTGTCCACATCTGAAGTAGATAAAACTGAAGGAGATTTGTTAATAACACAATTACACAAATAGAGAGTACCTTCTCTCTTACCTCTGGCCATAACAAGTGCACCTTTGGTCACCTTCCAAGAATCTGCTGTGAGAGTTACTGTACAACCCTCATCACCTAGCTTACCTGCAAAAATCAAATTTCTCTTCAAACTAGGAACATGCATGACATCTCTCAACACCCATGTGTTGCCATTCTGCATCTTCAGCTGCACTTTACCTTTGCCAGTAATCTTACAAGGCTCATTATCCCCTAAGTACACTATTCCAAAATCTCCATGGATATAGTCATTGAAATATTCTCTGTTAGGGGTAGCATGGAAAGATGCACCAGAATCTAATACCCAAGATTCTATGTTATTATGCAAAGAGAAAATTAAAGCATCTTGTGCAATACCTGCAACCTTGGCTTCTTCCTTTCCTTCGTGCTGATTGTCCTCCTTAGGCTTTGACCAACAATCTCTGCTTATGTGCCCAATCTTTCCACAATTCTAGCATTGTGGCTTCCTGCCATTCCTGGATTTAGATCTTCCTCTCACCTTAGACTTAGATCTTGATCTCCTCTTGCTCTTTTCTTTTTGCCTTTCCCTGCTCTCAAAATTTAAAGTGTTCCCAGATGTCTCTTCTGTGCTTTTCCTGCATATTTCCTCATTCAAGATAACACTAACAACATCCTCTACTTTCAAAATATTTGATGCAGATGCAGTATTAGAAACTGCCATTACTAAGCCATGCCAGCTTTCAAACAAAGAACATAATATTAAAAGAGCTTTTATTTCATCTTCAAATACAATATTGACAGAACTTAACTGATTAACAATACCATTGAAATCATTCAGATGAGTAGAAACAGATCCACCTTCATTCATATGCAAATTAAATAACTGCTTCATAAGATATACCTTATTTGAAGCTGAGGGTTTTTCATACATATTTGCTAACGTAGTCATCAACTCTACCATTGTTTTTGCCTGTGACAAATTAGATATCACAGTGGAGGCCAGACTTAGTCTTATAGACCCAAGAGCCTTTCTGTCAAGAACTTCCCATTCTTCATCCTCCATGTCCTTGGGCTTCTTTGCAATCCCACCTAATGGTAAGTAGAGATCTTTCTGATACAGATAGTCCTCTATCTGCATTCTCCAATGTTGGTAGTTCTTGCCATTAAACTTTTCCATTCTCAACTTACTTTCTTCTGCCATTGCTTCTCCCACTCAAATAGAAATCCCTGCAGAAACCCCTGTGAGCAACCTGTAATCCAAACACACTACACAGATCTGAACCACCTGTTAGTGAACCTGAACTTTGATACCAATTATCAAGCTCTGAACCTGTAACCAAGGCTCTGATACCACTTGTTGGGGGATCAAACCAACAATAGATTACACTTGTGAAAGCAATAAACATGGAAATAAATCAGATAGATAAGTAACTAGAATGATAAATAGCACAGAACAAGATATACAAGAAAACACCCTGAAAACTTGTATTAAAACTCTTTACGATAGGAATACAATGAAGAAACTTCATTCTTTCACACCTCTCTCAGATGCACACAAGATCTCTCACTAGATCTCTATTCCTCAAGGGCTCTCTCTCAAGTACAATCAAATCCAACAACCTGGATTGATGCAACTCAGTACTGTCCTTCAAACATTCACAATGTTCTACTTTTACAGTTCTATTCTCATTCTACCAGTCTAAGCTAAGAAGATCTTTCCTACATATAGAAATAGGAAACTTGAGCATGCTCTTACAACAAACAGTTAAGCCTCTTCAACAAGGGCTCTAAAAATAATATTGCTAATAATAGAGACGCGAGCTTGAGACTACAACTCAAACTCATCATGCAAACACTCACTTCCGTCCATGAAAATCGCTTTCTGGACACACAGGTAACCGACGTTAGTTCCTGCCTGTTCGCTTGTGATCGTCGCCGGCCGACCCTACTGCCGACATCGGCGACTCTGCAACTGCAACTGACCGACGTCGGTCGCTCCTTACCGACACTGGCGTCTGTGTAGACCTGAACCTGTTTAAGTCTGCTCCTTGGTGAAGCTTTTAGCTCCACACCCTAACAATCTCCTACTTGGAGATAAACCAGCTGCACCAGTACCTGTACAGCAACATCTTCTAGCTCTTCCATCTTCAACTCAATCATGAAGACCAATATAAGTTGAATGAAGATTCAACTTCTCCTTTGTAACCGACTTTGTTAGCATATCAACAAGATTCTTATCTGTATGGATTTTCTCCAGCTTCAACTCACCATCTTCCAATACCTACCGTATGAAATGGTACCTTAGCTGTATGTGCTTTATTCTTGAATGAAAAGCTGAGTTCTTAGCTAAATGGATTGCACTCTGACTGTCACTATACAATCTGCAACTCCCATGCTCCCTTCCAAGCTCTTTCATGAACCGTGTCATCCATATCATCTCCTTGCTAGCTTCTGTGGTTGCAAAATACTCTCCTTCTGTAGTTGACAAGGCAACAGCCTTCTGCAACTTAGATATCAAGTTAACTGTCGTTCCACCTACAGTAAAAACATAACCTGTGGTGCTCCTCCTGCCATCCAAATCCCCTGCCATATCTGAATCTACATAACCATGTAGAGAAGTATCTGAACTTCCAAAGCATAAGTGCCTACTGCTGGTTCCTCTCAGATATCTAAGGATCCATTAAACTGCCTTCCAATGTTCCTTACCTGGATTGGCCATATATTTACTTACTACTCCCACTGCTTGGGCAATATCTGGTCTAGTACACACCATTGCATACATCAAACTCTCTACTACAGAAGAATATGGAACCTTACTCATGTACTCTACCTCTTCATGTGAATTAGGACATTGTTCTTTACTTAACTTAAAATGTCCAACCATAGGTGTACTTACCGGTTTTGCATCCTGCATATTAAACCTCTCTAACACCTTGTTCACATAATCTTCTTGAGACAATATCAACCTGTTGTTTTTCCTGTCTCTCTTAATGCTCATGCCAAGGATCTTCTTCGCTGCTCCCAAATCTTTCATAGCAAACATTTGAGCTAACTTCACCTTAAGCTCTGAGATATCCTGCATGTGAGACCCTACAACCAGCATGTCATCTACATACAATAATAGAATAATATATCTACCGTTATCAAATCTCTTGAAATATACATAATGGTCTGATTGACACCTACTGTAGCCATGCTCAGTCATAAACCTATCAAATTTTAAGTACCATTGCCTTGGAGCTTGCTTGAGGCCATACAAGCTTTTCTTCAACCTGCACACAAACTTCTCCTTACCCTTGACCTCAAATCCTTCTGGCTATTCCATGTATATTTCCTCATCCAAATCTCCATGAAGAAATGCTGTCTTAACATCTAGCTGCTCGAGATGCAAATCCTCAAAAGCAACCAAAGACAATACAACCCTTATTGAAGTCATCTTAACAACAGGAGAAAAAATCTCACCAAAGTCAATACCTGGTTTCTGTGCAAATCCTTTCACTACTAATCTGGCCTTATATCTCATCTGTCCATCCTCACCTTCCTTCAACCTGTAGGTCCATCTGTTCTTCAGTGTTCTCTTACCAGCTAGCAATTCAACCAAATCTCATGTTTGGTTCTCTCTTAAGGACTCCATCTCCTCAACCATGCCACGCTCCCACTTACTCCTAGACTCCACCTGTAATGCTTCTTCAAAACTCTCTGGTTCTCTACCATCAGTCAGCAATAAATAATATAAGGAAGGAGAATATCTAATTGGAGGCTTACTTACCCTTTCAGACCTCTTGATGGGTGTCTTGGACTCATTCTCAACAATCTGTCCACCCAAATTTTTTGACAGTGACCGACCTCGGCCACCTGTAGACCTGTTACTGGCCGACGCCAGTTCTTCTTGGCCGACGTCGGTGCCTGGTCTACCGACGTCGGTCTCTGTATGACCGACATCAGTTTCTGTACTGCCGACGCCGATTCCTAACCTGCCGACGTCGATCTCTGTGTTTTCTTGCAAGTGATTATTTCTTTTTTCTGCGAGCTCATTTTGGACCATAACTTCGTCCAATTCACTATTGCTCTGCCCAGATTGATCTAGCTTCCTTATCTGATCACTGTACATCACTCTTTCATTGAAAACAACATCACGACTCCTGATTACCTTGTTAGTTCTTAGATTCCAAAATCTAAAACCAAAATCATCTGAGCCATAGCCAATAAATGTGCACCTCATAGACTTAGCATCAAGCTTCTTTCTATTTTCCTTATCTATGTGCACAAAGGCTTCACTACCAAAAACTTTGAGATATGAGAGATCTACCTTTTTACCTGTCCATGCCTCTTCTGGAATTCCACCATTCAGAGCTATAGAGGGTCCTCTGTTAATCAGGTACACTGCGGTGTCAACTGCTTCTGCCCAAAACTCTAAGGGCAACCCTGCATGCAATCTCATACATCTTGCACGCTCCATGATTGTTCTGTTCATCCTTTCAGCAATACCATTCTGCTGAGGTGTCCTTGGAACCATCCTTTGCCTATGGATTCCATGTGTATAACAATACAATTTGAATTTAAGACTGCAGAACTCACCGCTATTATCAGATCTCAAGCACTTTAATCTTTTGCCTATTTCATTCTCAACCATAGCTTTCCAAAACTTAAAAGTCTCAAAAACATTAGATTTCTTTTTAATACAGTAGATCCATACCTTTCTTGTGGCATCATCTATGAATGTAACATAGTACTGTGATCCGCCAGTAGAGGCTACCTGAGCCGGTCCCCACACGTCTGTGTGAACAAGCTGCAACTTCTGCCTTTTCTTAGTAGACCCAGTCTTGAGAAAACTAACCCTTTTCTATTTTCCAAATACACAATGCTCACAAAATTCTAGATCCATACTTTTCAAATCTGAAAGCATACCTTTAGACTTAAGAATTGACATCCCCTTCTCACTCATGTGGCCAAGCCTTGAGTGCCACAATTTAGCGTCCACATCTGAAGTAGATAAAACTGAAGGAGATTTGTTAATAATACAATTACACAAATAGAGAGTACCTTCTCTCTTACCTCTGACCATAACAAGTGCACCTTTGGTCACCTTCCAAGAATCTGCTGTGAGAGTTACTGTACAACACTCATCACCTAGCTTACCTACAGAAATCAAATTTCTCTTCAATCTAGGAACATGCATCACATCTCTCAACACCCATGTGTTGCCATTCTGCATCTTCAGCTACACTTTACCTTTGCCAGTAATCTTACAAGGCTCATTATCCCCTAAGTACACTATTCCAAAATCTCCATGGATATAGTCACTGAAATATTCTCTGTTAGGGGTAGCATGGAAAGATGCACCAGAATCTAATACCCAAGATTCTATGTTATTATGCAAAGAGAAAATTAAAGCATCTTGTGCAATACCTGCAACCTTGGCTTCTTCCTTTCCTTCGTGCTGATTGTCCTCCTTAGGCTTTGACCAGCAATCTCTGCTTATGTGCCCAATCTTTCCACAATTCCAGCATTGTGGCTTCCTGCCATTCCTGGATTTGGATCTTCCTCTCACCTTAGACTTAGATCTTGATCTCCTCTTGCTCTTTTCTTTTTGCCTTCCCCTGCTCTCAAAATTTAAAGTGTTCCAAGATGTCTCTTCTGTGCTTTTCCTACGTATTTCCTCATTCAAGATAACACTAACAACATCCTCTACTTTCAAAATATTTGATGTAGATGCAGTATTAGAAACTGCCATTACTAAGCCATGCCAGCTTTCAAGCAAAGAACATAATATTAAAAGAGATTTTATTTCATCTTCAAATACAATATTGACAAAACTTAACTGATTAACAATACCATTGAAATCATTCAGATGAGTAGAAACAGATCCACCTTCATTCATATGCAAATTAAATAACTGCTTCATAAGATATACCTTATTTGAAGCTGAGGGTTTTTCATACATATTTGCTAACGTAGTCATCAACTCTACCATTGTTTTTGCCTGTGACAAATTAGATATCACAGTGGAGGCCAGACTTAGTCTTATAGACCCAAGAGCCTTTCTGTCAAGAACTTCCCATTCTTCATCCTCCATGTCCTTGGGCTTCTTTGCAATCCCACCTAACGGTAAGTAGAGATCTTTCTGATACAGATAGTCCTCTATCTGCATTCTCTAATGTTGGTAGTTCTTGCCATTAAACTTTTCCATTCTCAACTTACTTTCTTCTGCCATTGCTTCTCCCACTCAAATAGAAATCCCTGCAGAAACCCCTGTGAGCAACCTGTAATCCAAACACACTACACAGATTTGAACCACCTGTTAGTGAACCTGAACTTTGATACCAATTATCAAGCTCTGAACCTGTAACCAAGGCTCTGATACCACTTGTTGGGGGATCAAACCAACAATAGATTACACTTGTGAAAGCAATAAACACGGAAATAAATCAGATAGATAAGTAACTAGAATGATAAATAATACATAACAAGATATACAAGAAAACACCCTGAAAATTTGTATTAAAACTCTTTACGATAGGAATACAATGAAGAAACTTCGTTCTTCCACACCTCTCTCAGATGCACACAAGATCTCTCACTAGATCTCTATTCCTCAAGAGCTCTCTCTCAAGTACAATCAAATCCAACAACCTGGATTGATGCAACTCAGTACTATCCTTCAAACATTCACAATGTTCTACTTTTACAGTTCTATTCTCATTCTACCATTCTAAGCTAAGAAGATCTTTCCTACATATAGAAATAGGAAACTTGAGCATGCTCTTACAACAAACAGTTAAGCCTCTTCAACAAGGGCTCTA
The DNA here is from genome assembly GCA_037957365.1 of Torreya grandis. Taxonomy (NCBI): domain Eukaryota; kingdom Viridiplantae; phylum Streptophyta; class Pinopsida; order Cupressales; family Taxaceae; genus Torreya; species Torreya grandis. Next base: position 293,050 of record JARHVA010002776.1, on the reverse strand, counting down.
AAAATAATATTACTAATAATAGAGACGTGAGCTTGAGACTACAACTCAAACTCATCATGCAAACACTCGCTTTCGTCCACGCAAATCGCTTTTTGGACACACAGGTAACCGACGTCGGTTCCTGCTTGTACACTTGTGACCATCACCGGCCGACCCTACTGCCGATGGCGCCTTCGTAACTGCAACTGACCGACGTCGGTCGCTCCTGACCGACGCCAGCGTCTGTGTAGACCCGAACCTGTTTAAGTCTGCTCCTTGGTGAAGCTTTTAGCTCCACACCCTAACAACATGATCTATCATAGGGGTTATGATAGAACTCTAATTCATTATTTAACTTTAGGAGGATATGACTTAGCACTTAAGGAAGTTCACGAAGAGATTTCTAGGGCCTACACTAGGAGTATGATCTTGGACAAAAAACTCCTTGGCACTTTTTGTTATTGGCCAACTATGGAAGTAGATGGATGTGCCTATGTCAAGAAATGTGTGGAATGTCAAAAATATGGTGACCTTATTCATGCTACAACACATGTGCTTCAACCAAATACAACTCCTTGGCCATTTTCTACATGGGGGCTTGATCTCATAGGAAAAAATAACCCCATATCTTCAAATGGCCTTAAACATATCTTCACTGCTACTGAGTATTTCACTAAATGGGTAAAGGCAATCCTCCACAATTATCTAACTGATAAGTAGATTTATAAATTTATACTGAACCACCTGATTTGCCGTTATGACATTCCTTCCACTATTATCTCAGATAATGGAATGCCCTTTAAAAATAAGGATGTTTTAACCATCTATTTAGAATTCCATATTAAGCACAAATTTTTCACTCCCTATTACTCCCAAGGTAATGGCCAAGCTGAGGCATCCAATAAAACCATTGCCAAAATTCTCAAAAATATTGTCAATGATGGTGGTTGTGATTGTGATTTGAAAAATTTCCCAACCTTATGGGCATACCACATTAACGTCCACACCCCCATTGGTGTCACACCCTATTCTCTGGTCTATGGCTCTGAAGTGATCCTTTATATTAAGATTGAGTTGATTTCCTTGCGTATTTCATTATAGGACATTCTTGATGAGGAAGGCTATCGAGTATCTAGACTAGCAGAGTTGGAGCTTCTAGGTGAGAAATAGTTAGCCACCCTTAATCACCTCAAATCATATAAGAATCAGCTACATCAGGGTTATATTAAGAATATTAGCTCTAGAGAGTTTAAATTTGGTGGTCTTATACTAAAATAAAACTAAAAGAACACTAATTCTGAGTGGGAGAAGAAGGGTAAGTTTGAAACCAATTGGTTGGGCCCCTTCATTGTCACACCTAGCTATGGATAAGGTGCATATAAATTGGGTCCTCCAGAGGGGTATGAATTAGATGAGCCAATGAACATTATGCATCTCAAACATTTTTATGCTTGAGTTTTTGATCTCTTATCTATGAGTGTCCTTGGTTGGATGCATCCCTTATCCATTATGAATCTTTTCTCATTTCCACCCTTGTTTGGGAGCATTTATTCACTATTTTTTGCCCCCTCTTTCTTATTACCACCCTGATTAGATTATGATTAAGTAGGTACACCAAGTGAATTCAAAGCAAAATTCAGCAGGAGCAGATTAGAGTTACAAAATGGTTTGTGTCAAAATCTATTTACATGGAAATGTTAGAATCTTGAACTTCATGATTTTATTTTTTGTATGAATTTTTGTAGCTCCCTTGAGTTCCTAGCCATTTTTGTTTACATCTCCTCATTCAATCCTTTTACATCTCGATTCCTTCTTTCAAGAGAAGGCATTTTTCTAATCCAAGTTTCTGTTGAATGGTATTTTTTGACTTCCTCATTTACTTGCATATAGATGACCCTTTCAGATTTCCTGTTCACTGTTGAGTCCTTGCACCCATAGTAATTCCTTCATTTGATAGATATTTTTAAGGCTATTATTTCCTATATCTTGTATATTATTTTGTCAAAATACTTTTGATTATATCTTATTCCAAAAATTTCTAAACATTTAAATATTCCAAAAATTCCTAAACATTCACATGTTACAAAAAACACTCCTAAGCATCCAAATATCCCTTATGCAAACAATAAAAAGTTACACGACTAAAATCCCACAAGTTTCCCAATTTATTCCCATCTCTAATATGACATCCTTGACTAGTGTTTAGGTGTGTAAACATTACTAATATGTAAATAACATAAATATTGTTGTTACAACAATATTATGTTAATAGCTTGTGGTTTATTTTATTTAGTTAGTCGAATATATTGTTAATCATAATATATTTGAATATGGTGGGTTGTTGGGAGTTTGTTTGTGTAAGATTTTGGTGGATATTTGATCTCCCTAATTATATAAAATAACTTTCCTATATATTTTTAATCATCTATATGGTTCAATATACAATATAATACAAAATATTATTATGTGAAAACTATTTCATCTAATGTTTGGCTCTTTTAGTTTGCATTGATTTTCTATTAATCTAAACCAGATCTATTATCTGGTATTAGAATGAGAGTTTTTAGAACAAATATGGATCTATGAGATCATGTGAGGGGTAGATGCACTACATTTTTCTCCTTGAAGATGATATATTTCTTGTGAGACAAAAAAAATTAGTTTGTTTGATAAATTTTGTATGTGTAAAGTTCAATTTACAAAGGAATAGTGTGTTAGAAATCCTATCAGATCTTTAATGCCAATGTAGCATTGTGTTTTCCTGGGAACAAAGATTAGCATTAAAATCCTATGTGACTAGTTTTCCACATTAGTAAATATATTGGTGCTTTTGTATTGTAACCATATCTATTAAGATTTGAACATGGTTTTTTTGATTGTTAAGTCAAAATCTGCAAGAGTTTCTTGGAAGTGTCACCTACCAGCTTGTTGGTTTGGTCATGGAGCAATATTGTGTGGATTTTGATAGAGTTTTGTATCTTTTATGAATCTCTTACAGTAATATTGACATCACAATAGAGATCTAATATTGATTCACCTTCAATATGAAGCCTGCAAACTTGTCTATAGTGATCATTTTGTCATGACTCATGCAAATCAATCTCTATAAGATAAATTTTGATGAGTCTGGATACATAGACACATAAGATATATGCAAACATAAACTAAAGTAAAAAATAATCTAATCTATAGATCATTGTTCACCTTGAGATCATGACCTCCTCAGGGTTTGTTCAACCCAAACACGGTGGTAAGCTCCTCACCCAAACTTTTCAACTCTTGGTCGCACTGCTATACAAATATAAACTTTTATCCATGCATTCCAAGGATTTGTGGATCCACATATACTTGTTATAGTGATAAACTAAATGCCTTGTGAAGTTTGTCAAATTTCTACATGTAACCTGTCTGCCACACAAATGTGCCATTCGAGCCATGTAGATCATGCCAAATATTGTTATAGAAATAAAATTCTATGACATGTGAGATGAGTTTCTTCTCCATGTGGATTCCAAAAAATTCCTTCAACAAACATTGTTGTTAATATCCAAAACTAATATCCAATTTATGCAACTACAAGACAAAAAATCTATAGAATTCTTGAAGATGGATATGAGGCCAATACCAAACTTGAGAATGCTCGATTGACAAAACATCAATGCTTGGAAACATGAAAATACATACATCACTTAAATAATAAATCTTCATCATCTAAGTAACTTATTTAATTGGATAAAGGAGGAAATGAAGGCTAGAGGTTTCATAGCCTCTCGTTAGCCACTAGTGTCGGGGCCACTTTTTGATTTAGTGGCTTTTTGATTTTCAGTTATGTGGTGTGTTTATTTTCATCATAATGTGATTTTAATTAAGAACATATATTGTATCCCTATTCACTTGAACTATATATTCCTATGTAACTACTCTAAAATGTGATAGTGATGAGAGCAATAAACTATAACTGCACATCATGATGTAGTTTATGGTAAGCTACTTGTAAAGCCATTGTTTGTGGTTATTGGTTATCCACATGAAAACCATCATATTTATATTTTTTGGTTAGCCATATATAAAACCATCAAGTAAGGTTTGTGATTTTCCTCTAAAAATCACCAAGTCATGAGTATAGGTGTAGATATGGGAGAATTGTTTTCTCCATGCTCACATTAAGGGGGTGTATATAGGATTAATAATGTTCATAAGGGGCTGAATGTTGAAGTGTGTAAAGATTATTAATATGTAAATAATGTAAATATTATTGTTATAAAAATATTACACTAATAGCTTATATTTAGTTTTATTTATTTAGTCAAATATATTGTTGGTCACAATATATTTCAATAGAGTGGGTTGTTGGGTGTTTGTTTGTGTGAGATTTGATCTCCTCAATTATAGGAAATAACTTCCCTATATATTTTTAAACATCCATATGGTTTTATATCTAATATAATACAAAATATTATTGTGTGAAAACTATTTCATCTAATGTTTGACTCTTTTAGTCTACCTTTATTTTTTGCTAATCTAAACCAGATCTATTAACTAGTTGTCATCTTATTAATCAACTTGGATTTACAATCGCTCGTGGCTTGTTGACACATACTGAAGTTCCTCATGAATGATTCCATTGCCTCATAAATGTGACATCTCATAAATGGGACCACTTTATTTCTCTCATACACTCTCACTTTTTTTTTGAGTTAATATTTCTACGCTCTTGCCATTTTTTGAATTAATAATTCTATGTTCTCTTATTTTATGAGTTAATAATTCATGCTTTCATCATTTGTGAGTTAAACTATCTAATATCAATAATTTTCCATTTCTTGATTATACTTATCATATTCTGCTCATGATTTATATCAAACTACTGTGGCTTGAGGTCTAATTAAATTATGTAGCCAACACTTAGTTTTCTGAGGTCAGCTTAGCCATCCTTTATCCCACACTCTCACCATTTTGTGAGCATATCCCTGTCCCATACACTCATCATTTTGGAGAACTCATTTATTATACTTTGATAATTTTTTAAGCCCATCTTATTATTCCTATATTATCCATCTTCTTTACTTGTCATCACTTTTATTCTCTCCTAATCCTTGGGAGAACTACATTTGGCTTGAAGTCCATTGGAATATGTAGGCAACGTCTAATTGCATTGGGCATTTGGAGTCAACTTGAACACCCCTTTTTTAATTTTTCTATTCCTCCCTTAGTTCACAATTATTTTATCACACCCTTGGTTTCAAGAGTAATGCCTTATTACCATACACACTCATTTACTAACTGAATGTTTATTTGAATTCAATTGTGTGTTTGTGTGTTGTTTGTTTGTTTGTTTACTTGTGTGTTATTTTTTTACTCAATTGTATTCATTTATTACTTTATGTTTTTTACTTAATTCTCGATTATTCATATCTAGATTCTAAGTTGTGAATATTTGTATCTAAACTCATATTGATTGAAGTACATTATGGTTTTACATTTAAGACTTGATTTTCCATATATTATTTTAAAATGTATACACTTATATTTGAATTAAATTTTACACACTTTGAAAAATAATTTTATCATGATTCATTTCTATATTATGATGCCTACTATCATTTGAAATATTAAAAATTAAGTATCGAAAGTCTATTCACACAACAATGTCAAATCAATTATTTTTATATCTAATTAGAGCATAATTCTAGTTACATACATGGCACTCATGATAAATCTCTCACCATACACATGATAAAGCACTAGTCATGAACATTTTTTAAGAAATATAATGTGATCCAATCACAAGGCAATGATAATCTCGTGATAAAAATTCATATCCATACATCATATACAAACACAATGGTCATTTGCATCCACATTACATCATTGAGCACAACATCTATCTCATTATCAATCACAATAAGAACATCACAAAATAAAAATCATATCAGCCATGTTTAATGTAAGTAAAGAAGACATAAGTAAATGAGACAAAAATCACATGAGACAACAATATGCATCATACACATGCATATATTTATATATATATGAAATCAAATGTCCATGAGTCCATATACATAAATGTGAATACATATACATCTCAGATCATCTAAGTACATCACAAGAATATTTACATCTAATGGATCAAAATTATAGAGCTTCCATCTCAAAACCAACTCTGACTATTTCCATCCCTATTGGATCCACCCTATGTATAATCTCATGGAGAATTCTCCCCTGTCCTATCTTGGGGTGGGTGATATTATGGTGGAGGAACCATCACTGGTGATAGAGGACCCAGTTGGGCCACATATTTGATTAATGTGGATGTCCTATGAGACTTACCTTATCTTGATGTTGATCTATGTGAATTGTATTTTGTAAAATTTAGAGCCCTCACTATAGCTAGAATTACTATAATATAGAGGCTCCTATAGTAACTATCCTCATCCTTAGCTTGAAGGATCATCTCAAATGTTTGGATGAAGCCTATATGAGTCATAATATCTAGAGCATCTTCTCAATCTATATGCGCTTTGATAAAATATAACTTGGCCCCATCTCTCTACCTCATGGTGTTATCTTGTTATACTCAAGAAGAATCTCACTTTGCTTGAGATGTTCAAGCATAATGTCTCTTCACAATTGACTGAGCCTAAAATTATAACATATGACTCATACTATCAATGTATAAATCTCCACCTAGTAAACACTAATCTATCTATGCATTATCATCAACTACTATGATAGACATACTACTCTAGCCTCTAGCCCTGATATCTCAACCTCTTTGGCACTAATCCCCTATTGTCACCTATCAATGGTGTTGTGATTAGAAGATGATACTATATATGCTTTGATGTGCTAGCATGTCTTGGGTTTTCCATCAAGTCCAATGCCATGTTTGAGCCTCCTATATCTACATCAACCATATCCTCATCTATACCTACCTCCACTTACTTTACATACTCAACCTCCACCTCCTCATCTCCCTCCTTCTCTACTCTAGAATCCACTACCATCACTATGGGTATCAGCCTTCAAACCTATAGTGGTGCTTATGCCTATGCATGAGCTCCCTGCCCATGTCCCTATTCACCACCATGGTCAATCTCAATGACCAATGCTAAGTCCATAATGTATCATATGATGCAATCATTCCTACATCTGTTGGACCTCTACATAGGCCTAGGCTACCTGTGGAATCAAACCAAAATTATCCCCTACCTCTATTTAATCCACTATTGGCCCCCAATCATATGTGTCTTTGGTCAAATGAGAGAAATGATGTGGACCTATGGGTACATCCTGCTACAGTTTAAATTGACATTGCACCTTGTCTAGTCTATGCCTTTCATCCTATAGTCCTGTTGACCAATAAAATAACAAACCATGGTCATATACTATGTAAAATCTACATCTTTATCCTACTTGTATTGAATACCTAAGTATGATCTCCATGTTAGATCTACCTCCATAATCTCATTTAAGGTTCACTAATAATACCATAGATACCCTATGTCCTATATGTATGGGTCCAACATGATACCACTCTTAGTTCATCAACTCCTTTAGCTCCCTCTACTATCACCATCCCACTAGTCTCTCAATAAAAATATGCTCCCATGCCCAGATATGGAGCAATGTGTTAAGACCTATACTACATCCTCCATGATATACCATAATTTAAATCATGGTATAGTTATGATAATATGGCAGGATCCCTTGAAAATATGATTGTTTGGTCTAACATATCTTTGACCACTCTTCCTAAGCCCATGTGGAAAAACTACCCACTCTTTTTAGGTAAAAAAATTCCATTAACAATAACCATAAAAAATATCACTACTCTATCAACTAATGGTGGTGGTGGGGGATCAACCTCTACTACCCCATCTCATGACCTCTTGACATCTACCACCTTATATCATGACACATCCATCAATATCTTGATCTCATCAATATCCATGTATCCTCTTGGTACCATCTTAATGTTGATGTGGCAAGTCAAGTCTTCCAACATATCTTGCCTTAGCCCAAGTGATAACTATTGGAGGTACAATCACTGAGGTGGGGGTGAATTAGTGATGCAAGATATTAAAACTTCAATGTAATATTTTCAAACTCTTAATCAATTATAACATGCATTCATAAAGCATACAAGATGTTTATAACAATGAATAAAAATGATGATACAAGATCATAAACTTAACACAAGATCTATGTGGAAAATCCTCTTGGGGAATAAAACCCACTCTCAAGCTTGCAAATACATGGACTACTAGTCCTATAAGATTATCACAAACATGAGACCTTTTATTGAAGCACCCACTTCACAAGGATCACCCACCCCTATGTGTAAACAAGCACCCATTTTAAAAGGAGCACTCACTCTTAAGTGTAAACATGCACCCACTTGTTCTAGATGTTGAGTACTCACACAACACCTATAAAATCAACAACTCTATAAATCTGATTACATTTCAATCTAATTGGAGAAATAATGTATAACACCTCTCTTTCAACTATTCACACATAATCAAACTTTCTTATATAAGCAATGCATCCCAACACCCCTTTGGATCACTCTAAGATTCTTCACTCGTCCTCAATCTACTCTGTACTTCAATCCATCCACTGAGCACACTCCCTTTGATCTTTTTCCTTCATCTCTATCTTCTACTCTCTCAACACATTCACATCCTAGTATAAAAACCATTACCTTGGTCTCCACTCTTTATAGAGTCTTCATGAATATCAATTTATAGGTTAGACATAATACTTGCCTTAACCCTTAAGACATCTAACATGCTAACACATAACTCAATACCATCCTCACAAGTTGGCCATAGCATCCATGGGTCATGCTTAAGTAGCTACACCTTTAAATTAGGCCTTAGTAGTCCTTATAGGTCTCATGGAGACCTCTTATCCTTTTAGCACTTCATCGAGAAAATTAAGAACAAAAGATCACTTTTAAATATATGCATCCACTTTATATAACCTCTAAAACATCTTCAGGTCATTATTCCCACCAAAACACTTTTATACTAAATCCCAAATTACTCAAACATTATTCTATACATATAACCCATGATTAAACATACATTCAACTTTGGAGCTCAATATCTACCATTTTACAAACATTCAAACCTTCTAATAAACTTTTCTAGATGTGCCTTGAAGTCCTCTTCAAATTTTCTTTTTACTCCATCTACAAATTCTGCCATATGCTTAAGATATAGATAAAAAATCCATCACTAGTTTTATTTTTTAAATTTGAATATTTAAATTCCAACGGTCATTGTGTAAATGCTAAACATCGAACACTGTCATCATCTCATGCTCCTTATTAACTTTGAACAAATATACACCATCGATCTCCTCAGGAGTAGTTTGGTATTTATCTTGAAATTCTCTCCATTTATCTTCAATCCAAGCTTTTACGATTGTGCCCCTTGGTAGCTCTACATGCCTTATGCACATTTGACTATTTGACTTGACTTGCTTTGTTGATATCTATCTGCATGAATACCCATGCACTATTGATTTTCTATCAAATCAATGAGATTGAGACACATGTCACAAGCACATGAAATCTCAGGAAACTTTGAAAATTTGACTTTACATGCACCATTAGATCACAATTTGGATGATGAACACTCACCGTTAGATCTATGTGACTATTTGACCTCAGACTTCAACGTGGTTAAACTTGACGATCTTTGGCCCATCACAGTCTGTAATAACAAATTTTAAGGTTTATAACTTGAGATAGAAAACACTTAAAAGTCCAAATCTTTAGGGAACCTTCTTGGCACTATAGTTGAATTTTCGAGTACCTACACAAAATGGACAAATTTGATAGATCACTTATATCTACATGATGTGCAGTGATGATCTATCTTCTCTTAAGCTAGAATATGCATGTTTCTCTTTCTAAATGATCAAGTGACATACCAAAACTTTACCAAGACATCTATGGATGCCTCATAACTTCTTCTTTGTCATTACAGACCTACAAATGTGTCAAATCTCTCCAAGATATCAAACACAATTTCTTTATCATTCAAGTACTAGATCCATACATTATTTTTGACATCAATGACAACCTAAGACATCAATGACCATGCTCAACAATCTCTCCTTTTGTCATTGATGGAAAAACACCCTCAAAATGACTTCTCACTCATTTAAACTTATTCATTCTAATTTTTCTTCTCCTTTGACATTAATGACAAAGGGCCTCTTCCTCAACATGCCAACAAAAATTTGTCAACATTATGTATGCTTTTAACTACTATTAAGATGCTCAAGATACTTACATACTTTCAAGCATATGAATTAATTACTCCCCCTTTGACATGCACCAATCTGAATTGGACTTCTTTGATCTTTGGATCGAACAAATTGTTCACAAAGCTTAAATAGCTCCCCTAACATCAAGATCCATCTCATGTCATCTATTATTTGACATACACCAATCTAAACTTGGGATTTTATGATCTTTGGACCTGTCTACCTATAAAACTCACAAGCTTTCTTTGCTCATGCATGAAGATTCAATACCCTATTAAAATACATGACTTGGTTTGGGAAAGTCATCATATCAATCTTATTAAATTCATAATTGTAGTAGACATCTTCAGACTTCTATCATGGCTGAATCATCTTCACATATGCTCCCCCTCACATCATGCACATCTTCTTTAAGCCACTCAAGCTAACTGAGTTATCTCCCCCTTATCTAAACACATCTTCAAATGATATTCTTGTCTTGAAATTACTTATCCTTGTTTTGAATGATCAACCTCTTAAACCAACATCCAAACTAATTTAACCCTCTCAAAGTCCTTTATCTACAAGCTTATCTTTTACAATCTATTGCTTACCTTTTGCCTTCAAGTTATGTACTAATTGACATTTTGATCATTACATAGAGCACATACACTTGCTTCCAGACATGAAATATGTCTCCTAAGAAACATATGTAGAGACACCTACTTGTCATAAAGGGATTAAATATCTCAAAACTCAGGAGACTCTCATATCTCCATGCTCTTACTTGACTTGTAGTCCTTCCTCATCTTTAGATTGACTTTGAATGAGTTATCAACTTTATTTTTTTGTTTTATTTTAGGATCATGCTTAATTTCCTTATTTATTTGGGTGGATAAGGCTTGTTCCTTGATAATTGAAATTATTCCCTATTCTGTCATGGAAAATAATCCATTTTGAGCCTATTTTTCATTTACTTGCTTAGGTCTCCATTCACTATGAATCCTTCTCTTCATGATAGGATTCATAATTTTTGAATTTGAATACTGATCATTCTTGTATAACCTTGCTATGTGACCTCTCTCATAACATTTGAAATAAATGAGGTTTCTCATATTGTACATAACTTATGATTGAGATATATGATTATTCCTTAAAGTTTCATGAATTTGTTCATGTAATTGATCATTTGGTCTCTTGATGAAGATATTATAAAACTTTGCAATATGACCAAACCCTTGACACCTATAGAAAAATATGTGATTCTTTCCTTGTGAACTTGTGGACTGTCTTGAGTGATGATGTTCTTCATGCTTGTCATTGTCTTGCTCATAATTCCATGAAAATTCATTCTTTGAGGATATTTTAAAATATTTTGACCTATGACCAAACTGATTGTAAGAGTAATAATGATCATTAAAATTTACATACCTCATAGCATTTGGTTGTCTGATCTGATTTCTCTTCATTCTGTCAATACCTTTATTCCTTGACTAATGATTGATATTCAAAATTTGATTGTCATTGTTCACATCAGCCTTTATCTTGTCTTGAGTTACATGATTTTGTTCTTCTTTGTATCCAAGACCAGTTCTATCACTTGCATGCTTTTGACTACTCAGAATATTGTCAAGATCATTTAAGCTCTTTTCAAACTTTACAAATGACTGCACCTTATAATATGTCTTATCTAACTCAGCTTTTAATGACTCAATTTCAATCACATACCTTAATCACTCTTCATATTTGGTTTTTAGGCTTGTAGACATAGTTTATAATTGACTATTGAGGTGCTTGATAATATATTTATGTTTCTTGGCATCATCATTCATTCTTGCTTCAAACACACTGGATTGCTCTTCATAGTCCTTGATTTGTGACATCATCTTCTTGTTCTTTTTCTTCTCAATTTTCATATATTCAAGAGCATTCATCAATTCATCCTTATTATCTAAATCATCAGTTGTATCTTTGCTCATAGTTTGATTTAGTTTCATTTACAAAAAATCTATCTCTATTTGATACATGATACACTCTTCATCCTTACTCTTTACTTCTTCATTAAGAGTACAAACCTAAGTTTCAAGATATTGTGTGATCTCATCATGCTCCTTGAATTCATTACTCAACCTTACTTCAAAAAGTCCAATTTGATCCTCATAGGATTTGATTAAGAGATCTTGTTTTCTATTCTTTATTTGTATTATCTTCATTTCTTCCATAGTATCTAGATATTTATCTTCAAGAGTGACTTTATCATCTTCTTCCTCTGAGCTATCTCTACCAAAGAAATATATTCTTAAAGAACATTCACCTTCATCATCACTAAAATCCATGAACAATGTCTCATTGTCCTCATTATGAAAAGAATTATCACTATCATATGTGTTTACTTATTCTTCTGCACATGAGTCACTATCTTCTTTATGGTAAAGGATCTTACTACCTTTGTATGATTTTTTATTTCCATTTTGATTATTTAAAAATTTTATGTACTTGCTAGGACCCTTAGATTTGTTATGTTCATTCTCATGAGATTTCTTATAAGATTCTTTGAGTTCAAACTTATTAGGTCATTTAGCTATAAAATGACCAACTTTACCACATAAAAAACATTTGAAAGGAAGTTTTACTTCATACTTACCTAATCCTACATTAAATTTTTTTATAATCATGGTTTCAAGTTGATCTTCATTAAGATTAAAATATTCAAGTCTTAACTTATTCTTCTTATCCTTTATCTCCTTCATCACTTTGAAGGCTGCTTCCTTCTTAGGAGGTCGGTCCTCATCAACTCTCATCTCATAGGTAGTAAGAATGCCATGTAGTTCATCTATTTATAACTGAGTGAGATTAGGATTTTCTTCTATAGCAAATTTTTTTGAATCAAACTTGAAAGTAAGAGTCCTCAATACCTTTTGTACTACAATAGCTTCATTAATTACCTCTCTAAGACCTATGATCATGTTTACTACCTCATCAACCCTTAGAATATAGGATGCCACAATATATTCTTCCTTCATTTTGAGACCTTAAAATTACCTTCAATAGATCTATAATTTATCCATTTTTTCTTTTGAGTCTCCTTCATAGATAGTCTATAATTTGTCCCAAATTTCATTGACAAAATTGTAATGGATCACTTTGGTGAACTTAGCCTTAGATAAACCAAAAATGATAGCATGCATAGCTTTTGAATTATTCTCATTTAACTTCTTGTCAAAAACACTAGTTGGATGAGTAGTTGTTGTAGTATAACCATCCGTGATAGGTTTCCAAATATCAAACTCTATAGACATGATGTATGCCCTCATATTTATACTCCAAAAATCATAATTTGACCCATTGAATAATAGTTCTTATTTTTTATATAAACCATGCATATATTGACTTGTCATATTGTACATTAGATCACCTTCAAGTGGTTAAATTTGTAATAAAGGTCCTGATTTGATATCAATTTTTGGAGGTACAATCATCGAGAGGGGGGAGGTGATTTAGTGATGTAATATATATCAAACTTTAATGTAATCCTTTCAAACTCTTAATCAATTATAAAATTCATTCATAAAGAATACAAAATGTTCATAATAATGAATAAGAAATATGATACAAAATCACACACATAATAGAAGATCTACATAAAAAACTCTTATGATAAATATAACCCACTCTTAAGCCTGCAAACACATAGACCATTTGTCTTATAAGATGATCACAAACATGAGACCTTTTAGTGAAGCACCCATTTCAAAAAGAGAACCCACACCTACGTATGAAAAATCACCCACTTGTTCTAGATATTGAACACCTATATAACACCTATGAAATCAATAACTCTAGAACTATGATTGCGTTTCAATTTGATTGGAGAAATAATGTATAACATCTCTCTTTCAACTCTTCACACATACTCAAACTTGATTATATAAGCAGTGCATCCTAACACCCCTTTTGAATCACTCTAAGCTTTTTCACTCATACTTAATCTACTCTATACTTTATTCCATCCATTAAGCACACTCTCTCTGATCTCTTTCTTTCATCTCTATCTTCTACTCTATCAACACATTCACATCCCAGTCTAGAAACCATTGCCTTGGTCTCCACTCTTTATATATTCTTCATGAATATCAACTTCTAGGTCAGTCATAATACTTGACTTAACCCTTAATACAACTAACATGCTAACACATAACTCAATACCATCCTCACAGGTCAGCCATAACATCCATGGCTCACATTTAAGTAGTTACATCTTTCAATTAAGTCTTAGTAGCCCTTATAGGTCTCATGGAGACCTATTATCCCTTTAAAACTTTATCAAGAAAATTAAGAATAAAATATCACTTCAAAATACATGGGTCCACTCTATATGACCTCTAAGACATCTTCAGGTAATTACTCCTACCAAAACACTTTTCTAATAAAGCACAAATTGATCAAACATTATTATGTAAATATAACCACCATGAATGAATATACAATCAACTTTGGAGATCAATATCTACCACTTTACAAACATTCAGACCTTTTAGTAAACTTTTTTTAATGTGCCTTGAAGTCCTCTTCAACTTTGATTTTTATTCCATCAATAATTTCTGCCATATGCTTAAGATATAGATAAAAACCCATCACTAATTTTCTTTCACAAATTTGAATATTTAAATTCCAATGGTCACTATGTAAATGCTAAACATCAGACACTTTATCATCATCTCATGTTCCCTAGAAAATTTGAACAAATATGCACCATTGATCTCCTCAAGATTAGCTTGGTCTTTACCTTACAACACTCATCATTGATCTTCAATATGAGATTCCATGATTGTGCCACTTGATAGCTCTATGTGCCTTCTACACATTTGACTTGATCTGCACCATCAATTTTTATCTACATGAACACCCATGTACCATTGTTATTCTATCAAATCAACGAGATTAAGACACATGTCACAAGCACATGCAATCTTAGGAACCTTTGATAATTTAACTTCACGTGCACTTTTAGATCACAATATTGACAATGAACACTCACTATTAGATATACTTGATTATTTGACCTTAGACTTCAATGTAGTTAAAATTGATGGTCTCTGGCCCATCATAGTCTACAATAACAACTTTGAAGGTTTATAACATGAGTTAGAAAACACTTCAAGAGTCCAAATCTTTAGGGTACCTTCTTGGCACTATAGATAATATCTTCATGAAAACCTTTGATCATAGTTGAATTTTTAAATACTTACACAAAATACACAAACTTGCTGGACCACTCATTCTACATGATGTGAAGTGATAATCTAGCATCTCTTAAGTTAGAATATGAATGTTTCTCTTTCCAAATGATCAAGTGAAACACTAGAACTTCACCAAGACATCTATAAATGCCTCATAACTTCTTTATCTTTACAGACCTGTAAATGTGCCATATCTCTCTAAGCTATCAAACACAACTTCTTTATCATTCATATACTAGACCTATATGCTCTCTTTGATATCAATAACAACCTAAGAAATTAATTACCATGCTAAACAATAACTAATATAGTGGTCATCCTCTAATTAGTATTCATAGGATGTGACACACATCTTTTAGTGTGATGGTCACACATCTTGTTGACAACCAAAATGCTGAGGTGATAGATCACCATCTCTTTGTTAATGCTCTGATGGATGCCTGATCTACCCTAATCATTGACATCATTTCCATGTACAAGAGGGAAATCATTACAAAAAGGTTGCACATATCTATCCATATTGTTAGTTACCATAGAAAATGAGACCACCTCTCATGCACTATGAGCATGTCCACTTGATCATACCAATCTAATCATAGTACCTAAAGTCAGTTGTATATGTCTAATTCAATCAAATTATACTTGGTAATCAATTCTATTTTGTAAAAATTCACTTAATCAAGTCATTTTGAACCTAGTCATCATATAATCCTATCATTATGTTTTGCATGTACCCTTCTAAACAAATTATGATCCACTTTATCAATTTTTTTCTCTAATCGATTTATATTCATCTAGTCTTAGGATGTTTTCATTGATTTTAAGAGAAATTGCTATTATGCAAGGTCATTTCACCATTTTCAATCAAATTCATTGATTAGTAGGATTATTTTTGCTGTTCAGATTGGTTGGGTCATTTTTGATGTTTTAATTGTGAAATCACCATTTTTGAGGCCCATTTAATTAATTACACGACCATTTCACTATTTCCATACACCTTTTGATCGATTTGGCAAATTTACTATTATTTAGGGTATTTTCATTATTGTTGCATCAAATTCACCATTTTCACAGTTGAATTCATTGCTTTGGAAAATGCTATGTGCTTGTCATTTTGGTGAAATTGCTATTTTTGGGCATGTTTTTGTCATTTTCATGGTTGAATTCATCGTTCTTACATCAAATTCACCATTTTTGTCGATGAATTTTCCATTTTTGAAGTTGAGTTCATCATTATGAAAATAATGAATTCATTTTTCATCATATATCAACTTATAATAAATATAATTAAATACAACTTAAACACAAAAAGAAGGCTACCGATGGTCCTACTCGCCATGCTTATTTAAACTATCACACTCAATATGGTAGTGTTCTTATATGTGGTCTAAAATCCATTCTGTCCATGTCATTTTCACGTAAATATAAGAGCTAAGTGTCTGGATGGCCAGAGTAAAAATGAATTGAATTAATCCCCCAATAGCATCTGATTTCAAAGTTTTCCTTAGGTCATGGTATGCTATTCATTCTTCTATAGAGACTTATTTAAGGGTCTGGTGTCTATTTTACCTACCATTTTCTTCTATCCCCATCAATTTCTCCTCTTATGATTTATATACACTTTCTTTTCATCATTTTGTAGGTCCACTCATCAAAAATATTTTTTGACCCTCTCTTTGAGGGGGCATCCAGGGCTTACCAGGGGCATTTTTGACATTAATTTGAACCCATTTTATAATGCATTTAACAATGTCATCAAATTTAATAGTCATCATTTTTTCCTTTAATAATTATGAGCATCTTATACACTCATTTTAATATTTTTTTAGTATCTGAGAAAATATTATTTTGTCTGTCTTGCAAGGCCTCCTCAAATAGAGGTGAAATGTAGACACTCTATCTTTATCACTTATGTGTCAAAATTTTAAAACAAAATGACTTACCATAAATTTGTACACAAATAGGTCTAATATCATCTATTCATCATAATTTATTCTATGCATCCAATCTACAGATTTGATTTCACCTTGGGGCATCCTCAATTGCAAAAATTCATTGTACTAGATTGTCAAATTGTCATGTTGGTCTAAGAAAAATTTTAGAGGCTATTTATGGCCAAAAAGCTATAAGTAGTTTTTTTTTTTTTAAATTTTGAAAATGGTCAATTCAGTGAAAATATACATAGGTCAAATAGCCTCAATTTTATATAATTTCATAGTTTGGGACATAGATTTTCCTTATAGATTATACTTGATGCTATTTCAAGATATATTTACTAGAGTTACTATACATATATGGGTCTAATTCATCAAGAATTTATATGAAACATGTATAGGTTAGTCTGGAATCACCAAGTATACATGTATATATGTGTGTGTGTAATAAGGACTACTTAGGACACAGTAAACTTAAGTTAATAATTATATTTTATTCTATAAAAATATTTTAAATATTCTTTAGTGCCACATGCTCTTCTTTTTATATGGTTTTAATAACTAGAAAGATTAATAATAAATAATTTTGAAACCTAATGTTTATTTTATTTCTAGCATTGAATATGGTGTAGGTGGAATTAAAGCTATGGAGATTGAGGTTTAGATCTTGTACCATTTTTTAGTGAATTAGCACCAACATATTAAGGGGGCCAAGGCCAAAATTTAATGTTGGTCCAACATGTTACTCATAGGATTAATGTAAGTTGATCGAACACATATGTGACGGTCTCTCAAAATTTATCCTTCATTTATGCAAGCTATAGTGGAAGCGAAGTTATAGTAGTCGAAAGATTGGGATGAGAGGTTGGAAATGAAGGTGCAAATAATTTCTAAGTTGGTTTCCTTGTCATTGTAACTACAATGTATGGATTTGTGTTTATTTTGTTTTGATGACAGAGAAGTTATTTGAATACATAGTCATCTATCTTGAAATGAATAAATATAATGATAAGTTCCTTGAAAAATATTTATTTAAAGATAGTTGTTGATAGCTTATTTATTTATTTAGTCATTGATACAAACTATTGATGGAAGTGAAGATCTAGAGTCCAAATATTCAAGTGAGAGGTTGGAAACAAAGGTGTAGACAATTTATATGTTAGTTTCCTTGTGATTGTAAATGCAAGGTATAGATTTACATTTATTTTATTCTAAAAAAAGAGAGCAGTTATTTACATGCATAGTCATCTATCTTGAAATGAATAAATACAATGATAAGTTCCTTGAAAAACATTTATTTAAAGATATTTATTGATGGTTTCTTAATTTTTATAGTCATTTATGTAAGATATTGATGAAAGTGAAGATCTTATAGTCCAAAGATTGAGATGAGGTGCAAATAATTTCTAAGCTAGTTTTCTTGTGATTGCAACTACAAGGTATGGCTTTATGTTTCTTTTATTCTGAAGATTAAGAGCAATTATTTTCATGCACAATTTCTTATCTTAAAATTAATAAATATAATGATAATGTCTTAACCATATCCATAATAAATACTGATAAGGTCTATCAAAATATATTAACCATATCCATAATCAGTAATGGCCTTTAAAATATTTTTTTATTTCAATTAACAAACCATGCCAACTAGAATATAATTATTACTTTAAGATTATTGTGTCCTAAGTCACAAGTGGGCCTTAACACATTTATAAACATGAGTGAAACAAACATGCTCTTCCTTCTATATGGTTTTAATTACTAAAAAATTTAATAATAAATAATTTTCAAACCTAATAGTTATTTTATTTCTAGCATTGAATGTAGAGCAAGTGGAATTAAATCTACAGAGATTGATGTTTAGATTTTGCCCCAATTTTTAGTGAATTGGCATCGACATATTGAGGGCCCCCAAGACAAAATTTAATGTTGGTTTGACACATCACCTGTGGGATTAATGGAAGTTGCTTGAATACATATATGATGTTTTTTTCAAAATTTTTAGTCATTTATGCAAGCTACTGGTGGAAGTGAAGCTATTGGTCCAATATAGATACTTAAAATTCATTACACTATAGATATCTTAAATAAGTTTGGTATAAAATACCAATGAAACACCAAAATATTCTTATACATCTCTATAATAAAGTTTACAACTGTTAAAGACATGTTCTCTTAATCAAACATAAAGAAAAACACACAAATTACCTCTTAATCATTTATATACTCTGCATTATCTTCAACAAGATTTATTAAAATTTTGATAAAATAAATATCAAAATTGATCACAAAATTTGTTGTCCTTCCTCGTCAACCTTGGATTTTAGATGCCTAAATTAAAAATTTTAACATGCCAATTTTTTTCATTTTGTTCTTGATAATTATTATTCACATTCTGTTCAAAAGTTGTTGGACTCAGATCTAGTATTGAAGAACTGTAGTGTGTTTAAAAAATTATTGGTCATTCCTCTTATTTTAGATGTTGACTACCAAATTGTCAAAGCTCTATTAAATAAAAAATTGATGACATTGTATCTAGTTGTATAGAGCCTCAAGCAAGTCTCCAATTTTTATCAAGCTTGTTTTTTAACTTTAAATTTAAAAATGATAATGCACTAAAAATTCTTTCATCTTTCAGTGAGATCAAAATCATTATTTAACATAAATTATCAAGATTAAAATATTCTAAGATACCATCACATAATATTTCACTCAAACTTATGGTAGTCTATAGTCCAGTAATTGAGCCATATTCAAAAGCATGGCTCAAAACTTGTGATAAATCAAACTGACCATTCTGTTAGATTTGGCAAATCTAAAATGATTTCAATTTGTTCACCATTCAATTATATACTCTTGTAAATGTGTTGATCCAGTATTTTGATTTTATTCTAAAAATATGATGAGCTAACATTTTTTCAATATTGAGGGCACATCACATTGATGAATTCTAGTAGTTCATCTCGAGCAAAACAATATCTAATCTCTGAAGAGAAACATTTTGTAATTTCTTTCAAGGTATAACTTATAGAGGATACAACTTCAATAAATCAATCTCTTGTAACAATAACTTCTTTGAGTCTATTAGATCAACCAGCTGTGTCAAAAATGTGAGTTGTGGTCTGTACTCAATTTATACTAAGTACTGCATATGATCTTAGCATATGTACTGCATAAAAAAGAGTTCTAAAGCATCATGGACATACTTTATTTTGTTTTTAAATGTTTATGGTAATAATTATATTCTAGTTGGCATAGTTTGTTAATTAAAATAAAAAATATTTGAAAGACCAATATGGATGTGGTTAAGATATTTTGGCAAACCTTATTAAATTAATAGTTTATAATTTAAAAACTATGAAAATATTTTGAATATTTTTTAATTTATGTAAACCTTAATTTTCATATTTGTCTTGTCCTATGGCCCCATGGTTTATACTCTATACTCCAATTTTTTGTCACTATTTTTGATGTACTCAGTTTATTATATTATTTGATTGGTCTTTACCACATAGTTATTTTAAACAAACAAGAAATCAATTTGCTCTAATAAATAATGACATTCATGATATTTATTTTAAACAATTCACAAAGAACAAACTGAATAAATGTAACAGAGCCTCATGATCATACTGTATTTTGTTTTTAAATATTTAAAGTAATAATTATATTCTGATTGGCATGATTTGTTAATTATTTTTTTGAAAGGCCAATATGAATTATAGATATGGTTAAGATATTTTGGCAAACCTTATCATTATTGATCATAGATATGGTTAAGACTTTTGAAAGATAGTGTTTTGAAGAAATATCTTTAAAGAAATGATTTTGCAGGAACTTATCATTATATTTTTGTTATACTCAGTTTACTATATTATCTAGTTGGTCTTTACCGCATACTTATTTTAAACAAATAAGAATTTGATTTTTTTTGAGAAAGAATGACATGCAAGATACTTATTTTAAACAATACACAAAGAAAAAACTAAATAAATACAACAAATCCTCATGATCATACTATAATTTATTTTTAAATATTTAAGGTAATAATTATATTCTAGTTGGCATGGTTTGTTAATTGAAATAAAACATATTTGAAAGACCAATATGGATGTAGTTAAGACATTTTGACATATCTTATTGTATAGTTTATAATTTTAAAACTCTAAAAATATTTTGAATATTTTTCAGTTATGTCATCCTCACTTTTCATAGTTGTCTTTCCCTATGGCCCCATAGTTGGTTTATACTCTATACTCTAAATTTTTGTCACAATTTTTGCTACACTTAGTTTATTATATTATTTGGTTAGTCTTTTAAGAGACTTAAAGAGTTCTGTACTTAATTTATACTTATTCATATGGCCATCAAATTTAAACTTAAAAAGACAAATTTAATTTTTAAAAAGAAAGACATTTAATTATTAAAAAGAAGGAATTGTAAAGAAGATATCGAACTTGAACTTCTCATCCTCTAACCTCTTTCTCCATTATATCTAGATTTGAATATGATGCTTGATTCATTATCTATTTATAATTTTTTTGAAAGAGCTAATAGAAATTGCTAGTCAATTTATACCGTCATGATGATTTTGCCAAAGATTCACTAATGTAATTATACTTGAAATCTAGGATTCACCAAGATTTTATAGTAAGATTTTAGCGGTCCCTTCTTAAAATTATCCCTACACTGGTCATATTTATAGTCATCACTGAGCATTACTCTCTCTCTGGTCAATTAATCATACCCTCTTATCATAATTAAATCTTCTAAATTAATATGACATTGTATTAGTTGAATTAGTCTTTTGAATAGTTTAATTAATCTTTTCTCTAATTATAATTCTATGGATTTATAATTATAATTAAATTTAAATTACTTATTATTCCCCTTTCCACCTCCAAAGAACATCTCTTTCCAAAAGAATCTTAAGATGCCATGGCATATCCTTTTATGACCCTACCTACAATATTGAAAGCAATTTGTAAGGGATTATTCTCCACTCTTCATCTTGAAGACCCTATGTATGTAGGTATTATTCTCCACAATATTAAAAGATTACTTTCAATATTAAAAGATTATTGAAATATTAGTGGAGAATGTTCTGAATAATAACTCTGAAGACCCTATGTCTTCAACATTTTGTTTGTGACTTTTATCCAACAAGATTACTTCAATTTTTTTGAAGGTCAGAGTCTAACAAATTTATTGATGTCTTCAGGACTGTTGTGTGCAACAATTTTACCACAATTTCTTCAAAGACTGAAAAGACTTAGTAAACTCTTTGATACTTCAAAACTTTTGTTTGTAGCATAAGTTGCGATAAAATTGTAACAAAATTTCCAACCAATTTTATTGAAGAGCCTGAATGGCAATTTTTTTCAAAAAAATGTTTTCTTTTTCCAAAGACTTAATAATTTTTTGAGCTTCGAAACCAACATGAAGGTTTAATAAAAGTATATACTAAAAGGTCAACTCAAATGAGCCAAGGCAAGAAGCATTCGACCAACCTAAGGTTGCATCTTGGATAATATTAATGCAGAAGTCTAGCTAAGACAGGTTCTATAATTTTACCAAATGATCTTGATGTTGGAAAGGCATAAAGCATTTACTCCTTTATAAAGCCTAAAGGATTATTCCATAGGTATCCATCTAAGCCTCAACATCTTAATAATATTTTGTGATGAACTTAATTATTATTTCCAAATAAGAATCCAATATCCAATAACTATGTTCAACATAGGATTTGTTCAAGTTCATTCCCATTAAATTAACCACAATGATTTCAAAGTGAGATAAGACCAAACTGAGGAACTACTTTCCTTAACTTTAATTAAACTCAATTGACCCATATCTTTTATAATAAATTTCATAAGACAAAAAGTATGTTTCCTTTGCATGAATACTACTCAAGATTTTTCATATACTTGAACATAACTAGGATACACCATTGGTTAGTTCATTTAATCAGCTATATTGTTATTCCCAATAATTATCCTATAGATCCTATATAAGTTTGAATCATTCTTAGATAAATTAACTCTAAGGATTATTATATCGAGATAAACAAAGATGCATAAATCTTTAATAAAAGTTACTCATAACAAGATTTATGCAAACAAATCAATTTGTCATTTATTTGAACAAGTCTCAATGGTTGAATACTTTTGATACAACTAAGACTCTTCCCAAGATCCTACTATAAAGAATATTTAAAAAACACATCTCAGACTTAACATTGAGATATTTAATCAATATAAGTATGACTTAATATAAGGTTGGAACACTTTTCAATCTCTATCTTATTTCATGAATATCACAAACAACTTAATACTAAAGCACGAGTATTTCATTAGCCATATTACATTATTTTATCATAAAGAAGACACATCTCTAAGTTTAAAAGAATGATTGATATACCAAGAAGGATTTAACAACTCTTCTCATCTACTTCATGAATCTGCTAGTGACAAGAAGAAAGGCTCACCACCCAACCTTTTGTCAACATCAAGCTGTTGCTTTAGGCACCCCCAAGCTTGAGAGTCCCAATTTTGAACATGTTGATATCACTTGGCTAAGGAAATTATGGGTTATCTAATCAAAATTATTTAACACAAGGGAAGACCATGCAACACCTACGTATTATTCCCATTTCTTATCCAAAGAGATTACAACTTCAATAACAACAAACAATCACTATAATGATCATTTGAGTGAATCAAACATTCAAGAATTTATACATAAGTAGACAAGATATCATAACATAATAAGGTTTGATAAATGTTATACAATAGAAAGAGGATACCATCACTCTATTGCTTCTATCCAATGGTCATGGGAGAGTTGTACAACCTATCATTATGCCTCAATAAGAGGAATTCAACTACTACCATCATGACAATCATGGGAGGATAAAAAAACTTCCATTATACTCCGCACAAGAGGGATTTGATACACTACCATCATGAAGATGCTAATTCTATACCACCATCACATAGTGTCACAACAACACATCAAAAACATGCATAAAATCAAAACACTTTAATATAAATAATGAGGCATAATCCTATCCAAAGTTTCCAAAGGACAAACATGACATGGTGACTAATGATTAGTCATGGACAAATAATAAAACAAGTAGAATAAATTAGTGGTCTTATTCTCCTAGAAGAAAAAATATCAAATAAAGAATACAATCATTTCATTCCAAATAAACAACAAAAAATATAGGTTATTATAAAGCCCATCTATCAACCTCTAGACCACCTAAGCACTATTCTCCAATTATCTAGACTCAGCTCTCCTAACTAGATGATCTTATCTGCTACTTCTCCTTCTTCTACACTAAGTCTAATTATTTATTTAATTGGTAAAAGTCCCTAATAAGAGGAGCTTGACTTATATATAAATATGTTTCAGGATGATCCAACCACTAATAATTTTCTAGCCCATGCCTCTTAAGGGATATTATTTTCCATGTTCAGTTAAGGTGCATGGCAACTTTTATAGACTCTGCGGTTGCTTTTAGGGTTTACTAGCCTTTTTTCCCAATTGATTTCAGCCTAAAAAAATTAATAGAGGATCTATAAATTAGCTATTAGATAATGACATTGGTTGCAAGATTTCAAGGTTAGGTAACAATAAATTTCACTAACTAGGCTTTAAAGGGTAGCCACCAAAATATATGCTAAGTCATCAAAGGTAGTGGATTAACCATCTGATTACATAACATAGGTTTAGGTAACTTGATAAGTAATAAAACCATCTTTGGCATGGTCTATTTCCTTCATTATCCCCTTTTCCTATTCTTTCACACTCAATGCACACATCAAATTCCTCTAATTCTAATAGCTTAAGCTCAAAATTTAATCAAACAAGTCAATTTAAATCAATTATCCATAGTCAAACATTCATGAAATATCACATTTACACAAGTAATTTCATGTGCTTTAATCTACAATTAATTTCCAATTTATCAACTTAAAAACAATAACTTAAACATGATTTAAGTCAATATATCTCATAGACACAATAAATTTTCATAATGAAACATAAGTATAACATCATACTTTCATAAGTGAGAAATCAAAACTTGATTTAATAATAGGTCTTATATGTAATGAGAAATGCATCAGATCTATAAATCAATCCTAGCTAAAAAAATAGATCCTACTTACACTTCTAATTGGGGATACATTAGAAAATCAGGGTCATGACCAATATGGATACACTAGACCTAGCCAAGGGATTTCTTACCACAATAATATCAATAGAAAAAGTTTTAAAGCCTCCAATCAAGAAAAATTATGCAATAACCCTAACTAGGTTCTATGTTTTCATATTCACTAAACTAATAACAAATATAATCTAATCTAGTGTCACCAAAGCTTGTGGTAAAAAGTGGGGATAATAAATAAAAAAAGTAAACATGTATAAAAAACATATACTCATGTCAATGTATATGAAATCCTAATATATGGAAGATAAGTGAAAATATATATCTATCTATTCCTACAGAGGAGGAATAAAATTAGGAATACTTAAATTTGAAGATGAACCTGTCGAGCCTCAATCTCTCCTTTGGCAAAGGTGTTTCACAAGAGGTTGTTGTGTTATGTAAGGGTTGATAAGGAAAAATTATCTCTAGGATATGCAACCTATCAATGCATCCAAAAGACTTCTCCATAAGATAAGATATGTATCTCCAAAGAAAGAATGAAACTCTAAGCTTGATCCTCAAGTATAATGTGTTAGAAATATTGTCATTGATGTCAAAGGTCTAGTATTGGTGATAAAGGCCCCATTGCATTTATGGTATTTTTAATATTCTTATCTTGGCTAATATGTGTTAATATTTATTTAATATTAATGAATATATTTTTGGTCACATATAAATCAAAAGAGGGCCCATGGAGAAGTCAAAGAGTCATGGGGTAAAGACAAAAGAGGAATGGGATGTATTTTATCATGAAGAGTCATCTTAAAGAATTCCAAGAGTCACCATGTGATGACAAAAAAGGGTATGGCACATTTTTCCATTAAAAGACATTTTGAGGAATATGAAAAGTCACCAAGATAAAGACAAAAGAGAAAATGATGCATTTACTTATGAATATTCACCATGTGACTTTTTGAATTCAAGGATATGAAGGGTCAGGAAAGTTTGGTACTATTTTGCATGAGGATTGAAGGGTTACAAAGGGTGAATGCCAAAGGTTATCTATAAATATATAAATAAAGGCTTGAGAAGCCATTTGAAACATGCAAGAGAGTGCATGGTTTGTATTTGTTTTTGAAGAGAGAAAAGTAGGAAATATAGTAGAGTTCTATCATTTATTGATTAAACAAAATTGAGAGATAGTTGTGTTTTATACACAAGAGGGGTTGGTGCTCTTGTGGGTTGGTGCTCACAAATTTTTGCAAGAGGTTGGTGCTCTTATGGGTTGGTGATTACAAATAGTTTTTTATGTTGGTGCTTGACAAAGGGGTTGGTGCTTGCAAACTTTGTAATTTGAGTAGGTGCTCATTCATATACTTGAGATTGTTCTTCTTGGTTTTTTACTATTTTGAGTTTCCACATAAAAATTTGGTATCTCTCTCTCTTGTGTGGTGCATATTATTGTTTCAATTTTATTGCATATCTTGAATGTGTGATTAAGTGGTTAAATAAAATAAATCAGATTAAGTAAAAGATATATAATATACTGATTTACCTTCTCTCTTAGTATATTTCATGCTTAACAATTGGTATCAGAGCAGGTTCCTTTAGAAAAAGTTTTACAGCTTGAAGATAGATCGAGAAAGCATGATGGCTAAATCACATGAATGTTTTTATACAAATAAGGCACCTTTGTTTGATGAGACAAATTATGCTTTTTGGAGCATAAGGATGAAGACTTATTTGATAGCCCTTGGATTTGACATTTGACAAGTAGTGGTGGAGAAATATGAAGAGCCACAAACACTTGTAACTACTCTTATAAAAAAGAAGGAAAGTAAAAATAATGTTAAAGCTTAAAATGCTATTTTATATGGTTTATATAAATTAGAATTTGTTAAAGTTATGCAATATAAATCTACTCATGAAACTGGTAAAACTTGAGAATATTTATAAAGGTGATGGAAAGGTTCAGTAAGCTAAGCTTTCAAATTTTAGAAGATAGTTTGAGAGTTTGAAGATGGAAGAGGAAGAAAATATAACAAGTTATCTTTTGTGGGTTGATCAAATAGTTAATTAAATTCAATGTATCGAAGAAAAATTAGAAGAATCAATTGTGGTATAAAAAGTTTTGAGATCTCTACCATTGAGATATGATGCAAAAGTTTCAGCAGTTAAAGAGATGAAGAATTTAGCCAAGCTAAAGATGGATGAGCTATATGGTATTCTTATGGTATATGAGATGTGGACCAAACAAGAGAAACCCTCAAAAAGAGAAGCTACTTTCAAGACATCAAATAAAGAGAAGGCTAAGATTCAAGAATCAAGGGACAGTTTTAATGATGATGAAGATGACAACGGAGCTCTACTTATTTGTAAGTTGAAAAAGGGCACAGGTAAATATAAAAAAATGACCTTTTAAATATTTTAATTATGGAAAAATTAGATATTTTGTAGCTAAGTGCCCAGATAAGGGTAATGGTGATAATGAAGAAGGAAAGTCTAAATACAATAATTTTTTTAAAAAGAAATTCAAGAAGAGATTCGAGAATAAGAGTTTGTATTTTAATGATCCTAGCTCAGTCGAAGATAGTGGAGTCAGTGATTCAGAAGAAGAGATTCTATTCATGGCCATACATGAAGATGCCTCTGCAAGTAAAAATACAAATGATCAAGAAGAAGAATAAGATGAAGCTAGAGTGAATCTGGAAAGAGAACTTGTTTGTGCCTTAGAAGAGTTAAAAGCTCTTGAGAAGAAGAATCGAAGATTAAAGCTCTAGATCAAGAAAAATGAAAAAGAGTCAAAAAAAAATAATTGAAGATATACAAGCACACTTTGAAGAAGCTAAGAAGAATGAAAAAGATCTAACGACATAGTTTCAAAAAATAAGTGAAGAATGTGAAAGGTATGTAATTGAAATTGCTTTTTTAAAAGTAGATCTTGAGAAAATAAATAAAACAATCAATGATAGAGCATTCAATGATTTAAAATTTGAGAATAACACTAATATGTTTAATAAGATTTTAAAAAGTCAAAGATCAATGTCAGATAAGATAGGTATTATATTTGAAAAAGAGAAAGGGGAGGCCACTACTTTCATAGACAAGGTTAACACAGAAAAAAAAAGAGCTATGCTGAAGCTCTTACAAAATAAGAAATAAAAAGGGAAGAAGTTAAGAATACAGAAGTTATCTCAAATAAATAAGGCTGGAAGGAACATAGATACAAAAGACAATCAAGTTAGAGATACACAAACATGTCTTATTTTTATGGTTACTATTTTTATTGTAATGGATATGGTCGTAAGAAAATAAAATGTCAAAAGGGGGCTAATAATTTTAGAAATAAGGAGAATGAAACTCATGCAGAATCAAGCAAAAACCACAACTCTTTTATTCTTCTATTAGGCTTTAATGAAGAGGCCATAATATATTATAAGTGTAACAAATTTAGACACATATCTTAGTACTATAAAAACATGTTTGAGTCAGTCAAGAAGGACTAGAGTTTCAAAGCTCCATTCATTAAAAAGAAAGTTTAGATAGGTTCTTGGTAGAAGAAACAAATTAAAAAATCTATGTTGGTACAGATAGCTTTGCATGCGAGAAATAAAGAAAAACTTTGGTTAATTGATAGTGGATGTTTGAGGCGCATGACAAGAGACAAGAACAAGTTCATAGCCTTGAAGAAGATCAATGGTGACATAGTAAAATTTGGAGATAATACAATTACCAAAATTATTAAAAAAGGTACACTAAATTTAGATAATGGTAGAACTAAAACTAAAAATGTTTTATATGTAGAAGGTCTTAAATATTATCTTTTAAGTGTAAATCAAATGTGTGATCGGGGGCACACACTAAATTTTAATGCAGAAGGTTGTGAAATTAAGAGAAAAAATTCAATTATGTCAGTTGTAGATGCTCAAAGAATAAAAAATAATTTATATATGTTATCAGACATCAAAGGTCAAAGATGTTGTTTGAGTTAGATTGAAAAAAGTTGGCTATAGCACAAGAGAATATGATACGTAAATTTTGATAATCTTGTCAACATGAGCAATAAATAAGCAGTAAAAAATCTTCCAAAGATTACAAAACCATTCGGCACGCTTTGTGAACCTTGGCAGCATGGAAAGCAAGCCAGAAGGTGGTTCAAAACAAAAGAGTACTCAACCACTCAGATGTTAGAGCTTTTTCACACTGATTTGTGTGGATCTATGAGAACTCAAAGTACTCAAGGTGAGAAATAATTCATGTTACTTATTAATGATTTTTTATGTATGACTTGGGTAATATTTAAAAAAAAAATAAGAAGCTTTTAGAATTTCAAAGCATTAGTTGAGAATGAAATAGATTTGAAGATTAAGTGCCTAAGATCAGATCAAAGAGAAAAATTTATGTTAGATCAGTTTATTGAGTTTTGTAAAGACCATGGAATAAAGAGACATTATTCAGTAGCCACAACTCCACAACAAAATTATGTAGTTGAACGGATAAATATAATAGTTTAAAAGATGGCAAGGACAATGCTAAGTGAATCAAAGATACCAAATAAATATTAGAAAGAGGCAATTGCTACAGTAGTGCATATTAAAAATAAAACATTATTGAGAGTCAATAGTGACAAGACTCCTTATGAGCTATGAAAAGATAAACCAACAATAGTTGATTATTTTGAAGTTTTTGGTAGCAGATGCTTCATAAAAAGAACTGATAAAAAATTATGTAAGTTTGAATCTAGAACATATGAAGGTATATTTTTTAGTTATTCTTGTAAAAATAAAGATTATAAATGTTATAAAAAAAGAACCAAAAAAATAGTTAAAAGTGCAAGTGTCAGGATAGAAGAAGAAGGGACACAAAGAATTAGTGATCCAATAGACATTCTTAAAATCATTGAAGAGGAAGAGTTTGAAGAATTAAATGAAGATGAGAAGAAAGAGAAAAAAGACACCAAAACTCCATCCAAATATGTCCAAAAAAATCATAATGAAAGTGACATCATTGGAGACATAAATGAAAGAATTCACACCAAAAGAATGATGGTAAGTGAATCTGAGCAAGTTAATTTCTCTTTGTTATCAATTTAGCTTAGAAATTTTTCAAAAGCTAGACATGATAAGCATTGGGTTAAGACAATGGATGAAGAATTAAATCAGATAGAAAAGAATAATACTTGAGAATTAGTGCCTAGACCAAAAGATAATAATATGATAGGAACAAAATGGGTTTATAGAAACAAGTTGAAGAAAAATGAAGAAGTGACCAGGAATAAAGCAAGATTAGTATGCAAAGGATATGCTCAGATTGAGGGAATAGATTTCGAAGAAACTTTTGCACCAGTGGCAAGGCTAGAGGCTATTAAAATGTTTCTTACATATGCAATGTTTAAATTTTTAAAAATATTTTAGATGGATGTCAAATCTACCTTTCTAAATAGAAATATAGAAGAAGAGGTCTACATTGAGTAGCGTGAGGGATTTATTCTCTCAAATATTTAGTATCCATGTATGAATATTGAAGAAAGCACTGTATGAATTGAAACACACTTCTAGAGCTTGGTATGCAAGCCTTGATAAGTACCTATAGGATCAAGGTTTTAAGAGAGAAATTTGCTGACAGTAATCTCTACATCAAAATATAAGGTGAGCATCAATTGATTGTTATTGTATCTATTGATGCCATCATTTTTTGAGAAAACATTAAAAATATGACAAAAGAATTATCTGGTAATATGTAAAAATAATTTGAGATGTCTATGCTTGGAAAATTATCATTTTTCTTAAGATTGTAAATATTAAAATTAGATAAAAGAATTTTCATATCTCAAAGTAAATATGCCAAGGAAATGTTGAAAAAATTTGGTTTTGAGGATTGTGTACCTGTTGGCACACCAAATGTGTACAAGAAATATGGTGAGCAAGGATGAATATTCACCTATTGTAGATCGATATTTATATAGATATATGATTATTACTCTTTTATATTTGACAACATCGAGGCCAGACATCATGCATGCAATATGGTTACAAGATATCAATCAGCTTCAAAAGATAGTCATGTTTATTTGGTGAAGAGAATATTTAGATATATCAAGGGGACATTAGGTTATAAATTATGGTATCCCAAGGCAGAGATTTTACTTTGGTTTTTTATAAAGATTTATATTAGATAGGTTGTTTGGATGATAGAAAGAATACAAGTGGAAGATATTTATTTCTCAATGATAGCTTAGTATCATGTTTAAGCAAAAAAAAAAATTTAGTATCACTTTCTACAACTAAAGCATAATAAATTACAATGGTATTGTGTTGTACTCAAGTGCTTTGGATGAAGCAAACTTTGGAAGATATCAAGGTAAAATATGATGAGCCTATTTCTATTTTTTATGACAAAACAAGTGCTATTAATATTTCAAATAATCTAGTTATGCATTCAAGAACAAAACATATTTCCATAAGATATCACTTTTTGAGAGAGCATGTTATAGATCAACATGTTAAGATAGAATATATTAGTACTATAGAGTAGATTGCAGATATTTTCAAAAAGGCACTACCAAAAGACACATTTGAGTATCTATGAGAGAAGTTGGGAGTAAATTATTTTACTTCCTACCATTGAAGATCAACATCAGTTGAGGGGGAGCTAAATGTTAGCTCTAGGATAGGCCCTCTGCCATTGATGTCAAAGGGGGAGAAGAAAATAAACATGTACAAGTATAGGGATAGAAATAGGTACAAGTTGCTACAGTAAGGGAGAGTTACTATATGTTTTTTAGATGGTAGTATGTGCAGGTTGACATGTGTAGTGCAGGTTTCAAGGTGTGGTAGTTTCAGTTTGAGGTTGCCATCAATGACAAAAGAGGAGATTGTTGGAAATATTGTCATTGATGTCAAAGGTCTAGTATTGGTGATAAAGGCCTCATTGAATTTAATAGTGTTTTTAATATTCATATTTTGGTTAATGTGTGTTAATATTTATTTAATATTAATGAATATATTTTTGATCACATATAAGTCAAAAGAGGGCCCATGGAGCAGTCAAAGATTCATGGGGTAAAGACAAAAGAGGAATGGGACATATTTTCTCATGAAGAGTCATCTTGAAGAATTTCAAGAGTCACCATGTGAAGACAAAAGAGAGTATGGTTCATTTTTTCATGAAAAGACACTTTGAAAAACATGAAAAGTCACCAAGATAAAGACAAAATAGGAAATGACGCATTTTCTTATGAAGAGTCACCATGTGACTTTTTAAATGTAAGGATATAAAGGGTCATAAAAATTTCGTGCCATTTTCCATGAGGATTGAAGGGTCACAAAGGGTGAATGCCAAAGGTCATCTGGAAAGCTATAAATAAAGGCTTGAGAAGTTATTTGAAATATGAAAGAGAGTGCATGGTTTTTATTTGTTTTCAAAGAGAGAAAAGTAGGAGACATAGTAAAGTTATATCATTTATTGAGTAAAAAACATTGAGAGATAGTTGTGTTTTATACACAAGAGGGGTTGGTGCTCACAAATATTTGCAAGGGGTTGGTGCTCCTGTGGGTTGGTGCTCACAAATAGTTCCTGTGTTAGTGCTTGGCAAAGGGGTTGGTGATCCTATAAGTTTGTGCTTGTGAAATTCATAATTTGAGTTGGTGCTCATTCATATACTTGAGATTGTTCTTTGTGGTTTTTTTTACTTTGGGTTTTCATGTAAAAATATGGTGTCTCTTTCTCTCTCTCTATTATGTGGTGCATATTATTGTTTTAGTTTTATTGCATATCTTGAATGTGTGATTAAGTGGTTAAAGAAAATAAATAAGATTAAGTAAAAGATATATAATATACTAATTCACCCTCCTCTCAGTATATTTCATGCTTAACATAATGGTGGATAAGCAGATGCATAATATATCTTACTTCTTTTTCTCTTCTCTTAGAAATATAAAAATGATTGTGTTTATATAGGTAGATATAACCCAAAACCCTTTCAAAAGTTTTAGTTGACAAAGTCAACCTGATTTACCTAGTATTGAAATTGACAAAAACTTACTAGGTCACAGACTAGGTTGACCAGGGGATGACTTAGACCCTTATTAATTTTTATCAATAAGAATGCAAGCTCGACATAGTCAACATAGTCATGTAAACTATCAAAAAGGGGTTTAGGTTAGGAAAAGGGCTAATGAAGGTGGTAAAATACTAGAGGAGTGTGTAAAATAGGAGGCAAGACTTAGAGGGATGGTTTTTAAGAGATAAGTGTGTAAATAGTAAGTGAAAATAGGGACAACAATCCTACAAAGCATTAATGGTCTACCAACCCCTTTCCAAATGCATCCCCTAGGGTACACACTTAGAGAGATTGAGACTCAATGAGTTTTTAAAAAATAAAGAACATCAATAATTAATAAAAGTTTGAAAATATTATGTGTATACATATACCCCACTCAAAGCTCATCACGTGTCACGTAGGTGCAATATGGGATGGTGATTTGAGAATATAACATGACGATACATAACACTAATGCTAAAATAAATGTCGTAAGGAGAAAATAAGATAAATTAAAAGATAGAATTGAAAAACACATACCTTTTCTTACCTTAGTGCTATATATAAAAAAGATATGTGAGAAATGTGAAGGCGTCCAATGTAGGAAACATTATGCAAACCTATAGAGATTAGCAAAAAAGAGTGAAAAATCAAAATTTTTGTAACATAATCATACAATAGTTATAAAGATTCTATATGATGTAAGGATTCAAAAAATTTTTATGGTTCAAAAAATGAGTTAGTAGAAACAAAGATATGGTCAAAACAAGAAATATGACAATAAATATTTAAAGGGTAAATAATTGTGAATAGTAAATATAAATAAGATGAAAAAGAATTCATTTGCTATTTTGACAAAAATAAAGCTTTGAGAGACCTAGTAAGAGCCTAGAGAACCATGATGGTGAGGAGATGATAATTGAGATGGGAAAGATGCATAGCTATCATAACGAGTGTAGCACATGTAAACAATTGAAAATTTCAAAATTTTAAGCATTTTAATTTGAAATTGAGTGTTTTATAAAAAAATTGATCATTAGGCAAAATTTAGAGATCAAAATGAACCCTGAGAAAAAATACTAAATTCCATAACTCAATGAAATTTTCACAACAATCAGTGCTAGCATGCTTTCCTAAATTTCCCTCATTTTTATGATAAGGAATCACACTTTCCTATTATTGTATCTCTTTTTCACCCTTTGTCACATTTTTTTGTGATTTAAATTAATTCAAATTATTTCATGTTTCATTCCTCTTGATTTCCTTTCCTTTCACTCTAAATTGGATTAAAAAATGTCAAAGTCAAGATAACACTTTTATTTCACCTAAATTTATGAGACTCTTAAATTTAGATAGAGGGCCAAATTTAGTGTATTAAGGGTACATAAATAATAGGAGAATACAAAGGTCTACACATGCTAAAGGTCCAAATTTAATGTATTAAGGGTACATAATTATGTTCAAGGTGGAAAATCTACCTTAATTTTGTGTACATGTATGATAATTGGTCAAAAAGTCATTGCAGTGAAAGAATAAGGTCAATTGGGTCAACTTAGTTAACCAAAGATAAGAAATTGAGTGGGATAACTTAGTAGTACATGACCAACTTGGTTTAGGAAACGGGTTGACATAGTACTATATGGTTGACTTATTATATTTTCTATGTGGTTGATAGAGTACTATTGAAGGAAAAAGAAGGCCAACTTAGTTTGTTAAGTCAAAGGTAGCTGACTTAGTACTATATGGCCAACTTTGTTATTTTCTAAGTGGTCGATATAGTACTATGATAAAAGAAGGGGACAATATAATACTGTTAAGCCACAAGGTGGCTAACTTAGTACTAAAAGGGCTAATGTATTTAAAAAATAGGTCAATTTGGTAAAAAATGATTAAATTAAAGCAAAATTAGTTTATTTTTATGAAATTTGAAAGGATGTATTTTGATTATGAGTGACATGGAGGTCTAATATATCTTTTGTTGTTTGATTTTTGTAGAGACATCATAAATTTTGGTGATTGGTTGATGATTCATAGTTACTTGATCTATTGGAGTGCTTGAGGAATGTAGACAGAGCTAGATTAGTTGCATTGGGATTTGGAGGCATCATGGAGATGTGGTAGATCCCACTGACTACTGATTTTGTGGTCATGTTCTTAGGAGCCTAAGAGCATTTGATCAACGCATTTAGATGGGTAGTGGATGTGGATACCATAGAGTTTGGTATCACTTTAGAGGACATCCATTCATTTCTTGGACTTCCTATAGGGGGACACTGATGATCATAGGGATACTGGATGACCAAAAGGAGAGATGAGCACTAGTCTGATAGGTGACGTGCTAGGATAGGATTTACCCAAGATTGAGGGTGAGTTTATTTATTTTTTATATTTCACAAATTTTAGATATCTAGACAGCTATGGTAGGACTTGTGATAGCTTGAGTGTTGTGTCACAAGTTGGATGATAAGGTACCACTATATGTGATAGTCTTATGTTAGTATATATTGGATCAGGGGGTATTCTATGACTTGGGTTATATCATCTTGGTTCAACTCATGCATTATATATAAGGGATGTTATCTAGAGGGTAAAAAACCATGGGATTAGTGGTACTACTGAGTGCTTAGATATATGAGAGGTTCTTGATGTATCATCTAATTGGGTTTCCCTATTTCTAACTAGTTTTCACTTTTCCACATTTAGAGGAAATAAGAAACTAAGATAATGGTTAGGGGTTAGATGATACCCAGAGGAAGTTTGCGCATCGTATCCAGACGATTGAAGGAGCTCCTCTTTGGTTGTGGAGGATGACACCTGTAGAGAAAATAAGACTTAAATAAAAAAATGTTAGATAGATAGATGGTGGATTGCCAAGCAAAGCTCAATCCCAGAAGTGCAAAGACTTCCTGGAGGGATGACAGTCCACTAGTTGATAAAAATAATGTTGCTAGAAAGAGAAATGATGAAAGACTGAACAAAAGAAATAGAGATAATGTGTACCTATATTCTGCTGTCAGTCTATCACAGTTGCCAATGTCGGTGTCTCTACCAACATCAGTTGGTCAAGGTTGCCAATGTCAGTTAGTCTATCGATGTCGATAGGGGAAATGGTTGATGTCGATTAAGGCAATGGCCTTGGGCAAGTTTTGGACAGGGTTGTGGTTGACAGAGGGGTCTAGAAGGTATGTTTGGGTTTGGAGGTCCGTGCAAGATTATAGGTAAGCCAATAGAGTCTTAAGAGGGACAAGGGGTAGATGACAGGTTATCAAAAGGAGTAAGGATATGGGGAAGGCCTCTTAGCCTCTCTGGGAAGAAACACAAGTTTGGTCTGGTCTACAGTACTTAGAAGTAGTGAATAGAGACTGATTACAAATACATTTGAAGTTACTAAAATGAAATAAAAGAAGAATACTTAGCTCTTACTTGCTGAAGAAGGAGTGAAGAAGACTTATTGCTAATGCGGCTGATGTAGAAGACTTCCTGCAATGTTTCAATCAGGGGTGGAGTGACTGATGCAGAGTTCATGTAGCTTGTGATGCTTGGCATGTGTCTAAGAGAGAGAAAGAGGTCAAATTTTAGGTGCAAGAGAATTTGCATTCGGGTCTATGATTAGCTTTCCGTTCGGCCTACAAGTTGGTTTTAAGCAATTGACATCAGCGATCTCACCGGTGTCAGCCAACTGGTAACTGATGTCGGCGGCTAGAAGATGGGTAAAAAGGCTATTTTTAGCCTTTTGCCCATTCCTCCATCTGCCGAGTTCAGTGGTTGTGGTTAAACGGTCGAAGGTGGGTTTAATAGGCATGAGGATTAGTTAGAGAGTTGGAATGATTGGTCATAGGGTGATAAATGAGGGTATCCAAGGGCAAGGAATCCAAGGTGAGGTGTTATTAATTTAAAATAGGTATTTTATTTTAAATTAATAAGTGTGTGGGTTAGGAATGTTTAGAAGTGGACCAAGGGGACCAAGGGGGGAGTCGACCAAGGAGTAGACACAATTTTGGTGTCTAAATTCCCCATGTGATTGATGATCAATTGCTTTGAGTGATGAGGTGGAAACAAGTTTAGGTGGCACAAACTATGCCCCACAAGCTAGCATTATATATGATCACATAAAAATAGATTATGTGGTATAATTATGCACACATTATGAATATTTGGCCAAGTTAGGTGACTGTGGTAGAAGGGTTGGTATTTGTGGATCACAAGCCATTACACCTGATGGGTAGAGCCACATATGGTGGTATGCTTACCAAGGTAATTTAGACTCTACCCCCTGATGACTCCTATAATAGTGCCTACATTTTTGGATCGACATGCAAGGGAGCTATGGGGGAGAGGAGGAGGAGGAGCACCAATTAAGAGACTATAAATTATACCATAGCATGTGAGATCATGGACTGATCGAGCATCATAAATAACTATTAGAGAGAGCATGGAAATGGATGGAGTGATGTAGGTAAAAAAATGACACCATAATAGGAGGAGAAATGACCACCTTGATCATACCATCGATAGAGATGCCAATGATGAAATAGAGCTCAGAGGATGGTCATCCATGATGACTCATCAGTCAGCCTAGGGAAGAGTTGGTCTATAGAGGCATCACTGAGGAGAGGCTTGAGACATGTATAGGTGGTAAATCTGAGATTTGATTTTATTTGGAGGCATTCCAAGGATGAGTGTTGGAATTACTAATATTAAGGGGTGAATCAATGTCTTAAAATAATATTTTCTTTCCATATAACACTCATTAACCTTTGAAACTAATATAATGATCAAGTAATCCATATAGAAGCAATCACATAAACATGAATCAAGATATCAACACATGAACATAATAGATATGTGAAAAACTCTCATGGGAGATAAAACCCATTGAAACACAACTTGGATAACTTGTCTTATAAAACCATAATCAATTTAGTTGAGCACTAACCCAAGAAGCAAGCACCAAATCCCTAAATTTATCTAGCACCAACTAGAATTTAAAAAGAGGCTAAAAAATCCTATGTTAGAAGCAAAACCACTAAGATGGGTTAGGATTAATCAGTGTGAAAAAATTTGATTCAATTCCATTTATTATTCTTTAACCATTCAAACTAACATAGCGATATAACAGTGCATAAAAGAACAATCACATAAGCAAGAAGTAGTATATTAACACATAAACACAAGATATATGTAGGAAACCCTCATGGGGGAAAAAAACCACTATCACACCACTTTAAATAATATATTATAATCAATGAGTAAATATTTATTGAGGCACCAATGCCATAAAGAGCACCAACCCCTCACTAGTTAGCCACAAAACAAATTAGTCTTTTAGAAAGATCCAACTTGTAAGGAGTATCCAAACCCATAAGTGACTTGAAACCAACACAACCAATTAAAGTAAACTTATTCAATCTCAAACCTCCAATTCAGCTCCAACTCCCTTCTTG
Source organism: Torreya grandis (assembly GCA_037957365.1). Lineage (NCBI taxonomy): Eukaryota > Viridiplantae > Streptophyta > Pinopsida > Cupressales > Taxaceae > Torreya > Torreya grandis. The sequence continues at coordinate 253,991 of JARHVA010002776.1, read as the reverse complement.
ACTAAGCACCAACGGAACCAAGACAAGCTTGATCACCTCAAGACACCTTGTTGCTCAACCAAAATATGGTGACCATTTATTCAACTCTTCATATTATCTATCTAGATTACACTCTATATAATAAATATATAACATGAATTTTATGTATATCTTATTTTCTCTCAACAACCAATCAACTCAATCAGCTCTCCTTGACCTTCTGCCCTCTTGAACAACCTTCTAGGCTCACTAGCTCAATATGCATCTTCTATACTCATTAGGTCAATTGACTATATTATCTACTTGTAGAATATCTAATATATGTTAATTATTGATACTAGACCTCTTATTTATGGTATACATTACCTAAATATTCTCCTCAAATATGTTTTTTATTCACTTATATTCTTACTCATCTAACTTGCTCAAATAGGCCAATTATGCCTTAATTTTATATTGAACACTTGATCTCACCCATCTTGGTAAGATAAACACATTTTAATAAATGTATTAAAATTTTAATGGGTCATAAAACATGTTTAATAAGTGAAACAACCATAATATAGGTCAGCCAATCTCATTAGGACCAAAAACCACCGTTAGGCCTAAAGGAGACCTAATGTAATTAGGTTTATCTTAAACACATGTTACACTTGAGTTATCTTGGAAAACCTTTAGCCTCCAACAATTATTTAAAAATTTATAGTAATCATGAAATATACCCTTTATAACATACACATATTTACATATCACATTTAAGTCAAATTCTCCACTTGAACCATGCTATTAGGCCTATTCGCCATTAGGACTTCTCATTGCCTGAAAGTCCATCTCATAAAATAGAAGTATACAATAAATTTTTTCAAACAAACACATGATAAAATCACATTAATATAGTTTTAATGACCTCATGTTCACTCCCATGTCCATTGGACATCACAAAATAGTCCAAAAGACCTCAAACAAACAACTTTCATAAGCTCACTCAGAAATACACACTGGTTCCAAAACCTAGTTAATAAACTTTGACTACCAATATTTGCATAGGAACTTTAAAATAATATATAATAATGTTGAAGATAATATGGAATATATAAAACAACATAATAATATTTTTATGATTACAAATTTGTCAATATGACACAGGAACATCAAATTCACTACCCCATAGAAACCTGCCAAAGACCCTGAAAGCACAGTCTTGAAGAATGTTATATTTAGATCATGTAAGGGAAATTTAATGACTTATATTTCACATGAATAGTTTCTTTATGACCTTTATATCACCATTATATATATATATATATATATATATATATATTATTTTGGTATCAAACATTAGTCTTTTAGATTAATTTGTTAAGCTACTCTCTCTCTTTTCTTACACACCCAGATAGTTCATTTTGCCTTGCATGTTTCAACCCATTAAACTAAATTTACACATTATATTAATAATTAATAGGTAATTTATATGTCAAAAAATAATTTAAAGTGAATTATAAAATTAAAATATATCCAAATTACCCCAAAATCATCTTTGCAAGATGACTACATAGAACTGCTTGTAGTTTCAAAAATGCAGTCAAGAATATCAAGCTCAAACAACCTATAGATATACATTAAAAACACAATACACATATGGATGGAAAATTTATAACCTTAGGGTAATAATTTAATCCATTTTACATCTTCTATTAGCCTATAAAAACTTATAAACACTCCAAAAATATCACTTTGTTCTGCCATAAATTTTAAAAACACAGTCAACTTTGACAAAAAATAAGTTCATTTGTATTGATAGTTAGAACATACCTCCACTTGGAGGAGTAACTGCATGATGTCTAATCCAAATTTATTTGACCAATATCCTAAATTATACATGCATTTCTTTTCTCACTGGTTAATTGCATACACACAATCAATTGTAATCTAACATTCATATTTTTGAATTTCAACAGCTATTTCTTGAGGCTTAAACTTGAGGGTCTCTGGCACGTCACAGTATGATAGAGAAAATTTGGAGGTTTATAAGTTGATATAATAAAAAATTAAAGACACCAAATCTTTTAGATACCTTCTTGGCACTATGGAAAACATATCCATGAAAACCTTTGACAAAATTTGACTTTTTGAGTACCTATAATAAATTCACAAACTTGCTAGGATATTCATATATCTATGATGTGTAGTGATGGTATAGATTCTATTAAGCTATAATATACTTTTTTCTCTCTCAAAATGATCATATTACAAACCCAAAATTCACCAAGACACACACACACACACACACACACACACACACACACACACACACACACACACACACACACACACACATATATATGCCTTATAATGTCTTATTTGTCCTCACTAACCTGCAAACACTCTGTACTCATGCCAAAGCTCATATATAAACAATTCATCACCACCATGCCTCAACAAGCCATTTTAATGCTTAAGAACTAGGCCATAAAACAAACCTACTAGGTAACATACCTCGTTGAGACCTTTCTACCATTGTAGATACAATTTAAAACTCACTCTCATGCCAAAATCAATCTCAAATATTGCCACAAACAACTCCATATGCCTATAATCACTCTTTTCATCATCCCTCACTATGGTTCAAAAGATACTTCATTGGATCACTTTAGAGATTAAGTTTATAAGGTTTAAAAAATCATACTCATATCAATTACCAATCTCACCTTGACATTAATAACATGCTAAAACATATGACATCAATGATAACTTGTAACAATCTTCCTCTTTGTCATCAATGGTTAACCACATTGATGGAAAACACACTCACGCTGACTATCCTTTAAATAGAAAAACTTATCCATCAATTTTATATTTCTCCCCTTTTTAAACTAATTACAAATGGTCTCTACAACTATCATTGTGTCTTTTCACTCCTAGCTCAATAATGTTACTAGAGAAAGAAATGACCGAATGCTGACCCTAGAATGATTGAGATGCTATCTCTCAAGTTGACCTATTTCTCATCAAATTGACATATAACTATCATGAATTCATAAACCTTCCTTATAACTCATCATCATATCTTGATATTTCCTTTCCACCTAATCCTTGGACATAATAATTTCATATAAATGGCACACTCCACCTTTGTCCATGTATACTTCTCTTCAAGCTTCTCAAGAGACCTGAGTTAGCTCCCCCTAACTCCATGATCCATCTAGATCATGTCATTTGAAACCACATACCAAATATTTACTAAAAATAAATAACTGATTTTAATCATGTCATCATGTCAACCTATCCCTTTATGACCTTATGAGGTCACCTTAATATCAAAGAAACATTACATTCAATGACACAACCTAAAAGGAATATTACAACTATCTTCTTTCAAGTTTACAAGATTCATGTGATAATATAGGACAATGATCACTTTAAAAACTTTATAAAAAGTTTAAGGGCACAAACTAATTTTCATCTCACTCTTAGAACACTACAAGACCTTAGATCACATGAGCAAACAATCTTTACCTTTAATAACATTGGTCTTGTAGACCAATCTTCAACTCTTGCCCACTAGTTCTGTCATTGGCATCTTACACATCAACTTGAGTTTACACATGAATTATAGGTATGATGTCTTTTGAAAAAAACATTACACTCATTCCTTGTAACAATCACTAAATTCTAAATTTCATGATTAATTTATTTTACCACGAGAAACATACCTAGAGTTTGTAGTCATAGTTCACCTTGAAACCCTCATATCTCTTCTTTTGAGTTAGACATTCTATACTAGGATCAATTTTACCATAAAAAAATATTTTAAAAATTATATATGACTTAATAAAATCTTAAAATACTTATAACACTCACCTTGAGTGACTAAGAATACTACACAACTCACAAGGATACCCCTATCTACCATTCTCAAGGAATAGTCAACTTTGAACAACATTTTCATCTTTTTCAATGACTTCCAAAATTAAAAAATAATATGAATAAGGAATAATAGTTATTTAAAAATAACCTTAATCAATTATATCCATACCTAATCATCTATAAATCATCTGTAAACACATTCTCACTCTAACTAGATTTTCTCACTGTCTTGCTCATTAGGCCTATTTAGTGATAGGCAAAATTCCATGACCGGTTTAGCACATTTTTGGTCTAAAAACTAATTATAAAATTTCATGATCATAAAATACAATTATTACACATCATGCTTCATCTATTTGTATGCTTTGACCTTGTCAACCCTACATGCTACATCAAAATTCCTAGAAACAAGTGTTTTTATGTAGGTTTCACTTACAATCCCGATAGACCATTACCACTTAGAGATTATTATAGGAGTCCTCTAACACTTAAAATCATCAAAATATCCTAAAAAATTAATTATGGTTCATATATAACAAGATCTCTCCAATTGGATCATTAAGAGGGTTTTTGAGATGGTTTTAGACCAATTTTGATTCTTAATGTTTGTTTGTACAGATCTATCCTTAAAACCACTTCTTAATGCTTGGAAAAATTTCTTATGACAATTTTACATCTCTCCCCAAAATATTAGTACATGATTACATTGTCACATGTGATAATGAGCATAAGAAAAACCTTCTCGGGCTTAGAAACCTTAATTTTGCATACATAAGAGACCTTCAAACTCATTTTATTGATTTTTCCTTAAACTCAAGAAGTCAGACTTGGTCAACACCATTAACACAACATGTTAAACCTCAATCCATTCTCACATGTGCTCTACCACCTTTAAAATGTTAGGGTGTGGAGCTAAAATCTTCACCAAGGATCTCACTTTAATAGGTTCAGGTCTACACAGACACCGGCGTCAGTCAAGAGCGACCGACGTTAGTTAGATGCAGTTGGAGAGACGCCAACGTCAGTAGAGGATCAGCCAGTGGCGGTCACAGGCAAGCAGCAGGAACCGACGTCGGTTACCTATGCATCCAGAAAGCTATTTCTGAGGATAGAAGCGAGTGTTTGCATGATGAGTTTAAGTTGTAGTCTTAAGCTTGCGTCTCAATTACTAGTAATATTATTTTTAGAGCCCTTGTTCAAGTGGCTTAACTGTTTGTTGTAAGTTCATGCTCAAGTTTCCTAATTCTATATGTAGAATTAGATCTTCTTAGCTTTGTGTGAATTATTATTGAATTGGTATGTGAAGAACAGTACAGAATTGAATCAATCTAGGCTTGTTGGAGTTGATTGTTCTTGAGAGAGAGAGCTCTTGAGGAATAGAGATCTAGTGAGAGATCTATACATCTAGGAGAGGTGTGGAAGAAAGAAGTTTCTTCAATTGTATTTCTTTTGTAAAGAGTTTGTTAATATAAGTTTTCAGGGTGGTTTCTTGTATCTCTTGTTCTTGCCATTTATCATTCTAGTTACTTATCTATCTGATTTAATTCCGCATTTATTGCTTTCATAAGTGTAATCTATTGTTGGTTGATCCCCAACAAGTGGTATCAGAGCCTTGGTTGCAGGTTCAAGAGCTGATACCAACAAGTGGTATCAGAGCTCAGGTTCACTAACAGGTGGTTCAGATCCATGTAGTGTGTATTGATTACAGGTTCTCACAGGGGTTTCTACAGGGATTTTTGTTTGAGTGGGAGAAGCAATGGCAGATGAAAGTAAACTGAGAATGGAAAAGTTTAATGTCAAAAATTACCAACATTGGAGAATGTAGATAGAGGATTATCTGTATCAGAAAGATCTCTACTTACTGTTAGGTGGGGTTGCAAAGAAACCCAAAGACATGGAGGATGAAGAATGGGAAGTTCTTGATAGAAAGGCTCTGGGGTCTATAAGACTGAGTCTAGCATCCACTGTGATATCTAATTTATCACAGGCAAAGTCTACGATAGAGTTGATGACTACGTTAGAAAATTTGTATGAAAAACCCTCAGCTTCTAATAAGGTATATCTTATGAAGCAGTTATTTAATTTGCATATGAATGAAGGTGGATCTATTTCTACTCATCTGAATGATTTCAATGGAATTGTGAATCAATTGAGTTCAGTCAATATAGTGTTTGATGATGAAATAAAAGCTCTTTTAATATTATGTTCTTTGCCTGAAAGCTGGCATGGCTTAGTAATGGCAGTAAGTAATATTGCATCTGCATCAAATATTTTGAAAGTAGAGGATGTTGTTAGTGTTATCTTGAATGAGAAAATACACAGGAAAAGCACAAAAGAGACATCTGGGAATGCTTTAAGTTTTGAGAGCAGGGGGAGGTAGAAAGATAAGAGCAAGAGGAAATCAAGATCAAAGTCTAAGGTGAGAGGAAGATCCAAATCCAGGAATGGCAGGAAGCCACAATGCTAGAATTGTGGAAAGATGGGGCACATAAGCAGAGATTGTTGGTCAAAGCCTAAGGAGGACAATCAACACGAAGGAAAGGAAGAAGCCAAGGTTGCAGGTATTGTACAAGATGCTTTAATTTTCTCTCTGCATAATAATATAGAATCTTGGGTGTTAGATTTTGGTGCATATTTTCATGCTACCCCTAACAGGGAATATTTTAGTGACTATATCCATGGAGATTTTGGAATAGTGTATCTAGGGGATGATGAGCCCTGTAAAATAATTGGCAAAGGTAAAGTGCAGCTGAAGATGTAGAATAACAACACATGGGTGTTGAGAGATGTGATGCATGTTCCTAGCTTGAAGAGAAATTTGATTTTTGTAGGAAAGTTAGGGGATGAGGGTTGTACAATAACTCTCACAGAAGAATCTTGGAAGGTGACCAAGGGTGCACTTGTTATGGCCAGAGGTAAGAGAGAAGGTACTCTCTATTTGTGTAATTGTGTTACTAACAAATCTCTTTCTGTATTATCTACTTAGATGTGGATGCTAAATTGTGGCACTCAAGGCTTGGCCACATGAGTGAGAAGGGGATGTCAATTCTTAAGTCCAAAGGTATGCTTTCAGATTTAAAAGGCATAGATCTAGAGTTTTGTGAGCACTGTGTATTTGGAAAATAGAAAAGGGTTAGTTTTCTCAAGATTGGGTCTACTAAGAAGAGGCATAAGTTGTAGCTTGTTCACACAGACGTGTGGGGACCGGCTCAGGTTGCTTCCATTGGAGGATCACAGTACTATGTATCTTTCATAGATGATGCTACAAGAAAGGTATGGATCTATTGTATTAGAAGAAAATCTGATGTATTTGAGACATTTAAGATTTGGAAAGCTATGGTTGAGAATGAAACAGGTAAAAGATTAAAGTGCCTAAGATCTGACAATGGCGGTGAGTTCTATAGTTATAAGTTCAGAGATTATTTTTATATGCATGGAATCCGCAGGCAAAGGATGGTTCCAAGGACACCTCAGCAGAATGGAATTGTTGAAAGGATGAATAGGACAATAATGGAGCGTGCAAGGTGTATGAGATTGCATGCTAGTTTGCCCTTACAGTTTTGGGCATAAGCTGTTGACACTGCAGTATACCTGATTAATAGAGGACCCTCTACAACTCTGGATGGTGGTATTCCAGAAGAGGCATGGACAGGTAAAAAGGTAGATCTCTCATATCTCAAAGTTTTTGGTTGTGAAGCCTTTGTGCACATAGATAAGGAAAATAGAAAGAAGCTTGATGCTAAGTCTATGAGGTGCACGTTTATTGGCTATGGCTCAGATGATTTTGGTTACAGATTTTGGAATCTAGAAACTAACAAGGTAATCAGGAGTCGTGATGTTGTTTTCAATGAAAGAGTGATGTATTGTGATCAGCTAAGGAAGCTGAATCAATTTGATCAGAGCAATGGTGAATTGGATGAGGTGAAAGTCCAATACGAGCTCGCGGGAAAAAGAAATAATCACTTGCAGGAAAACACAGAGATTGACGTCGACAGGTTAGGAACCGGCATCGATAGTACAGAAACTAGCATCGATCGTACAAAGACCGATGTCGGTAGGACATGCACCGAGGTCGGTCAGGCAGAATCGATGTCGGCCAGTAACAGGTCTGGAAGTGACCGAGGTCGATCACTGTCAGAGAATTTGGGTGGACAGCGTGTTGTGAACAAGTCTCAGACACCCATCAGGAGGTCAGAAAGGGTGAGTAAGCCTCCAATTAGATATTCTCCTTCTTTATTTTACTTATTACTAATTGATGGTGGAGAACTAGAGAGTTTTGAAGAAGCAATACAGGTGGAGTCCAAGAGTCAGTGGGAACGTGGCATGGTTGAGGAGTTGGAGTCCTTAAGGGAGAACCAAACATGGGATTTGGTTGAATTGCCAGCTGGTAAGAGAACACTCAAGAACAGATGGACCTATAGGTTGAAAGAAGGTGAGAATGGACATATGAGATACAAGGCCATATTGGTAGTAAAAGGATTTGCACAAAAGCCAGGTATTGACTTTGGTGAGATTTTTTCTCCTGTTGTTAAGATGACTTCTATAAGGGTTATATTGTCTTTGGTTGCTTTTGAGGATTTGCATCTTGAGCAGCTAGATGTTAAGACAATGTTTCTTCATGGAGATTTGGATGAGGAAATATATATGGAACATCTAGAAGGGTTTGAGGTCAAAGGTAAGGAGAGATTTGTGTGCAGATTGAAGAAAAGCTTGTATGGCCTCAAGCAAGCTCCTAGGCAATGGTACTTAAAATTTGACAGGTTTATGACTGAGCATGGCTACAGTAGGTGTCAATCTAACCATTGTGTGTATTTCAAAAGATTTGATAATGGTAGATATATTATTTTGTTGTTGTATGTAGATGATATGCTGGTTGCAAGATCACACATGCAGGATATCTCTGAGCTTAAAGTGAAATTAGCTCAACCGTTTGCTATGAAGGATTTGGGAGTAGCAAAGAAAATCCTTGGCATGAGCATTAAGAGAGACTGGAAAAATCACAGGTTGATATTGTCTCAAGAAGATTATGTGGACAAGGTGTTGAAATGGTTCAATATGCAGGATGCTAAACTGGTAAGCACACCTTTGGCTGGACATTTTAAGTTGAGTAAAGAACAATGTCCTAATTCATATGATGAGGTAGAGTACATGAGTAAGGTTCCATATTCTTTCGCAGTAGGGATTTTGATGTATGCAATGGTGTGTACTAGACCAGATATTGCCCAAGCAGTGGGAGTGGTAAGTATATGGCCAATCCAGGTAAGGAATATTGGAAAGCAGTTCAGTGGATCCTTAGATATCTGAGAGGAACCAGCAGTAGGCACTTGTGCTATGGAGGTTCAGATACTTCTCTACATGGTTATGTAGATTTAGATATGGCAGGTGATTTGGATGGCAGGAGGAGCACTACAGGTTATGTTTTCACTGTAGGTGGAATGGCGGTTAGCTGGATATCTAAGTTGCAGAAGGTTGTTGCCTTGTCAACTATAGAAGCAGAGTATATTGCAGCCACAGAGGCTAGCAAAGAGATGATATGGATGACACGGTTCATGGATGAGCTTGGTAGGGAGCATGAGAGTTGTAGATTGTATAGTGACAGTCAGAGTGCAATCCATTTGGCTAAGAATTCAGCCTTTCATTCAAGAACAAAGCACATACAGCTAAGGTATCACTTCATACGACAGGTATTGGAAGATGGTGAGTTAAAGTTGGAGAAGATCCATACAAATAGGAATCCTGCTGATATGTTAACCAAGCCAGTTACAAAGGAGAAGTTGAATCTTTATTCAACTTCTATTGGTCTTCATGATTGAGTTGAAGATGGAGGAGCTAGAAGATGTTGCTGTACAGGTACTGGTGCATCTATTTATCTCCAAGTGAGAGATTGTTAGGGTGTGGAGCTAAAAGCTTCACCAAGGAGCTCACTTTAATAGGTTCGGGTCTACACAAACACCGGCATCGGTTAGGAGTGATCGACATCGGTCAGATGTAGTTGGAGAGACACCGACGTCGGCAAAGGATCGGCCGGCGGCGGTCACAGGCAAGCAGCAGGAACCGGCGTCGTTTACCTGTGCGTCTAGAAAGCTATTTTTGAGGACAGAAGTGAGTGTTTGGATGATGAGTTTAAGTTGTAGTCTTAAGCTCGCATCTCTATTATTAGTAATATTATTTTTAGAGCCCTTGTTCAAGTGGCTTAACTGTTTGTTGTAAGTTCATGCTCAAGTTTCCTAATTTTATATGTAGAATTAGATCTTCTTAGCTTTGTGTGAATTATTGTTGAATTGGTATGTGAAGAACAGTACAGAATTGAATCAATCTAGGCTTGTTGGAGTTGATTATTCTTGAGAGAGAGAGCTCTTGAGGAATAGAGATCTAGTGAGAGATCTATACATCTAGGAGAGGTGTGGAAGAAAGAAGTTTCTTCAATTGTATTCCTTTTGTAAAGAGTTTGTTAATACAAGTTTTCAGGGTGGTTTCTTGTATCTCTTGTTCTTGCCATTTATCATTCTAGTTACTTATCTATCTGATTTAATTCCACATTTATTGATTTCATAAGTGTAATCTATTATTGGTTGATCCCCAACATAAAATTGATGTTTAACCCTCATTAGGCCATACTAGGTTTCTTTGTACACTAGGCCTAGAATTGCTAGTCATGCTTAGACATTGGATACACCTTGAAATCATATTATAATATTATCAATACCTCATAAATATGTCATAAATCCTTGTACCATGCTTACATAGGCTTAAAAGCCTCTAAACCTGATCATGATGCCTCATCATGCCACCTAGGGTCTTAGCACAAGGTCTATGAAAAAACCACTAATGAAGGACATACTCCTTTATCTCACTTTGAGAGTCATATGACTAACTAAACACCTTTATCACATGCCCTTAGCACTAAATTTAACACCTTAAAGATCTTAAACATTCATATCATCATTACCATGCCTCTTACCTTGAATATTGATCATTAAGCCCTATTAGGCTAGTTATGGTATATAAGAGGTCTAGGTGTAGATCTAGACTAAAGAAACAAACACCATAGGTTCACTTTGATATCATCATAACCATTATACCTTAAATAACATGCCTTAATACTATCCAATCAAGACTCCATATTCATATACAAGCATTTCATCAATTTTATACCTGCTCATGCATCTTGGCTTGCTCTTTAAGCACTCTTGTAGACTTGCAGACCTCCTAAAGACCTCATTATTCAAATTATCTCTTTTTGTACTGAGGCTGATGAAAAAACACTCTTATAATGTAACTCATACCAAGTCTCAACAAGTTTACACCAAGTTTTCTTCTTCCATAAGCTGATAAACATATTGATCTTATGACATACCTTCATAAGCCTAACACTTTTGTGCTTCTAAGATCACCTTCAAGCTATCAAGCCTCTTCAAAATGCCCTGATCTAATACCAAATGTTAGAATAAAAATAATAATAGGGGGAGGGTGTGAATTAGTGTGCAAATTTTTTATTCAATTCCATTCATTATTCTTTAACCATTCAAATTAGTATAGAGATATAGTAGTGCGTAGAAGAACAATTACATAAGCAATAAACAAGATATCAACACATGTACACAAGATATATCTAGGAAAAAATCATGGGAGATAAAAAACAATATCACACCACTTTTAATATTATCCTATAAGTAATGGAACAACATTTAGTGAGGCACCAACCCCACCAAGGGCATCAACCCCTCACTAGTTAGGCACTAACCCAACTAGTCCTTTAACAAGATCCAACTTGCAAGGAGAATCCAAATACATAAGTGAATTAAATAAAACATACACACTTAAAAGACACTTATTCAAGCTCCAACCTACAAGGCATCTCCAAATCCCTTTTTGACTAAGCACCAATCCAACCAAGACAAGCTTGATTATCTCAAGACACCTTATTGCTCAATTAATTGATTGTGACCTCTTATTTAGATATTCATATTATATATCTAGATTAAAATATATATAATTCAAATAAAACACAAAATTTATGTATATTTTATGGTCTCTCAATAGCCAATCAACTCACTCAACTCTCCTTGACCTTCTACCCCTCTCAAATAACCTTTTAGGTTCACTAGCTCAATATGCCTCTTTTAGGCTCATTAGGTCAATTGACTTTATCATCTATTTATAGAATATATGATGGATCTTAATTATTTATCCTATAAATATTTTTTATGGTCTAAATTACCTAACTCTACTTCTAAAATAGCTCTTTTATTCGCTTATATTCTCACTCATCTAACTTGCTCAAATAGGCCAATTATGCCTTGCTTTTATACCAAACACTTGATCTCACCCATATTAGTCAGCCAAACAAATTTTAATACATGGATTACCCTTTTAATGGGTCATAAAACACATTTAAAAAGTGAAATAAACATCATATAGGTTGACCAAGCTCATTAGGACCAAAAATCACCATTAGGCCTAAAGGAGACCTAATGCAATTAGGTCTGTCTTAAGCACACTTTACACTTGAGTTATTTTGGAACACATTTAGCCTAAACCAAATATTTAAAAAATTATAATACAAATAAAATATAAAATTTATAAAATTCACATAGGTCCACACCACCTATAATTGAAATTCACCATTTGAACCATGCTATTAGTCCTGCTCGCCATTAGGCCTTCTCATTGCTTGAAAGTCTATCTCACAAAATAGAAGTATAAAATCAACTTTATCAAACAAAAATATGATAAAATCACATTAAAAGAGTATTAATGAACTCATGATAACCAAAATTTCCATTTGACATCACCAAATAGGCCAAAATACCTCAAACAAACAACTTCCACAAGCTCACTCAGAATTGCACACAGGTTCCGAAACCCAGTCAAGAAACTTTGACTACCAACATTTGAATAGGCATATTAAAACACTCCATAAGCATGTTTAAGATCATATATAATATATAAAACAAAATCATTTGATTTTTATTATTCCAAATTGGTCAAAATGACATAGGGAAATCAAACTCACTACCCCACATAAAACTATCAAAGACCCTCGAAACACAGTCTTGAAGAATGTTGTATTTAGCTCATGTAAGGGCACTTTCATGACTTATATTTCACATGAATAGTTTCTTTGTGATATATATATATATATATATATATATATATATATATATATATATATATATATATATATATATATATATATATAAAACCATACAATAGATAGATTAATTTTTATGGTATTAAACATTGGTCTTTCAAATCAATTTGTCAAGCTACTCTCTCACTTTTCTTGCCCAGATAGGTCATTTTTCCTTTCATGTTTCAACCCCTTAAACTATCTTTACACCTTCTATCAAGCATTAATAGGTCATTTAGGTCTCAAAAAATAATTTCAAGTGAATTATATAATTCAACCATGTCCATATCACCCTAAAATCATCTCTATAATATGACTATACAGAACTTCCTATAGCTTCAAAAGTACATTCAAGAAGATCAAGCTCAAAAAACCTGTAGATATATATTAGAAGCACAATCAACATATGGATGGAAACTTTATGACCTCAGGGTCATCATTAAATCAATTTAAAATCTTCTATTAGACTCAAAATACTCAAAAAAACTCCTTCAAAAAGTTCACTTACTTCCACCAAAACATAGAATCCATTGACAAAAAATAAGTTCACTTGTACTGATGGTTAGGACATGCCACCCCCTGGAGGATGATCTTCATGAAGTCTACTCCAACTTTGAATTTTAATCAAACTTGATTTGACCAATATCCTACCTTATAGAATATTTTATTTTCTCACTAAATTAATGCATACACATAACCATTTGTAATCCAATGTTCATATTTTTGAGTGTTAACAACTATATCCTGAGGCTTAAACTTGACAGTCTTTGGCATATCATAGTCTACTAGAGCAACTTTGGAGGTTTATAACTTGAGATATGAAAAAATTCAAGACACAAAATTATTAGGGTACCTTCTTTTCATTATGGTCAACATATCCATGAAAACCTTTGACCAAGTTTGACTTTATGAGTACCTTTAATAAATGCACAAACTTTATGGTTATTCATATCTCTATGACGTGCAGTGATACTCTAGATTGTCTTAGGATATAAAATACATGTTTATCTTTATAAATTATCAAATAACACACCAAGACTTCACCAATACATATATGGATGCTTTATAACCTCTTATTTATCCTCACTAACCTAAAAACACATTGTACTCATGCCAAAGCTTATATATAAAGAGTTAATCACCACCATGCCTCAACAAGCCATTTTCATGCTTAGGAACTACGCCATAAAATAATCCTACCAGGTATCATACCTCTTTGAGACATTCCTTCCACTGTACATGCACTTTGAAACTCACTCTCATTCCAAACTCAATCTCAACTATTACCACAAATAACTCCACATGCTTGTAATCACTCTTTTCATCATCACTCTCTATGATTCACAAGACACTTAATTGGATCTCTTCAGAGGTTAGAATTAGTAGGTTTAAAAAATAATCCTCATATTAGTGACCACTCTCACCTTGACATCAATGATAGGCTCAAACATATGACATCAATAACAACTTCCAACACCCTAGGTAACCAAGTACCAACTCAACCACCTCTCGACAAAGTACCCACTCAGCCAATTTTTTTTTTTACACCTTGATCTTTTTGTATTTTAAAACTGATGATATACACCTTTCAATATTTCTTCTTTAACCACTCTCAAACTTTTTCACTCAATATACCTCTTACTAGGCTCATTGGGTCAACTGAACTTGATATCCTCATGCAACAACACTATTATATGATCATCATAATATCTATATCCTATTTAGATGGTATTTAATACATATTTATACTTCACACTCTACCTTTTTATTTTCTCATTGGGTCTCTTCTCTACTACATATACACAATTAGGCCTATTATGCCTTATACAAATACACGTCACTTGCCCACATAGTTTATTGGTTGAACAAAACACTAATCCATGAGGGTGAGACCAAAAAAATGTATTAGGACATATTAAACATAACATTAAATCAAACTAAGATCACCATTAAGTTAGCTAAACTCATTTAGATCTCAATCTTCTTCGAAGCATACTAGAGACCTAATGCATTAGGTCTATCTCAAGCAACACATTACACTTATCCTTTTTAAAACTAATTGAGCCTCTACACATAGATGAAATAATTAATACACACCTAAAATATACCCTTGATAACATACATTTAGGTCCATACCACCTATTAGTATAATTCACTATTTGAATCTCATCATTAGGCCTTCTCACGATTAGGTCTCTTCATAACCAAAAAGTCTATCTTAAAAATATGAAGCATAAACTCAAATTTTAATCATAACCCAATAAAAAAATAATATTTATATAACCTATATGACCTTATGGTAATCAAAAATTCAATTATATTTCACCATATAGGGAAAAAGACCTTAGACTGATCATTTTCATTTGCTCACTCAGAACTGTAAACAGACTTCAAAACCTAGTCAAGAACCTTTGAATTTTATCACCTTCATAGGAGTTAATCATGCATATATATAAATTAAAATGAATCTATGAGACATATATAAAAAATTCATGAGTATTGTATTATTCAATTCTATACACAATGACTTAGGAACAACAATCTCATTCATACACAGAAAATTGCTTGTAGCTCCAAAAACATAGTCATGAAGAAAGTTGTCTTTAGCTCCTATAAGGAAAATTAAAAGACATATCATGAACAATAATATTTAATTTTTTACCTATATAACATATTAAAATATAAATATCACAAGTTATAGTGTTAACTATTGGTCTTGTAAATCAGTTTGTTAAGCTTCTCTTTCGCAGTTCTTACACAGCTAGACATCCCATTTTGCCTTCCATATTTTAACTTAGTAAACTGATTATCAAAATTATATAAAGAATGTATAGGTAATAAATCATAAAAACATAAAAATATTTATTAGATACATTAAATTCTATCATAGAGTCTCAAACTCTTCACTCCATCTTGCATACCCAAAATTATAATTTTGTCTTGAGAACTAATCATGGTGAACATGACTTTTAGTACCTATGTGGATACTTTTATGAGATCATGATGAATGTGAATGATACTTATATATATTTATAATATATTAAGACACAAATAGATATAGGTTTAATATAAAATATGAAATATATAGACCAATCTTTGAACCTTACACCTTCATTGTCTCATCTTCACTAGACAGGTAATCTTGTGAACAATATTTTCAACATTTTCAATGGCCTAAAAAACATATAACCAATATGTAAATATGTTATAATTATTTAAAAAAAATCATGTACTTTGATCCATTTTAAATCCATGACAACTCATCCCTAATCTCATTCTCACTCTTGCCTGGTTTCTCACCGTCTTCCTCACCACGTGTTTTTAGTGATAGGTCAGATTTCATGACTAATTTAGCCTATTTGAGATATAAAAATTGATCATAAACTTAAATTATTATAAAATAAAAGTCTCAAACATCATATTATAATCATATTAAATGTTTGACATGGTCAAATATTCCTACTACATCAAATTTATGAGAAATAAGGGTTTTATTGTAGCTTCCACTCACTCATTTGATAGAAAAATACCACCTAAAGATACTTGAGAGAGTCCTCTACATGTTACAATCACCAAAATAGGTCATATAATCCATTTTTAGTGATTTACATCAAGTTTTTTCATATCAAGCCACTATGAGGGTTTTAAAAGGGTTTTACACCGATTTCCATTCTTAACATTTGTTCATACACCTCTGTCCCTGAAGCCAACTCCTAATGCTTAGAAATATTTTTTAGGACATTTTTACATCTTTGCCTAAGAGATTATATTTCCATATAATAGTCACATGTGCCAAAAAGTGTCTCTTGGGTCTTCATCTCTTCATTTTACACACATAAGAGACCTTCAAACTCTTTTTAATTCCTTCGCCTTCAACACAGGACCTCAAAATGTACCAAAATACTTGAAATTTTTTGTCAAACCTTAATACATGAACACATGAGATCAAAATCCTCCAAACATGATCATGATACTTCATTCTGCCACCTAGGTCTTAAGACTAGGTCCATGAGAAGACCACTAAATAAGAACTTACCTGTTTGGCTCACTTTAAGAGTCATGTGATTGACTCAACACATTTATCAAAATATATAACATTTAATTTTATAAATTCAAGGTCATACACATCCATATCATCACCACCATTCCTTTACAAGCCATATATATGGTCAAGAACTAGTCCATCAAAAAGACCTACTATGCACCATACTACTTTGAGACCTTCCTACCACTGTAGATGCACTCTAAAACTCATTATCATGCCAAAAAACCTCATACCATACTCAAATAATTACACACATATTTTCACAAGCTTCATCTCACTTACTTCACCAAGCTTTAGTAATCATGCCTTTACTAAGACAAGACTAGGTTTCTTAATACATCTTATGCACACAGACTTGTTCTTATGAACTTGGTCAACAATGACCTTATCAAAACAAGCATTCAACACTATATTTTTGATAATCTCTCATAGATTAAGCTTAATAACACTGCTCATAAGCTTTTCAAATCATAATCTTGTGTCAAGACCTTATGTAGAACTCAAGGAACTACTAGATCATGCTTAAGCCATCATGGTCACATACCAAGCATATTTATAAGAGATCTTCTAGGATATCAATGAAACTTAATTACATTTGAAATCAATGACAACATTAATGCCTCAACACAATAATAAGAACATACCTCAACAATCTCCCCTTTGTCATTTATGGCAAAATTATAACATAGCAAATCATATTTATCTCCTCAAGTTGGATCTCCCTCAAATTGTTATTTCTCCCCCTTTGACATAAATGACAAAGGGTCATCTTTGACAATATAACCATCTGATCTTTGGACCTTAAACTTGCTTTCTTAACAAACAATATCAATTTTCTTTTAATCAACATAATATAAGCTTAACTTATAGAATAAATCAACCATGCTTCCCTTATGCATACCTCAAACACATGAACATCACACTCCTTGCATTATATTTGGAAAAAAATGAAGAAGGAAATTGTCTTAAAAAAACATATTTTTAGAAGTTTCAACAATCTTATTATTGAAATGACTACAAGCAATAGATCATACTAAAAAAAAACTCATTGGGACACCACACCTTGACATCCATAGGGGAACCTTCCCATGTCTTCACAAATTGAGCTTAACTACCAATTGCTATGCACCAACAGTTTGAAACAAAGAACAACTTCTTACCTTTCAACAACACTTACAACTTTGTAAACAATCTTCAAATAGTCTTCATAATCTCATTGGTCTTGCATGCCAATCTAAAACTCATATGCATTCTTGGAGCTCATGATCAATCTAAATAGCTCATAACTACCTTATGTTTGAACCATCATGCCATCATGGTTTAGACTAGATCATAACAACTTCCATGTAGAAAATTTACAGATAGGTCTATAAGACCTCAATCTCTATGGTAGACCTCTGTCAAATATTCATCAAACTCTATCAAGACTATTATGGCATGTTAGACCTCTGAATAATATTATTCTAATTAGTTTTGTACTTCACATGCTTTGTCAAAAACCTTGTACACTACCCATATGCATTACATGATCATAATGTCACTTTGACATTAATAAATATCACTCAACTCCACATGATTCATTTCAAGACACTCCATCTGATGTTCATTAAACTCCATAAGTATTTATAGGTTTATTCACTTCATGAAAGCTCTTTTAGGTCTTACTATCCCATGGAGTCTTGAAAATCTCATTACATGAAAGTCATGTTATATGATTCAAACACCATTGTCCACCATTGATCATGCCCATAAGGTACATTCATCTTCTTAGGTATCTATACACTTGTATACATATTCAAATATTAAAAATACTAAATTGAATAGAGTGAACATATAGCAAGACCCCCCTTTTTTCTTATACTTGATACCCTCACTCTTGCAATCATAACTTCTCAAACACCTAGGCTTACTTACTTGACAAAGATATCTATACATACCTTCTTACAAGGTCTAGAACAAGGTTATACAAGACACACTGATGCCTTGACCTATTTCATTCATGTTATGACCTCAACACAACATTAATGAAGAAGAATTGGACCTGTGCCTTTCTCTCAAGATGTCTTCAAAGTCCTAGATTTTCAACTTAGGTTTGACCTTTGACTTGGATTATAAATAATCCTTCTAAGATAGTAAATATAACTTTTTACATTCTTTCAAATTTTAATTTTGTCCTATAATAACACATAAATCCTCTTGGTTTAATTGTTGATCATGCCTCATCTTGTAATCCTTCTTCTCCTTACACATCTCTACTAGTACCATCATTATTTGATAGCACATCATTATAATCATGATAAATATTTTCATTATCATACTTCAAACTTATGTTTTTTAAGATGAACTTTAGGCTATTAGGCCACTCTCAAAGGACCACCTCTGATACCAATTGTTTGAATTACTATTAATTTGATGGGGGTGAATCAGTGTCTTAAAACAATCTTTTCTTGCCACTTAACACTCATTAACCTTTCAAACCAATATAATGATAAATCAATGCATAGAGAAGCAATCGCATAAACACGAAACAAGATATCAACTCATGAACACAAGAGATATGTGGTAAACCCTCATGGGGGATAAAAAACACTAAAACACAAATTGGAAAACTTATCCTATAAAACCATGAATTAATTTAGTTGAGCACCAACCCAACAAAGAATCACCAACTCCCTAAATTTATCTAGAACTAACTAGACTTTAACAAATGCCCACTTACAAGGAGGCTACAACCCCCTAGGTAACCAAGCACCAACTCAACCACCTATTAACCAAGCGCCCACTCAGCCAATAAATTTATTTCCACCTTGATCTTGTTGTCTTATACAACTGATGATGGACAACTTGTAATCTTTCTTCAACCACTCTCAAATATCCTCTTAGGCTTTCTTAGTCAATATTCTTCTTACTAGGCTCATTAGGTTAGCTGACATTGATATCCTCATGTAAAAAAACTATTATATGATCATAATAATCTCTATCTACTCTTATGATGGTATTTAATACCTCCTTATCCTTCACACTCTTCCCTTTTATTCACTCATTGAGTCTCTTCTCTGCTACATATACATAATTAGGCATATTATGCCTTGTATAAATACAAGTTAGTTTCCCACATACTTTCTTAGTCGGCCTAGACACTAATCCATCAGGGTTAGACCTAGAACATGTCTTAGGACATGTTACAGATAATATTAAATCAAACTAGGATCACCATTAAGTCAGACAAACTCATTTAGACCTCAATATTATTCTAGGCCTACTAGAGACCTATTGCATTAGGTCTATCTCAAGCAACTCATTACACTTAGCCTTATTAAAAATTATTGAGGATCCAAATATGGATGAAAAACTTAATAAAAAAATCAAATATACCCATGATAACATCCATTTTGGTCCATACCACATGTTAATCTAATTCACTATTTGAATCTCATCATTAGGCCTTCTCACAATTAGGTCACATCATAGTCAAAAAGTCTATCTTCAGAATATGAAGCATAAACTCAAATTTTACACATAACCTAACAAAAAAATAACATGGATATAACCTCCATGACATTAGATTCATCACTAACTCCATTATATTTCATGATATAGGGCAAAAGACCTCTTACTGATCACTTTCATTTGCTCACTCAGAATTGCAAACAGACTTCAAAACCCAGTCAAGAACCTTTGACTTTTATCACCTTCAAAGGGGTTACTCATTAATAAAAATAAATTAAAATGAACCTATGAGACCTATATAAAAACTTCATGAGTATTGAATTCTTCAATTCTGACACCCTGACTCAGGGACAACAATATCACTCATTTACAAATTGCTTGTAGCTCTAAAAACATAGTCATGAAGAATGTTATATTTATCTCCTATAAGGACACTTAAAATAAATCTCATGCACATTAATATTTACTTTTTTACCTCTATAAAATATTACAATATAAATATCACAAGTTATAATGTTAACTATTGGTCTTGTAGAACAATTTGTTAAGCTTCTCTTTCACAATTCTTACATAGCCAGACAAGCCATTTTGACTTCCATATTTAAACTTATTAAACTAGTTATAAAAATTATATAAAGTATTTATAGTCATATACATCATAAAAAATATCAAAATGTGCACTAGATACATTAAATCTTGTCATAGAGTCTCAAACTCTTCACTCCATATTGCATACTCAGAGCTATCATTCTGTCTTGAGAACCGATCATGGTGAACATGAATTTTAGTATCTATGTGGACACTTTTATGAACTATTAATGTATGTGGATGATATTTATATATATTTATAACATCTCCAAACTCAAATATATAGATTTATAATGGAAAATATAAAATACATAGTCCAATCTTTGAACCTTACACCTTCATTATCTCATCTTCACTAGATAGGTCATCTTGTGAACAACATTTTCAACATTTTCAATGGCATAAAAAAATATAAGCAATATTAAATGTGATATAATTTTTAAAAAAACCATGTAATTGGATCCATTCATAATCCATGATAACTCATCCCTGATCTCATTCTCACTCCTGCCTCATTTTCTCACTCTCTTCTTGCCTAGACCTTTTTAGCGATATGTCAAATTTCATGATCAATTTAGCCTATTTGAGATTTTTAGCTTGATAAAAAAATTACATGATTGTAAAATTCAAGTATCACACATCATCCTCCAATAATTTACATGCTCTGACCTGATCAATCCTGCCTACTACATCAAATTTATGAGAAACAAGGTTTTTCTTGTAGCTTCCACTCACTCATCTAATAGACCAATATCACCTAAAGATACTTGGAAAAATATTATACATGTTTAAATCAAAAAAATAGGTCATATAATCCATTATAATCCATTTCCATCAAGATATTCCATTTCAGGTCTCTATGAGGGTTTTAAAAGGGTTTTAGACCAATTTCCAGTTTTAACATTTATTCATATAGCTCTATATATATAAATAACTCATAATTATTAAAAAAAATTGTTAGGAAAATTTTATATCTCTCCCCAAGATATAATATTCCCATGCACACCTACCAACAAACATCAAAAAGTGTTTCTCAGGTCTTCATCTCTTTATTTTGCACATACAAGAGACCTTCAAACTCTTTTTCAAGATTTTTCCTTCAACTCAGGACATAAAACTATACTAAAATACTTGAAAAATATTTCAAACCTCAATACATGCTCACATATTCTCAAAATCCTCCAAACCTGATCATGATAACTCATTCTACCACCTAGGGTCTTAAGACTAGGTCCATGAGAAGACCACTACAGAAGAACTTACCTTTTTATCTCACTCTGAGAGTCATGTAGTTGACTCAACACATTTATCACATGTTATAATACTTAACTATAAAACTTAAATCTCATAAACATCCATATAATCACTACCATGCCTCTACAAGCCATATCCATACTCAAGAACTAGTCCATCAAATCGACCTACTTTGAACCATACTACTTTGAGACCTTCCTACCACTGTAAATGCACTTTAAAACTAATTATCATTCCAAAAAACCTTATACTATACTCAAATACTACCACACATATTATCATAATCTTTAAATCACTTAATTCACTAAGTTTCACTAATCATGCCTTTACCAAGACAAGACTAGGCTTCTCAATACATCTTATGCACATAGACTTGTTCTTATAAACTTGGTCAAAAATGACCTTATCAAAATAAGCACTTAAATATTGTATTTTTTATAATATCCCATAGTTTAATTTTAAAAACACTACTCATTATCTTATCATATCACAATTTTGTGTCAAGACCTTATGTAGAACTCAAAGACCTACTAGATTATGCTTAAGCCATCATGGCCATTATCAAGCATATTTAAAAGAGCACCTATAAGACATAAATGATAATAAATTACCTTTGACATCAATGAAAATATGAATGTATCAACACAATAATAACATACCTTAATAATGAGGTACTCGAGGGATGAGTAGATGGGGAGACAGTGATTGGTGACACTAAGACAAGTGATAAATGTTGTAATGTTTAATATTTGATATAGAATATTAGTTACATATGATTGTAGATAGATATATTTTGAGATTTTAATGATCTTAATATTTAATATATGTAGAAATACCCTTAAGGTAGGGAAACACCATATAATACTCCTTTAGGAAGGAATAACTCCATAATGTCTCTTTGAGGGGACAACCTCCAATATCCTCTTACATAGAAGACTCAATGCTTGCTTGATATATTTACTATGATAATCATCTCCTATATATATACATCTATATAACCCATGGATGGATAACCTCCTAATCCTAATGTAGGCCGACCATTATCCAATGTATTACATCCACAAGTTACTGTATTATCCTAATATATTGTACCCATATAACTAACTAAGGGGATGTGTGCCACATGTCGACATCTCCATCAACCCATATAAATCAATATATCATATACCTAGGTACATAACATTACTTCCCTTCTTGACATGTTTCATCTATGAAACATAGAAAGAAACCAAATAATGAGTGTGCTTCAAATCATTGCACACTTGTCTCCAATCTCGATCATCTAGCCATCCATATCAGATCTTGATAGGTGATAGCTCTCCAAGCTTGTTTCTAAATTCCATTTTACTCCTATAAATTCATTCATGATCATAACTATATTGCTTTGGTGTCCAAGCATAATTATTCCTCTTTTTATTCCATGTACCATATTCCGCTGTGCCACTCTGATTCCAACCATGACCATAGTAGGTATTCTTCCATGCATAGTCATAGTGATTTCCCCATTCATTCCATGTGCCATAGTATTTTTTTTTTGGATTCCATGAATATCCATAATGATTGGAAATTTTATTTCTTGTATAGACAAAATGATTGTTGTTATGACACTTCCTCACTTGGTTCCATGATTTTTTTCTCTCATGATGATGTGGGTGTCTATATACCTCAACCTTTTCCAATACTTTGACCTTATCCACCTTTGCTTCTATATATTCCACCTTTTCCTTCTTTTTCTCTTGAGTAGATAAAGTGTTCATTTGTAGTGTGTCTTTATCTATATCATCTGAATGTTCATCATGATCTTCATCACCTGTTTCAATCTCATCCTCATGATCTACCTGGATTGTTATTGGTGACTTTTTCACTATGATATCTTGTAAAGTGATCTTATTTTTCTTATACCAAAATTTCATGAACTTTTTTTGAATATTAATATTCATTGTTCCCAAAGTCTCTAACCATGGATATCCCAAAACTATATCCATATCATCCATATCTAAAGCATAAAAATCTGAATGCAAAACATATTTTTCCATAATGATCTTCAAATCTTTAAACAATGAAATATTATTACCATCTACTTGAACCTCCTTGATATTATTTGCTTGAACATGTAGATGCTTGGCCACATTCATGTTAATGAAGTTATACTTGCTGGTAGGGTTTATGGACACAACCACCTTCTTCTTTTGAATGCATCCATGAAATTGAAAAATTGACTCAGATTTCTTTGGAGCCAAATTATTTGAACCCTTATCATCCAATTATTCTTCTTCTTCTTATTTTGCTTCTTCTTTTATTACTTCTTCTTCTTCTACTGATTCTTCTATTTCTTCTTCTTTTTTTGCTTCTTCTTCTTCTTCTTCTTCTTCTACTGCTTCTTTTTCTACTTTTTTTATATCCTAATGATCTAAAAATATATGTTCCATTTCTTTCCATGAAGAAAACCTTTCTGTACATCTCAATTGATCAAACCAATGTAGTGCATGCCCAGACAAAAAAGGAAGTAATCATTTTTGCCTAAAAGTTTTTGTAAAATGATTCTCTAAAAGGAGCCACCATTCTTTAGCATCAATGTCATCTTCCCCTGAATATATTTGCAACTCCATGATCCTTAAAAAAATTAGGGTTCATAAATCCCTAAAATGTCAATAACTCATCCATAAAATCACAACAAATCACTCCAAACAACTCAAACAATTCTGAAATTTTTACTGTGCTTCTCTTATATCTGCTTACATCTCTAGTAAAAATTTTGAATAAAAATTCCTTATATTTTGGAAGATATAGAGAAATTATTATAAACCCTAAAATATAAATAAATCCCTCAAAACGAATCAAAAAATCTCGATTTTTTTACTATGACTTATTTGAAATATTCTCCATATCTAGTAAAAAATTCATGGAAAAATTTATAACCAATCAAAAGTTATTGATGATTAAAAAAAAACTAGGGTTTCATTCCACAAATTGCCCAAATCGAAGCTCTGATACCAGTTGTAATGATCTTGATATTCAATATATGCAGAATACCCTTAAGGTAGGGAAAAACCATATAATACTCCTTTAGGAAGGAATAACTCCACAATTTCTCTTCGAGGGGACAACCTCCAATATCCTCTTACAATAGAAGACTCAATGCTTACTTGATATCTTTGCTATTATAATCATCTCCTATATATATACATATATCTAACCCATGGATGGGTAACCTCCTAATCCAAATGTATGCTAACCATTACCCAATGTATTATATCCACAAGTTACTCTATTATCCTAATATATTGTACCCATATAACTAACTAAGGGGATGTGTGCCACATGCCAACATCTCCATCAACCCATATACATCAATATATCATATCCCTAGGTACATAGTGGAGATGTATATGTTATCTGATTTGAATTTTATATATCTTATAGATTAGGAGTTTAGATGGAGATCCTTGGTGATGGGAGTACACCAAGATATTCTAGACAGGGTGATGGCACCGTACAACCCCACACATTGGATAATTATGTGGTACCATCTACCTTAGCTCAAGAAGGCTAGTTAAAACTAGTGAGGAAGGATATGAGGTAGCTAAAGGCATGAGGAGATAGGCTACATCCATTAATATGGGTGGGAGAAAGAGAGGTGAATGCTTGGTAGGCCCTGGCTCAGGAGAGAGCTACACATATGGATCCACTATCTATTTGGGATAGGTACAGGCTTAGTTGGCCAACCTACAGAGACACGTAGTATGGTTGAGATCATTGACAGTCTCTTTATAGTGCACTATTTAGAGGTGATATTTCAAGGCATCTATCAGTTATATGGATAGACCATAAGATATATATGATGGGGCCTAACCATAGAGCTGCAATGATGTATTTTTGTACTATTTATATTAAAACACATGATATATATAGATATATTTTGTTTTGAAAGTGTCATGTTAATATCATGAGTTATATTTGGTTGTGGTTGTGGATTCATGGATATATTTCTTTCTAGCATATGTATTTTGTTTTTGTTGTATATGCTATAGGAAATATATGTGTGATGTTTTCTTTTTTAGCATTATGTAGTACACATGCAAGGTTAAAAAGAAACAAATAAAAAGACTTGAAAAAGTATAATTAATAAAAAACAAATGTACTACACACCATATCACGATGGGAAATTTGTAATAACAAAATATGACTAAGTATAATAAACCATAAAATGTAAACAAGAGGGCAAAATATTTTTAAACCATGAAAAAGATTGGCACCAAATTAGAACAAGTAAAATCACACTAAATCATGTTGGGAAGTATGAAAATAATGCAATAAAATGGAAAGCATGTGAAATGACAATGGCATTAAAACAAATCAATTAAGTCAATCAATCATACTAAATCATGTTGGGAAGTATAAAAAAGAAACAAAATTGGTAAAAATGGTCTTAAATTAATTACACTAATTCAAGTTGGAAAGTATGAAAAACTTAAAAAAAAAAAGGGTTGATTTCTTACATACAATCGAAAAATAAGTAGATGAACAGTGAAATATTAATTAAGCATAAATTAAATTAAATCAAGATGGAAAGAATGTCAATGATGTGTAACACATAATCAATCACGTCTCATCTCATATTTAACAAATGTAATTTCATTGTGACTTGGATATTGGAAAATTTTGTGAGGAAGGCCAGGTCCTATCCATAGTCTTACACTACAACTCATAAATAAAACACCAATGAGGTGGAAACAATGTGAAAATATGGTAAAATGGGAGGTTTGGAATGGTAATGTGAATATTTTGGTAATTTTTGAGGAAGGTTGTTAGAATAAAATAAATAGTGATTAATTCACCATAACAAATTATAGTTATTTTGTTATGTTGTTGCATTTGTGATCTTTATTTTGGGCTCTTTGTTGATGCACCATCCTATTTTATAGGATGTAGTTATGATATTATTTTGGATATTTAATAGCCCTTATAATTTAAATATGTTAGTTAAATAATGATATATTTTTGTTCAACATTTGGTTTCAGAGTAGGAGGAACTAAATTTAGATTTAGGTAGAGACAATAAGAGGAGCCCCGAGGCACGCTCTCTCTTGATCCAAATGATATTTTAGTGGGAGCATCTTTAGCACTTCCAAATATGCCAATTCTTTGTGAAGAAAAGTGACATTCTATTGACATATAATCCACATAGCATTTACATCATCAAATAGTGTCAATATTATATCATGTATAGGGTATTCATTACTACAAGTTTGCACGCAAGTATCAGAGACCCAAAATTGTGTGTCATTAAAATAATATAAAAAAGATTTTGAGGATTGATCAGTTTATAGAATATGCATTACAAAGCCCAGCTAGATGCTAAAAATCTAAATTCTAACTCACCTCCACTCTGCACATTTTTATAAATCCATGCCATAAATTCACCAAGCTATGAATTCTGGGAAAGTAGATTCACCAAGCTGTGTATCAATTATTTCACAGTAGGTCATGTATCACTAACTTGTTTTCAATAATGAGTTATAGGATATGTAAATTATAAAGCATTGGAAAACATTTATGTTACAAGGAGTTAATGACATCAATATATATTGGAGTAAAGATTTGTGGATAATCAAATCTTGGCACAAGGATTGTTCTAGACAAAAAATAAGCTTCTAAAATATTTAAAACCACCTTTATTCACACCAAAACTGCCTATCCAATATTTCCTTTGCTAGAAAATTTTATGCAAAATCGCTTTCTCCACCAACCTGTGGTATTCTCAAAAAGGTATAGTTTTGCTCATGTTTTGCATTTTTTAAGTCTTTAAATAGACGTTTTGTCTTTTATATAATTGTATTGATGCATAGGGGGGTTGGTAAGCTATTTTTATGGTAAAGGAGAGGTGGGAGGTTCAAATCCCCTCAAAATATATTTTTTTGAAAGAAAAACTAATTTTAGCAATTTCTCTAAATTTGGTAATTCTACCATTTTTAGTTGTAACTAGCTAAATTTAGCTAGGAATGTACTAAGAAAATATTTTTTTTAAAAAAGGGGAAAGGCGAAGTAAAAAAAAATATATATTTTTTTCTGAAAAGAGGCCAAAGAGCCCAAAACAAACAAAAAAGTGTTTTCTCATTTTCTAAAAAACATTGTAATTTTATTTTGTAAAATATTGTAATTGTTTTACATATTTCATTTTTACAAGCAAATAAATCATAAATCACAAGTTTTATTAAACTCAATCACAATGCTCGATATAAGTGGTGCCTCTGACTCACATTTACAAGTAAAGCCATTGTGCTTGAGTTACTATATCCATAGCCTAACATAGTTACACCAACATCTTGACATCATCCCTTTAAATCTTCAGGGAAAAATAAGGGCATATGCACTCATATCCATCCCTTCATCTATCCATTCATTTCAATCAAAGGGCATAAATATTGATTGGTGGTATTTCCATCTTTATAGTGAAGTTATGCACATGTATGCAAAAATCTATCTAAGTAGGTGCTAGTGATTGGATAAATCTTTTTCAGTACTCTCTAAGTACCACATATTATACTCTTTCACATACATTTACATTTATTTCATATACCATCAAGTATATATAATGGGTGAACTTCTTCCACATACCACCAGGTATAAAGGAAGGGTTCATATAAAAAAATATTTTATATAATAAATTGATGGTATATAGAAAGGGAGAACTTGATACCTTGAGTGATAAGGAACCAATCCATCATCTTTGGTTAGATTGTACATAATGGCCAAAAATGTGCCAAAATTCTTTCTGCTAGACTCATAGCTTCTTCATGGTGACAACTATGCTACTTGGAAAACTAAAATCTGGACACATTTATAATTTGAAGATATTTGGTCTATTTTTAATGACACTTTTACCTAACACTCTATCGATGATGATCATCAAAGTAAGTTTGATAAATCCAATTAGAAGGAAAAGTTGATAATCATGTTTAGAGTATCAGATGAGGTATAACCTCATATCCATGAGGACAAAATAATAAAATACGCTTGGGATAAGCTCCAAATAGTTAATGAGGCCAAAAATGAAGGAACTATTCTTCATTTATATGGTTAACTTCGTTCTCTCAAATTGAAGTCTAGTGAAAAAGTGGAAGCTATTTTATGCCATTTTGCAACCCTAAGGGCCTCTCCCAAGCATTGGGAAAAATAGTGTCAGATGCATCTCTTGTACCTATTATATTCAGATCACTACCACCCTCCTACAAGATGCTCATGACTAATTTGATAGCCATAAAACATAAACCATCTTTTGATAAGTTAGTAAATATATTTCAATAAGAAGAGTCTATGCATATAAAAGAAGAAGAATCAAAAGAACATGCTCTTACCTCTAATCAACAAAAAAGAAAGAAGCAAATTAAGTCTTCTAAACTAAAGCAAGGTCAACAACATCATTCATAGGGGGATACACAATAAATTTTTTGCCTTATATGTGGAAAAACATGCCATGAGTTACATAACTATTGGTATAACTCCTTTACATAGGGCTCTTCAAGAAATAAGAATCCCAATCACCAAAAATCATCTAATCCACATAAAGGACAAAGATAAAAGAAAGGGCATTGGAAAAAGAAATCCAATCAGTAAGGTAACATTATTGAATAGCAAGACATCCACTTTGATAAAAGACTTCTTATGTATTACATAGTCTCATGATGAATCAACATCACAAAGTTCTATCTGGTATGTTGACTCAAGTGAAACTCAACATATGATTAGAAGACAAGATTGGTCTACAGCATGAATAATAATTCTTTTAAAAATCATGTCTCTTTGGGTGATGATTCATCCTACCAAGATCAAGGCATTGGTAATATTTCCTTACCACTTGGATGACATGATTGTAAGATCTCAAATAACTCACAAAGAATATTCTATCAGTTAGTTAGCTACTTGACCATAAATTCAAGGTTTAATTTTATTGAAAAAGTGGCAAAAATATGTGTTTGATCAAAGACAAGTCAAAAAACTTGAGAATTATTGCACAAACCTTAGGAGTTGGCAAAATGTTCTAACTTAACTTTGTTCAATCAAACAATAAAGCACTTGTAGCTCAAGATTTAGACTAAGCCAATCTATGGCATCATAGATATGGTCATGTCAGTTTTGGATACCTCAAAGCACTCAATAATCAAAACATGGTCTATGGACTTCCTCAATTGAATAAAAATCTAGATCTCTACCCTGATTATCTAGCAAGGAAACAACATCAAACATATTTTGGTCAAAGTTCTTCAAGAACATCTGATAAGATTGATCTAGTGCATATAGATCTATGTGGACCCATGATATCCAATCACTACGGGTTTCAGTATTTCATGCTATTTATTGATGACTACTCTCGCAAGATGTGGATCTACTATTTAAAGACCAAAGACCAAGCCTACAATACTTTCAAAGAGTTCAAAGTAGCAGTTGAAATAGAAACTAGTCATAAAATCAAGGCTTTCTACTTAGATCAAGGGGGAAAATTAATAATAATTTTTTTTCTTATTTGAAAGAACATGGCATTCATTGACAAATGATTCCACCATACACTCCATAATAGAATGGTGAAACCACACTATCATAGAAATGGTGCATAACATGATTGAAGATTTAGGTTTGGTACACACATATTGGGTAGAATCAGTGAAAATAGTAGTTTATTTATTAAACATGTCACTTACTATAGCTCTTCATAACATGACTCTACATGAATCCTAGATAGGGCATAAACCTTTCATTGCTCATCTTTGAGTTTTTGGATGTAAGGTTTATATGCAATTTCCTAAAAAGAAGAGAAAGAAATTAGATAGCAGATCCATGCCCTATATATTATTAAGGTAAAATGAAGAGTCTATAGCCTATAGACTGATGGAACCTATAATAAAGAATATCTCCATCAATAGGGATGTAGAGTTGATGAGAAAAATAAAACTAGTTTGTGTTACACAAACTCACATGATTCACTAATCAGACCTATAGACATTTTAGAAGGTCATAACCACACTGAAGGTGACAATGATGATGAGGATGATCAGTCAGTTAATGCAGATCAACCCATAAGAATAGTACAATGTATGCCTAAATGATATATAAGTACATTAAAAGATGCTAAATTGGATAGAGTTCTAGACACATTGACTATTGGACTAAGGAATTGTAGCATGAATCAAGACGAGGTCAATTTGGCCCTAATGAGCATAGTTGTATAATTAGTAGAGCCCTCAATAATTTAGGAAGCCCTAGATTCTAAACCTTAAAAAGATGCCATGGATGCAAAATATCAATCACTAATGAAACACAAAACATGGCAGCTTGAAGATCTTCAACTAGGGAAGAATCCAATCAGCTATAAATGGGTCTACACAGTAAAATACAAGGTAGATTGTAGTATAAAAAAGCAAAAGGCTTGACTCATGGATAAAAGATATGCATAGAAGGAAGGCATATACTATGAGGATACATTTGCTCCTACAACCAAGATCAAAACAATTAGAATGATATTTGCTCTAGCTACATAATTTGGATGAAAGATCCACCAAATAGATGTAAAAAGTTCCATTCTCAATGGAGATATAAAACAAGAGGTTTACATGACACAACCAAATGGTTTTGTCTCACCTAGTAATGAAGGAAAAGTATATAAACTCAAAATTTTTGTATGGTCTCAAACATGCTCCCTGAGCCTAGCACATAAAGATGATGAACATATAATCCAACATGGATTTTAGATGCGTACCTACAATCCAAATCTCTACATAAAAAAACAAGGGGGAGAGATTTTAATTATTATAGTATATGTCAATGATCTAGTCATCATTGGTAGTTCAGTGAAGATGATAGATGCATCCAAAAAAGATCTTAACTAGTCATTCAACATGACAAATCTCAAAATTCTACACTATTATCTTGGATTAGAAGTATGGAAAAGAAAAAACCACATCTTTGTGTCTAAATAAAATATACCAAGATAATGCTCAAGAAATTTAGGATGATTGATAGTAATCTAATTACTAAACCTATGGAGACAAGGCTTCAGTTGTCTCGTACAGATCCATCACTACAAGTAAATACAACTCTCTATTAGTAGTTGTTTGGGAGTCATATTTACTTAACATATACTAGGCTAAACATCAGATATGCAATTTTCTATCTTTCAAGGTTCATGTAGGAGCCAAAGATGTCTCACTAGAAAGCAGTAAAGTGAATACTAAGATATATCAAGGGTACAATAGACTTTGACCTAGAATATAAGAAGAATGACAATTTCTTCTTGATTGGATATTCTAACTCAAAACATGCAAGAAATATTGATGATAGCAAATCCACTTCTAGATATGTGTCTTTTTAGGATTTGGTCCTTTATCCTAAGGGAGATATAAATAGAACTTTATTTCTTAATCTTCCACTAAAGTAGAATATTATGCTACAAGAAGAGCTATCTGTGAAGTGATATGGTTACATCTCATATTAGAAAGATTGGGAGTACCACATAAGACACCTACCATCTATAACTATGATAATGAGGGTATTCTCAAACTTATTTATAATTCAGTCTTTCATGAATGCAAAAAACACATTGAGGTGCAAGTTCATTTCATTCACAAACATATACAACAATACAACATCCAGCTTTAATATTTATTGATAGAAGAACAATGTGTAGATATCTTCACCATGTCACTTGCACGTGACAAATTTGAGACATTTATAGAATTTCTCTCTTGTTAACTTTAAGCTATGATAAATTAAGAGGGAGAATGTTAGATTAAAATAAATGGTGATTAATTCATCATAACACGTTATGGTTATTTTGTTATATGTTGTTGCATCTGTGATCTCTATTTCTAGTTCTTTGTTAAAGCATCATCCAATTTTTTAGGATGTAGTGTTATTGAGTTGGATATTTAATATCCCTTTTAATTCAAATATGTTAGCTAAATAATAATATAATTTATCTTAACAAAGGCCAGGTCTTATCCATGGTCTTACATTGCAACTCATAAATAAAATCCCTAGGGGAGTGAACAGTTAACAAAGTAATATTTCTCAAGGGGAAATATTAGGGTTGTAGGGAGTGAAAAAGAGAATGTTAAATACATAACTTAGGCATATTATAAGAAGACCTTAGGAGAAATGAGGCATACTAAGGACATGAGAAGATACTAAGTAACCAATGACCATCAATATATATAGGATACCTGTTTGCTATAGGCATAAAGCTATGTAGGTAAATAAGTGTGGTACTAAGATCAAATCATGTTGGAGGTTTTGAATATAGAAAAAAATGGACCTAGCTTCCCATAACATATTCCCCATTCTTAAGGACACCTTATAGAGCCATTGATCTACTACAAAGATTGGATACTTGCATGAGCAATTAGGTAGAACTAAGAGATTCTTTTATTCTCATTTTCTAGTCTACTGGCCTACCACATCCTAATAGACCTTAGATCTATCATAAGGCCAACTATGAAGTTTGAGATTTGATTAAAAAGAGGATTTGTGCTTAGAATAATGTCTTTTAGTGTGATTTGACATTTAAAATATTTGAATGTTGCCTTTTAGATTATTCCCTTCTGTTAAATGATTTGGATTTTGAATATTTTATGGTTTTTAAGATTCCTCCTACACACAAACTTATAATGACCAATCATGAGAGATAGGGTGATAAACATGAATGAGATTTAGGCTTTGGCTAAAGTAATATAAGTATCCAAAGATATGACTGACTAGAACACTTAGGCCTAACTATGAACCAACATGTCATCTCAAGTCTCAACCTTGTGTATGTTTAGTTTATGAAAGGGAATAAAGGGGAAGAAGGGAGATCCAAAGTGGACCAATAAAAGGAAATTATAATGAGATAAATTATTTTCTAACTGATCACATGGTAAATGAGGAGTGAATAAAGGGAGTAATATTTGTATAACCTAGTCACAATAACAATTTTTTGTGTTTATAGAGATAAGATAGCAAATACTCATGAAAAAAAAAGGTAAACATAGAAAATGAACTAAAAAAATGTATGTAATTATGAATCCATAGGAGAACATAAAAAGAATAGTGACATCATGAGCAATATATCATGCAAAATAAAAGTCACCATGTAAGATAGATAAGAATTTAATATAATGTTAAATGATATAAAAATAGATAAATGTAAATTTGGAGCACATGTCCAATACAAAGAAATAAATAAATGTAAGAACACCATGTTTGTGTTCATAAGTAATAATATATTTGTCTACACACATTATCAATAACATTTGATAAGTCTATATGATGTTAAATGCAAATTGTAGCCAAAGACTCATTGATCATCAAGGAAAGTTGAGGAAATACTTTACAATAAATCTCTTCAACAAAAAATGTGGGAATACCTGAAGGATCATGTTGATGAGGGCCATAATGTAGGGGATGCTAAGAAGAATGTATGAGAGTAGATTCTATAGGAGATGAAGGGGTCATTGATGGGGAATGTGCCACTGGGGAAGGATTCACCAATGAAGAGGAGTCTGCAGGTGAGGTACGCATGAGTGGATATGGAATCAAAGGAGGTGGAGCCATGGGGTAAGAAGGGGGAGGATTCTTGTGAGGGTAACCTATGGGAAGAAGGGTAGAAGGTGAAAGAATGGTTATGAGGTGATCCTTGAGATGCTACTGAAGGATGTGGTAATGATCAGTGTGATGGGTACCACATTAGTGCTAGAGATAATATGCCTCTCCATATTTAGGAAGGTATTCAAAAAACACATTAGGGGGAGGTATATCCTTGCTTGTGGGTTGAGGAGTGGTGGGACATAAGGTGTTGATATATTACTGTAACTTATGATAATGTGTGGATGAATGATTATCTATGTTATAGGAGAAAAATATATACTTTTGAGTAGATTTGGTAGGTGTAATCACATGAGGAGTGGAAATGAAAGTTAAGATTGGTAAAATGAATAGTCTCGAGTCTAATGACTAACAAATTTATGGATATCACAATAAGGCTAATCAACCCATTTAGTGGAAAAAAGAACAAGCTATGGTAAAAAAGAAAACCATCACCAAGAGAAGGTGGGGCTAGTGGAGAGAGTGGACAAGGATTGATTGAAGGAATAATAGGACCAAAAACATGAAGATACTTAGCTAGAGTTAGAGTGGAAATAGGATCTAAACTGGGCTTTACTGAGAGAGGGGAAGGATGCATAAAAGGTTGAATAACAGTCATAAGCATATCAGGAATAAGTTAGCTAGAGTGGTTTCGATATCTTACAATATGATAGGGACTAGTTATAGCACAATATATAAGCATACTCCTATGAGGTTCTTCAAAAAATGGAGGTGTGTGCACCATTTCTACCCTATGGTCAAGAGGAAAAATACTAAAATTAGGAATGATATAAGATGGAATACTAGAAGATATACTAAAAGACTAAAGTAAAGAGGTATGATAATGAATAATTTCAACATCTTGGGTGTGAACATGACCTCTTAAGAATGGATCATCTAGGGTATAACCATCATCATAATCAGGTGTATGAAGATCAATGATGTAGGTAGGGATGACATTGTTGTTTGATATGGTGTGATGAGTGGAATGTTAAGTCTTAGTTAAGATAATGGGTATATCATAACTAGGTGGTTAATGAGAATGAGGTTGTATAAAAGGAGGATGCTATGAAATGAGATCAGGTGAGAGATCCAAGGTTTTAATCTTGAGATTGATCTCATCAGGCTCATCATCATCAGAATCTAGGAGGTTAGGGGGTATATTTTTGATGATTTTGGGGTGACCATTATAACTCAAGTGGAATTGATAGGAAATTTAAAATATTGAGATTCATGAAATGGAATGCTTGGTAAGGGTTCAAGGGTAGGAATATTGACTACACCATGGTATTATTGTTTAAAATTCCAAGGATTAGTGTTACCTTGAATCTTATAGATGGCTCTATTTTTAATAAATTTAACACGTTGGCAGGTAAAAAAGGCAACTGCTCTCATGTAATGAGTCCATGACCTACCAAGTAAAATGTTATAGGATAGAGGAAATTTGAATATCATCAACTTCATGTGAATAGTGATAGGTGGGATAGTAATGGGGAGCCACACACAACCTAAAAGAGGCATTTGCCTTCAATCATAGCCTTAACACATGCTACATGTGGATTTAATATTATATTCAGAATATCCAAGGGTTTTGATAGAATTTAGAGAGGCAACATAAGTTACAAAACCCTCAACAATTAAATTACACTTAACTTATATATCACCAATTTGGAAACAATAGAGGAGGATCATACACATGATGCATAATCTCATTGGTGATCATGGAAGAAATGGAGAATTTGAGGGAAAGAGAAGTGTCCATTATTTCATTAACATGTATGGGTATATCTTTGCACTATTGTAAAATTTTATCTTCTAATCTAGATAAGGTGGCTTCACATCTTGATAGGGGAGGACAAAGGATGATCATTTTGAATAGAATATACATAAGATGATTGCGATGATGTAGATAGGTTTGTATAAATTTGAGAAAATGGATTTGAGATGGGAGATTAGTAAGTTCTATGATAGGATCCCATTCATCGTAACCCATAAGAGGAATATTAGAAAGAGGTGTATAGTGTTAAAGGAGGTCCTTAGAAATAATAACCCAAGTGAATTTGAATATATGCTGATAAGAGGTATAAGGTTTGATCAGAAGACAAGTTTGCTAATTATCTTGAAAATATAGGTTAGTTGATATAGGTTTAGTTTGAGAAGAAGTGTTGATAGAAGTTTGAGTATCATTAGTGATAGGTAAAGAGGATAGAAGAATGGTAGAAATGGTATGAGAAGTGTTATCCAAGAGAGGTGTTTGAATTGGTTCATTGAAAGATATAAGGTCTTCTTGTCCCAACTCTATTAAGTGAGTTAGAAAAGAGTCTTGGATAATATGAAATATGTGAGACAATTGAGAGGTGTGGATGGGATGAGAATCAATGAAAGAAAACACCTTTTGCATATTAGTCATATTGACCAAATTATCTTAAAGATTTAGATTAATAAGACCATCAACATTATTGGTATAAGGGGTAGGTTTGTCTTGGTTATCTTGGTGATTTGGAAGAGGATATTTATAGATGGCCAAATGAGAATTATCCTAATTCAAAGCTTGAGATTTATTTTGTGTTTCATAGGCTTTGAAAGAAATGTCATAGGCTTGTTGACATTTATGAATGATAGAATCATGGTCATCAAAATTAAGACCAAGAAGAAAATCCATAGTCAAATTATGAATTTGCCTATAAGCCTCATGAGAATGACCCCAACTAGCATGAAACTAACAAAATTTATTGGGATCATATCATGATTTTATAGGATGCATGGGGTCAAATTATTGTAAAAGAGGCCTTGGTAGATGGTTTTGAAATTATGATAAGGATAAAGGTTTATGAACATTAATATTATTGGTTGAAGATAAATGAGGATTAGTGATGTGGTTAGGATGGGAAGCTTGTTCTAGAGTCTGGTTGGGAACAATAACTTGAATAGTATAAATGGTATTATAAGAGTCAGTGACACCATCATTTGTAGCATGATGATTATCATTTTTTATTAAAATGTGAGTAATCATACAAGGTTGGGATGGATTGAATGAATGCATGAGGAAATCTTGATGCTTGGCTTGGTCAATGAATTCTTGCAAAGTAGGTGGAGAAAGAGTCCAGACTTGATATTGTAACTTGGGAAAAATAGTGTTGTTAAATAGATGAAAGAGGTTATCATCTACCATATTATGTTCACATTTGTTAGACAAGGTATCACATAATCTGATAAAAGCTTATGTGGTTTTGGTTTCAATTTTCTTACAATTGATAAAATGGGCCAAAGTATTCTCAGGGAGATCACTAGTTTGAAACTCTTGGACTAGAGCATTAACTAAATATTCCAAACTAGTGATGGAATGATCTTTGAGTTAGTTATACCAATATAATTCATCAAAAATGAGAGTTTTTTATAATATCTTAGTATTAGCAAAAGTATTTAACTTGACCTAATATTTATATATATTTCCAAATGTTTTTAAGTAAATAGTAGGATCAATTGACCCATTGTAAATAATGGTAGGGGTGATACCTCCTATATTGATATTAGAAAATTGAGATGTAAGAGGCTCATTTTGAAGATGTTTTATTTATTTATTTAATAAGGGGAGGTTGAGGGATAAGATTACCATGGGAATCCCATAGAGGAGGCGGGGGAACATTTTGGTTATGCATTGCCCATGGCATCTGTTCAGCGTGATTTTGAAGATGGATAAGATGAGTTTGCATTTAAATTATTTGAGTTACATTATTAGCATGGAAATAATTCATTTGATTAAGAATTTGTAATAGGATTTGATGGGTTTGAGTTGGATTATTGACATTGTTTGGAGCATTGGAATTGGTTGTAGTGGCTTAGGTACCACTATGGGTGTTAGTAGTAGTTTGAGAATAATTGTTGGTAAGTGAGGCACTAGTGGCATAATTTGATTGTGTGGAAAATATGTACTTGTAGAGGGATGGTAATAAGCAACACTAGAGGTATTATTACCATGGGTTGAAAACAATGCGCTAGTGTAAGAATTGAGAAGAGCGAGTCTTGGAAGAGGCCCACTAGATGTAGAATCTACCATGTTATGATAAATACTAGGCATGGAGGTGGAAGAAATCAAAGATGAAGAAGTCATGGTATGAGAAGGGGTGAAAATAGAGGGAAGAGGTTGAGAAACAAAGAATCTAGTACTTCTAAATCCATGTGAGAATGTGGGAGAAGGTGAATTGGGCTCCTTGACTTGACTACTTATCATGAGATAGTAAATAGTAGAAGGATACTTTTCTCAATGTTGAGGAAATTTATTAATGAAGAAGAGCATTTTTGGGGTATACTCTAATTTAGGTTAATCTTCAAATGAGAAGATAGGATTAAAAAGTAAAGAGGAATGAGGAGGGGTCCCATAGTTTGTAGTGTGAGTTGATACATGCACATTACTTTTATCTAGGGTAGGAGCCACAAGCTACTTATGGGAGAACCTATTAGTGTTGATAAGACTCATAATATATTTTGAATTCAACTCAGTGTTATCTTCAAAAAAAAAGTTTGTGATGAAGGAGAGAGATTAGGGAAGGCAAATTTGATGCAAATCAAGAAGATAGAAATGATAGATAAGACTACAAAGTCAACTAAGTTGACCTAGTACTACTAGATAGAATGTATAAGATTATAGAGTTGACTAGGTCAACTTAGTACTAAATAAAATAAAATAGATAGTTTGATAAAGCTATAGAGTCGACCAAGTTGACTTAATACTGTAACCTAATAAGTAGAAAGGAGTACTAGGTTGACCAAGTTGACTTAGAACTATAGTCAAGGAAAAAGATAGTTTGTAAGAGATAGTGTCGAATAGAATGACAATGTATTAAAAATAGAGATTGTTTTTACAATGTAATTAAAGAAATAAGTAAAAATAAATACACAAACAATTAGATCAATGAGAATGATCTAATTTGAGCACACAACACAAAACCTTGAACCAATGCTGGCAAACACAAATTTTTGTGATACAACATACAATGCATAGAGAGCAAGTAGTCAAATAAAAAGTAAATGCTAATTAAGTGGTCATCCTAAGTGTTATTATATTATTATAAAGTGTTATTTTAAGTGTGATAGGAAAGTTGGATAAAAATAAGGAACTAGAAATCAATCTATGGATGGTTTTAGGATATTTAAGTTGAAAATAGTTTGTGTTGGCAATGGTACTAGTTTGGTATTGGGGCTTACCACTTCACTTCACAATCCCACAATGATAAGGTTGTCAAGTGATTTAATAATATATACCATTAACAAAATATTTATACTTGGTCAGAAAATCAAGTCGGCTTCATCCTTGGTGATGAAATATAAGTAGGTAGGGTTTGGATAGACAAATGTTTAAATGTATTTTGAAATTTGTGGTTTGATAATGTGTGAAAAAATAGAAAAATAGTGAACTAATTGGTATGTTGAAAAACCACCTAATTAGACTATGTGAGCTACTCTAAGCATGCAGACAACTAAAAATGAAAGTGTGAATTAATTACTATCATATAGTTTTAATTCACAATTTAAGAATGGTACAGAGTTAGTCCAGATGATACTATATGTAAACATTATAGAATAGAGTTAATAGAGTTATTACTATAATTTATCATCAAGAGTCCTTAAGAACTAAGTTGACCAAGTTGACTTAGTCTTTTAGAAAGAATATAGGCTATAAAACTAAGTCAACTAGGTCAACTTAGTTTGTTATAGGACTACAATTTTAAAGACTATAAAATTACACAAAATAAAACTATAATAAAGTACTAAATTGAATGAAAGAGAAATAAAAGAACCTTGATGGGTTGGAAGATGCTTAAGACTGTAAATTTTCTATTGAAGTGCCTTGAATGCTACTTGCAAATTCTACTAACTGTGTCGACTAGGTGGACCTAGTTATTTGAAACACTATTTACTGATAGCATCATTGAGAGGTATGGCATTGTATAAATAGCATGTAAGACATGTGAGTAATGTATAATAGCATTAAAAAGTGTTTTAAGGTTAGTTTTCAAGTTTTAAGAGCTTGAAAACCCTAATCATGACATTGGTCATTATATGAAGAGACCTTATGAGAAGGTATGAACTTGGTGTCCTAGTAAGATGGATGAAAAGAGGTGTATGTGGTTGTTTGAGCATGCATATGAGGCATTGGAGCATTGATGAGAGTTTTAGAGTGAGCCTATAGGGGTAGGACCAACATACCTAGTATGTAACTATACCACCTCTAGACCCTGTTTGGCCTAATGAGGAATCATGATCTAGTTTCAAAGCATATGAGTGATGTTTGACATTATTTTAGCATGTGAGATGTTGTGTGAGCATGTAAGTGAGGTGGAGAGTGCATAGAAAGAGGTTTGAAGGTCAATTTCAAGGCCTAATGTGGTTTGTAGATCAAGGTATAAACAAACAAAGAGAGAGATGGTGGCCAAATGAGGTATGCAATTATATTTCCAAGATAAGAATGAGTATGTGAACATTTTTAGTGATGTGATATATTTTCATAGGTGTGTTGACCAAGTTTAGGTCATGGTTTTCATGAAAAGGCTTGAAAAGATGTTTTGAAATATTTTGAGTACACATAATGAAGGGTTCTCAACTCGACAAGGACTTTCAATTGTTTATTGGCATGTGTAACATCTTCATGGGAATTTGAGCTATTAAGAAGAGATGGAGAAGGGTCCTAAATAATATCTCTAGTAATTAGTTTTGGAAATAAGAGACAGTACTTTATGAATAATTATTAACACTAAAAATAGTGTTAACCCTCTCTAAAATGCTAATAATGACCTGATGTAAAATATATTATTTCAAAGTTTACAAAATGGATTTTTATGTCTAGTTTAGTGATTGGAGGTTATATTAAACTCTCTCAAGTATCTCCAAGTGTGATTGGTTTGATAAGTGAGTGAGTGAAACCTATAGGAAAGGCCTTATTTATTAGAGATTTGCTATAATAGTCAAAGTTGACCAAGTAAAATTTACTAAATAGATAGAGGAAAAAGATTGATACTTATATTTGATGTAAATGGTTGTTTTTGTGAAGGTTATAGACCTAAGGTGTGCTAAACTAATCATCCAAGTTGACCAGTCACTAATAGACCTAATGGTGTAAACAATGAGAAAACTAGGTAAAAGTGAAAAGTTGAGTAAAGATTTGTTATCATGGATTAGGGATGAATCCAAGTGCATGGAGAAGTTTTAAAATATAAATAATATATGTTCACGTTGGATATATATTTTGGAGATAGTTTATCATAAGTTGACCTGTCTAGTTCAGATAAGATAGTGAGTACAAGACTATGAGATTGATCTACAAGACCAATATTTCCATTTGACCATGCTATATATCTATATGAAAATATTATAATGACATATAGGATAATATACATGAATTTAATGTCTTTTAAATTGGTTTTATAATAGGTTTAGGTCATTGTTTCCATGACTGTGTTTTAAGGTTAGTTGGCAATTCTAAGTGGGCTACTTGCAGAGAAGGGTTTGAGTCCTTTTGCCCAATGTAATGAAGTCTAATTAAATTTTTTAAGTTTTTTTAATGTATTTTAGGTTATATTTATATGATTTTTTTCATTTTTGTTTGAAAAAATTGTGTTTTTACTTCAGTTTTTCAAGACAAATTTCTGGGTATGCACAGGCCTAATTGTGAACAATGTTAATGGCATGCTTCAAGTGGTGGTTAGAGATAAAAGGTATCATGGCCATGATATTATCTTGGTAGGGATATATTTGAGTGACATATGATATTTTATTACTATGTGGATATTTTTAAAGTATTCTAAAGATTTCAAAGGGTAATGTGTGCTAATGAAGGCCTAATTGAATTAGGTCTCCTTAAGACCTGAAAGAGGTTTTTAGTCTTATATGATATGAAAAACCTATTTTAATGTTTAATTAATGTTTTTGTCATGTACTAAGTATTATTTTATGGTAAATTTAAATTTTCAATTCTGTATGGCCGACCAAGGGGTGTATGAGCAAGAACCTAGTATAAGTACAAGGCCTAATAGGCCAAATTGACTAGTTAAAGGATGAGTGCGTTGAAATAGAAGATATTAAACTTTGAAGAGATAAAGAGGGTACTATAGACCATCATAAGGGTGAATATAAACTATCATTAAGATATAATATAGTTACTATAGATGAATATCAAGGTCAAATGACCTAATCTATCTTAAAGAGACTTAGCTGAATGAAGGAGTGTAGAAGATAGTTTGAGAGGGATAAGAGTGTGAAGAGATAAAATGGTGCTCATAATCAGTTGATTAAAAAGTAAAATGTAATAAATGTGATCAAGAAATTAAATGGTTGAGTTTCTATTGAGTGATCTTGGAGGTTGGTGCCTCTTTACATGTAGGTGCTTGCTAAAGCCTAGTCAAGTGGGTGCTTGGCTAGTTGGGGTTGGTGCTCCAAGTGAAGTTGGTGCATCACTAAATATCAATATTTTTACTATATGAATATAGTCCATTTGCATCATTAGTGAGATTTCTTCCCATTTATGGTTTTCCACTCAAATTAGTGTTCTATGTGTTATGCTCGTCTCATGCTCATGGCTTTTATTGTGTTTCTAGTTCACTATATTATTTTGATAGTTCATGAATAATAAAGTAAAGTTGTAAAAGTTTTTGAAGATTGTTTCACCCAATCTTAGTCATTGTGATCCAATAGTTTGTATCATATCTTGGTCCTTTGAGGTAATTCTAACAACTTGAAAGTGATCCTAAGAAGCACAAGAATGTCTTCTGATCAACAAGAAGAAGATAACATGCATGATGAAGAAGTCTACTATGAAAGTAAAGAAGGAGAAGCTAAATTATACCTTGAATCTGAGATTATAAGTGACCTTGATGATTTAAAACATAAAAATAATACTATCAAGGATCTTAGGAGTCATTTATTAAGGTTAACACAAGGTTTACATCAAAGGAAGTTGAGTATGACTAGTTAAAGAAAAATCTAGATTCCTTAAAGATTGAGCATGAGCAGCTCATAGACAACATGAGCAAGTTTGAGAGAAAGTGTGAGAAATTAGAATAAGTCAATATTACCAACATGAAAATAATAATTAGGTATCCCAATGTAATAAAATATAAGTCATCATGGAACCATAGTGAATACATGAATGCTATTTGCAACATTTATCACAATATAAGATACATTGTAAGATTCTGCTCTAATAGATTTAAAGGGCCCACAAGATTCAAAAAGACATATGAAGCTCCTAGAATACATAATAAGGATC
The DNA here is from genome assembly GCA_037957365.1 of Torreya grandis. Taxonomy (NCBI): domain Eukaryota; kingdom Viridiplantae; phylum Streptophyta; class Pinopsida; order Cupressales; family Taxaceae; genus Torreya; species Torreya grandis. Next base: position 209,798 of record JARHVA010002776.1, on the reverse strand, counting down.
AAATATTGGTATGAAATCTAAATCAAGTTACGATGGATCATATTAAACTCAAGAGGCAAGATAGACTATTTTCCAAGGAGGAATAAAAGGCCAAAGAGGATTTTATGCTATCTCAGACTATATTTCACACTCAAAATGAAGGCATGAGATGGTATATAAATAGTGGTTGCTTAAGCCACATGATATGAGATAGAAATAAGTTCATCTCATTAATAAAAAATTCTATAGGAAAAGTGAGGTTTGGAGACAACACAACTACCAATATAGTTGGCAAGTGTGTCCTAAGTTTGGATAATGGAAAGACCAAGACACAAAATGTGTTGTATGTGGAAGGTATGAAACATAACCTACATAGTGTATATCAAATGTGAATTCAAGTACACACATTAACCTTTCATGATATAGGGTGTAAGATGAGGAGAGCCAAATAAAAAAGGCTAATTACCAATGCCAAGATGACTGATAATAACCTATATATATTGAATGAGATCAAGGAGAGATGCTTATGAGTAGGAAAATTTGGCTATGTCACAGAAGGTTAGGTCACTTAAACTTTGATAACCTGGTTAAGATTATCACTAAGAAGTCTATGAAGAACATGCCTAAGATCATCAAACCTAAAAACATATTTTGTAAGGCATATCAACATGGTAAGCAGACTAGAAGAAGATTCAAGTCTAAAGAGTAATCTACTACAATACTCTTAGAGTTAATACACACTGATATATATATGGTCCTACAAGAATTTAAAGCATTCAAGGAGATATCTACTTTATGTTACTTATAGATGATTACACAAGAATGACTTGGGTTGCATTCTTGAAAAAAAAAAAAGAAGCTCTTGATAAGTTCAAGGCATTCAAGGATCTTGTTGAGAATGTTAAGATCAAGTTCCTAAGATTTGATAGAGGATGAGAGTTTTGGTCTAATGAATTTTATGACTTATATGAGGTTCATGGAATAAGGAGCCAATAATAAGTAGCTAGGCCACCTCAGTAGAATGGGGTGGTGGAAGGGAAGAGTATGACAGTTCAAGAGATGGATAGAGCTATACTAAATGAGTCTATATTATCTGATGGATATTGGAGAGAGGTAGTAAACACTGCTATCTACATTTATAATAGAGAATGAATAATGACTAATGGAAATAAGACTCCTTATGGACTATGAAAGGGTAGATCTGCCAATGTATAACACTTTAAAGTGTTTGATAGAAAATGTTTCATCAAAATATCCTCTCACACCTAGGTGGATATCATGTTATCACAAATCCTCTACTAATGGGTTAGGGGCCCAACATTACCCCATACAAAAAATTTAGTCCACCCTAGGGACTAAGATATTAAACTCTTGGGAATGTATAACTTAGGCATATTCACCTTGAGTTTGACATTGAAATCTTCAAATCCTTTAATGGCTATCTTGATTTCCTCTGTGGCACTATCTCAAAAGATGCAATAGTGAGCACAAGCACATCCATTTTCTCCAATTCCTTATATAAGGCCTCAACATTGGTTTTTACCTTTTCCACAATTTCATTTGGGATATCTCCTTACTAACATGCCTTAGTCTATAGATCACAGAAGAGTTATTCCAAGGTCTACTACTTGTCCTTGATATAGTTACTGAGCATGTTCACACTGCCCATTATTTTCATTCACTTTTCCCTCCTTACTAAGTACACTTGACCCATCAACTTCTCCTCTTCTTTTGCCTACTTTAGATGCACATCTATTACTAAGGATTGGTTGGAGAAGCTTAAGAAAATGGTGTCTGCTACCTCCAAACCCTCTTTTAATTTTGTGAAGAGGTCTTCTACCTCTTGGAGTTTGTCAGATATCTCTTTCTAAGTGCAATGCTAGGGTCTTCTTTTTCGTCTTCTTCCTACACTAGCTTAGGCTATAGCCTTGGGAGCATTTTTTCCATTAGCACACAAATTTTATTGACCTTTAAAAGTCTTGAATCCACCTAAAAAAGATGGTTCAACCACCTCCATGTGCTCATAGAATTGTTGCAACTTAAATTTCTTGGCCTATGCCTCATCCTTAGCTTCTTTGAGGAGAATTTTCCATTTTTTCACCTTGCCATCATTGATGATGTTCTAGTGCACAAATTCTGTGGCCATCATTATTAGTGCATTCCTAGATTGGACTTGGTTCATGACATGAGGGTCAATAAGGAGGGAGTCCTACCCTTCTTTAGGATCTTCCAAGATCAAAGTTCCCACTCTAGGTTCCTCAAATTAGAGCTCATCCATATAGTGGTATAGTGAAAATGAGAGTTATTTGAGCATCTTGGTCATGGTGGATTTGGGGGGCATAGTTTCATACATGTTGATATCTTCATCTACCCAATTATTTTGTGCCATCCCCTTTATATTCAAATCCTCATCATCCTTCTTGATGATGGCCTTTTATGTCTATACTTATTCCTCTTCACTGATGCCACCACTCTCTTCGACACTCTCCTTTGAGGATTCACTTGTTTGGTCCTTGGGGGTTGCTTATTTGGAATTCTCCCCCTCATTCAATTCCTCATCCTAGGTTTTTTCAATACTTACCTCTAGGGTAATTCCTTTGGCATAAACATCACCTTATTGCTCCTAGGGCTCCTCCTCCATCTCTATTTGTTATTCTAAGACACTAATATTGCCTTCTTTTTATTTATACACACCTTCACTACTTAGGTGTGCCTCTTATGTAGCTTCTTCTACTTTTTTGGTGGGGTCACTTGACACTTGACTAATCACTTTAGTTGCTCATCTTACACTTGTGGGAACCTTCAGGGCCCTTTTTTATAAATTGAATTTTTTATTCTCTTGGTCAAGTCTCTTTTCTCTTCAAGCACTAAAGCTTTATTGATATCCTTCTCACTCAATCCCATCTTCTAAGCCACTCTTTTCTCCTCAACTATTTGAGGAGGTGGTGGGGAGGCCTCCTTGATGGATTTTAGCACTAGTTTCCTTGAAGGGCTTATTAACAAGGTGGCACTAGATGTGAGACTCACCATTTCTTATGTTACTTGTAGCACAGTGATCACATCAATTTGTAGGGACTTCTATACATTTTTGGTACTAATCTCCACTTTTCCTTCCCATATCTATAGGATATAGGTCCTTAATTTATCTTCTTCCATATCCTCCTCTATTATGGGTGCTAGGGTTGCCTCTCTCTTTATATCTATAAGAGTTATAATAGGGAATACTATAGGTCCCTTAGTCTTTATCTTTGGCCTCTTGTAGGAAGAATCACCTTCTTGCATGAAGGTCACATGATTCTTTAGTGGTGGGGGTAAAATTGGTTTTTTGGAGGTAATTTTTAACTAAATGCACTCTGTGATCTCTTCTAGCTTCTCATCCTATTTCCTTTAGAGTGTCCTTCCCTACAATTTTGGTATGACCTTCCTTTCATTGCTGACTAAGAGGAGGTGATCATCATTCTTTCTAGGATTTCCAACCTTTTTATATGGCTTCATATCATAATGGAGTTAAATATTCCTCCATTTATTATTACCCTCTAGAGGGGATGGATGTCTATCCTATCACTATCATCTTTCTCATCTTTTGTGGTCTTGGCTCTTAAGCACACAAATTGGCACCTCATCAATGTCATGATCCATAGCCTTGATCAATATCTCAAGATATTATACATCAAGGATTCTCATTAGCATGACCATGAAGTACTTGGCTAATAATGCATAAGGCAACTAGAGCCACCTTGATAGATTTTGATCTGTGAGCACAAGGTGCACCACATAGAAGTGCTACATCATGACAAAGGTTTGTGTTCCCTTCAGTTGTTGGGGAAGCTCTAAGGGATGAACCAATCCTTCCCAAAGGCTTCTATGTACCTATCATTCCACCCTTTCACCTTATTCTTTTACTTTTGGGAGAAGCTAGATGGGAAAATGAAGTCCTAATACTTCATTACAGGAGACTTGTGGCTAGGTGGGAATACCCATAGGTGGTTGTCATCACCATTCCACTCACCTATCTCATTTATTACTAAAATAATTAACATATACCTCTATCAGAGGGTCTCACGTGCTTGATGGAACTCCATTGCATTATTGACTCTCTTATGTAATAAATTTGGAGATGTTAAATCTCACTTCTTGCACCATATGGTGGGCAATGTATATGAAGGTCTTACAAATATCAAACCACCAAATTCTAAGGAATAATTTAGTGCTAATAAGGTGCACTATTACCCTTATGATAGGGTCTTGGATGTCCTTAATGGGGAATATAAACCCTAACTTGTAGTATCCTAAGAACTTTATGACCCTTTCTACCTCCACCTCATCCTCCATCACATCTCAGATGTCTGCCCTTGTGCCAGGTAGCCCTATGATCTTGATATTGAGGCTAGTTGGGATCCTTATGCACCATAAAATAAAGGATAATTGGTCACCATGTACTCATGAGAGGAGGAAATGCACCAAGTATTCCAATTACCAAAGCTCGATAGCTCAAATAGTTGTGTGGCACCTACCATTTGTGATTTATATTAGATAAAGACATTGAAGAGAATAGTGCCTACCTTGGTCTTCTTCCCAATGTATACCATCTAATATTTATTCAATTATTTAAGGTCACTTCCTATCTTATGATTGTAGTCCATAATTTTGCACATATGTGCAAAGGACACCCACTTTTCCCCCACCATGACCTCTAGGGGGTGTTTCATCTCTCTATAGGTGAGATTTTCACTCATTTCTAAGTCTATTTCAGTGATGCTCATGCCTTCCACCATATTCACCTCTAGTTTCATAGTAGCTACTTCCCTCACTACTCATTCTTTCTTTATATCTTTTTACACCTATGGAGGACCTATGCTTTTTGTCTTCTTGCCCATCCTAAACTTGTTACTATTGAAACTTAGCTAGTTGATTCTAATTATGCCTAAAACCATGCTTGACACTACTTCATAATCATGGGAAATGTAACTGTGCATTCAAGTATAGATATTTCTACCTTGTTAATGGTAGCCTAGTCATTTTGCTAGAATCCTACTTTGTTTCTCTACCAAATTCTCTCCAATTACCTCCCTTTCTTCTCAAGATGAAATATAATCATCTATATGGTTTTAGGATTTCACTTAGGGAGATATGGGGGAACTTGTTCTCTTTGGTAGCATCTTCTAGTTTTAATGGCTTTAGATCTTTGCTCTATTTTTAACTCTTACAAATGTTAGTAACCTTTTTAAGTTTACCATACACCCTTTTATATACTATTTTTTGTTAGATGTATAATCACTGAGAGGTGGGGTAAATTAGTGAGCCCACATATTTCAATTTCAATTGGAGTACTTTCAATATAATAAATAGTTAGCATATATCAACTTGATCAAGAAACATTAACAAGAGAGCTCATTCCTTCAATGCATACATAAGATCAAACACATAACACATAGTTCCTTTGAGAAACTCTCATGGGGAATAAAACCCACTCTCAAGCCTATAACACATAGACTACTATCTTATAATAAATTACAAAAAAGATATTTGTCAACTCCTTTAAAAAAATAAACCTTGATCATGTCCTCCTAACCAAAGGCCTTTAGTGAAATACTTAGTTCACAAGGAGTAAATTTCCCTAAGGAAGATTAACTCCTTTATACCCTCCTTTGAAGTGGACACCTCCACCTTAGAACTAATGTTTTAATACCTGATTATGGATCTCTATTTATCTAACCCTAGCATAAACTTTCTCATTATCTCATACAGGCTTGTCACACAAACATGCCTCAATATCTCTCCTTCACTCAAAATATCCTCATATGCACAATTATACCTCTTCACATATCCTTAAACTATAAGATCACTATTTGAACATAAAAAATATGACCTATAAGTCATACACATAGTCTTCAATCTACTTTTATTTCCAACTCATCAACTTGGCACTCTACCTCTCCTTCACTCCATAACTCTCAATACATATCTTACACAAGTCTCACACACAAGTCTAGAAACCAACACATTTTGTTTCATTATATATAGATAAATCATGAATTATCAAGTCCATAATCTTTCCTTCTTGGACACAAAACATGCCTTCACCCTTAAGGAATCTCACATGGGTCACACATAAGCACAATCCACTTTTAAATATGCCTAAGTCACTTTTAGGTCCTATAAAGACTCATTCAACTCTTTAATACTTCTCTGAGGAAACTAATAAACACAAAAACACTTTTTAAAATAATGGACCCATTTTATAGGTCTTCCTTAAGTTCCAACAACCATCATAACACTCTTCTGCTTAAACACAATTTACTCAAACAACATTCTATGCAAATAATCATTATGAATGAACACATAGTCACATTATAAGCCTTTGTTAATACTACATAAATTTTTTAAATCCTTCATAATGCACACAAAGCAGCTTTATGGAGTCTAAAACACTCCCAAATAACTAATTCATCATTAAACATCAAAAAATATCATGATGAGCTTCATTACCCTTCGTAGATTAATTGTAAAACACAATCAAACACATAATCAAACTTGGAACTCAATATATTTATATGTACATATAATTATACCTTTAAATTCATATTTAAATATGCAACTTGGAATCATATACAACTTTTTTTTTTACACCATGAGAAAATCTTGGATAGATCAAAAGATATGGCACACAAACCAGACATTGGTATTTTCCTTTGCAAAATTCAAATATTCAAATTCAAAAGGTCACAGTTAAACCTCAAATAGTTGACCTCATCTCATAAAATATTGAAATATTGACTCAAAATTCACCATCAATCTATATGGATTATTTAGGTCTTTATCTTATAGCACTTACTATTTTATCTTTCTCAGAACTTTCATGATCATGACACTTGGCACCTTCACATGCCTTCTAAGCACTTTAAATATTAAACATCATGTACTTAGTATCATCACACTCAACATGCAAAATTATATCAAAATTGTATGATCACCTATGAGCTTTGGATCTTCATTTGGTCCTGATCTTTAACTTATGCAAAATAGACGAAGTATGGGGACCATTGCAATCTATCTGAGGAGTCAACTTTAAACCTCAATAAGTTTTACCTCACTTCCTCACATGAAATTAAATTTGGACCATATTATTTTATCACATATGATAATCTAACCATGTGAAAAAAATCTCCTGAAACCCTCACATATGTGAGATATAATGACATTAAAATGCTCACTCAGATTTTTCTACCACAAAGCCAACTATGCCAAAAACTTGTTTGAAAGGCCAACTCTGAATATGCATATATTTTTATATATTTTTGAGCTTGACATGAAATTTAGTGAAAATAAACTAATAAAAAAACTAAATAAACCCATATGATCTTCTTATTCTGAAACATTCACACGTGCGAGATATACCATCACAAAACTACTTACTCAGCTATTTCTTACCTCACGTATAATATTTGATGGATGTTCATGATTGATCTTATACATATTATTTATGGTCTACATTACCTACCTCTAATCCTCAAAAATATCTTTTATTCTCTTATATTCTCACTCATCTAACTTGCTCAAATAGGCCAATTATGCCTTACTTGTATACCAAACAATTGATCTCCAACACATTGGTCAACCAAACACATTTTCATACATGGATTACCCTTGGAATGGGTCATAAAACATGTTTAAATAGTGAAACAACCATAATATATGTCATCCAAGGTCATTAGGATAAAAACTATTGTTAGGCCTAAATGAGATCTAATGTAGTTAGGTCTGTCTTAAAAACACATTACACTTGAGTTATCTTGGAAGAAATTTATCCTCCAAAAATGCTTGAAAAACTTATAATACACCTAAAATAGACACTTTATAATATTAAAAAATGTACACACAACCTTTAAGTCAAATTCACCACTTGAACCATGTTATTAGGCCTACTCACCATTAGGCCTTTTCATTCCCTCAAAGTCTGTCTCACAAAATAGAAGTATACAATCAATTTTTTTAAACAAACATATGATAAAATCACATGAAAAGAGTTTAAATTATCTCATGGTCATCACCATGTCCATTATACATCACCAAATAGGCCAAAAGACTGCAAACAAATAACTTCCATAAGCTCACTTAGAACTGCACATAGGCTCTAAAACCCAATCAATAAACTTTGAAAACTAACATTTTCATAGGCACTTAAAAAAATATAGAAGCATTTTTAAGATCATAAGGTATGGAAAAAAACATAATATTCTTTTTATGCTTCCAAATTGGTCAATATGACATAGAACATCGAATTCACTACCCATTGAAAACTATTAAAGACCTTGAAAACATAGTCTTGAAGAATGTTATATTTAGCTCATGTAAGGGCACTTTCATGAATTATATTTTAAATGAATAGTTTATTTGAGACTTATATATCACCTGAAAATAGATATATAATTTTTTTTTGTATCAAACGTTGGTCTTTCAGATTAATTTGTCGAGCCACTCTCTCACTTTTCTTGCACAACCAGATAGGTCATTTTGCCTTTCATGCTTCAACCCCTTTTCCACCTTATATCAAGTATTAATAGGTCATTTAGATCTCAAAAATAAATTTAAAGTGAATTATATCATTCAAATATATCTAAATTACCCCAAAATCATCTCTGCAAGATGACTACATAGAACTGCCTATAGCTTCAAAAACACAGTCAAGAAGATCAAGCTCAAACAACCTATAGATATACATTCAAAGAAAAATCCACATATGGATGGAAAATTTATGACCTTAGGTCATCATTAAATCCATTTTAAATCTTATATCGGCCTCAAAAAACTCAAAAACACTCCTTAAAAAATCTCACTCTATTTTTCCATAAACTACCAAAACATAGTCAACTTTGACAAGTAACAAGTTCATTTGTACTAATAGTTAGAACATGACTCCACTTGGAGGATGATATTTATGAAGTCTACTCCAAATTTTCATTTTACTCCAACTTTAGTTATCTAATATAATTATTTATACAAGCATTTATTTGATCACTAGTCTAATGCATACACACAGTCATTTGAAATCCAACATTCATATTTTTGAATTTCAACAGCTATTTCTCGAGGCTTAAACGTGATGGTCTCTGGCACATTAGAGTCTGATAGAGAAAATTTGGAGGTTTATAAAATAATATAGGAAACACTTCAAGACACAAAATTTTTAGGGTACCTTCTTGGTACTACGGATAACATATCAATAAAAACCTTTGACCAAATTTGGCTCTCTGAGTACCTAAAATAAATGCACAAACTTGCTGGGTTATTCATATCTCTATGACATGCAGTGATGGTCTAGCTTCTCTTAAGCTAGAAGATGCATGTTTATCTCTCAAAATGATCAAATGGAAAAATAGAATTTCACCAAGATATTTATAGATGCCTTATAATATTTTATTTGTCCTCATTGTTGACCAATTTTGCCCAACAGGCAAAATTTTTGGTCCCCTTCTTCCCTTGCTTTTCAAATGCCAATCATTTTTTAGGTTACACAAGTTCAATGAGTTTGGTTCATGGCCTGGTTCAAGTGGTTTAGTGACTTTTATTTCAAAAGTCCATCTTCAAGTTCAACATCTCAATTCACCAAGTGTTGAACCATTGAACCATTGAACCAATTTTGGTTCAATGGCCTTGGTTCAATAGGCTTGGTTCAAAGGGAGAAGTTCATCGACCTTTGGTTCAAAGTTCATCTTTGGTTCAAATGCCCAGTTCAACACTTAATTCATCAACTTTATTTCATTTGGCATTAGTGCGTAATGGTTGAACCATTGAACCATTGAACTAATTTTGGTTTAATGGGCTTGGTTCAACGGGCTTGGTTCAAATCAAGAAGTTCATCAGCCTTGGTTCACTAGTTCATCAGTGTGCAATGGTTGAACCAATTAAACTACTGAACCATTTTTGGTTCAATGAATTGGTTCAAGGGTATGCCCTTGGCCAAAGGGGAGTTTTCAAGTTTAAAATGCCCTAGAAAAGGGCAAGCACTTTAAAAGGAAGGACTGGGCAAGTTCAAAATTTGCTTAAGTTTAAATTTGTATAAGTCCCAAATTCCTTCAGACTTTTTGCCTGAAGGAATTCCTTCAGACAAAAAGCCTTTGCCTGAAGGAATTCCTTCAGACAAAAAGCCTAAAGGAATTTGGGCACAGTTCTAAACAAAGGTTTGCAGGAGCTTGAGAGCAATTCAAAGCAAAGAAAGACCTGCCAAATTCCTTCAAGCAAAAAGTCTGAAGGAATTTGGGTGCAGTTCTAAACAAAGGTTCGTGAGAGCCTGAGAGATATCCAAAGCAAAGAAGGACCCGCCGAAGGACACCGAAGGGCAGGTGCCCTTGTGGGGACTCTCGGCCAAGATAAAAAAGGACACTTTCAAGGGCTAGAGGGTCACCTTCCCTTTTGGAAGGTGCTCAAGAGATTCAAAGGCAAAGGAGTGCCCACAGAGAGGGCCGAGGAAGCAAAGCCATAGAGAAGCCATGAAGACCCAATGACATTTTGACGGGGATGGCGACATCCCAGAGGACATCAAAATTAACAAAACAAGTTAGCCATTGGTTTTCAAACCAATGACGGCTGTATGAATGTCAAAGTTAGCAAAACAAAATGGCCATTTTTTTTAAACTAAGAGAGAGCTAACTAAGGGGCTAGAATGCAACGACCCACTAAAAATTTGCCCTCGAGGGCTAAAGGAGCCAGAAGAGACAAAATTGAGAAAAGACAAGGAGACAAGCATGGAATGAGTAAGCAATTAGTCCAAGTGGCACTAATTTGAGAAGTGACTCTGGCAGGTGAAACAGTTCCTACAAATTGATCATTAGGGATGCAAATAGCTAGCAATGCAACCAATTTATCCATTTTACATTTAATGAGTAGACAAACCATGTATTGACCTTGAAAAGGTAGACTTCAAATAGAGAAAGCACATAGCTCATTAATGTTTTGAGCAACTTGTTCTTCCCAATGAAGGGATGTGATAGGCCACTTGTAAAAAAGGAGTGCCAAATGGGCCTCCTTGCTTCTCCTATATATTGAAGACTTGTCATTTTAAGAATCATCTTCCACATTTATAAGGCACAGCCCTGGCAAAATTTCCACCTGAATCAATAAATGTAGTTTTTTACCTCTATCTTGGATAGATATATCTGAGTATGTCTTGAGTGTTTGTTTGTGTCCAGTCATTATTTCTTGATTCTTTCATAGGTTCAACACCAACATACCTATTGTCTATAAGGCACCATCTCTACAGCTGACAGGAGAAAAGCTATATTTGGAAGTGCAGGAGTAGAAGAAGTTACTTACAGTGTGCATTTCATAGCACCTTGGTGGATCTCTATTTTTTGTGTTTTCATGAAAGCCTCCTTGGCAGTTTCTAGCAGCCTTGTCCTTCTGCCAAGTCTAAAGTGTATGTATGTGTTTGTCTAGTTTCATGAGTGGATGTGAGAAGGTTGACTTATTTTGGTGCATCACCTCTTTAGAGTAGTTTGTTTTCCTACATCTCTCTCTCTTTTTATCTCCCCCATTATATATCTATATATATGTATGTGTTAGCACTTGTTGGAATGAACATGATGCATTAAAGGGAGCTAGCCCTTATCAAGAGATTCTCCCCTCTAGCTTCACCAGTCCCACAAGTGAGAGGGGAGTTTCCATAGTTGTGAGGAGAAGGTAGGAGCTTGGCCTCCTACCAAAGGGTGCAATCTTTGATGTCAACAATTTTGGCATGCCCAATGGGACCAACTAGGACAGGTTTTGTCCAAAGAGTTAAAGAAATTTTGGTGTGTTCTTTGAACAACTAGCCTTTGGAGGCTTTTGCATCAAACACCAATGGTGACTCTAAGTTAAATTAACTAGTTAAGTAGTTCTGGTACCATACCATCAAGAAACAACATTCTGGTATGTATAATCCCATCATTCTGAGCCATGGACCCTATTTTCCTTAGCCAGCATGGCTATTATCAGCACCAGCCTTATGCTAATCCTTATTAGGTCCAATGTGACTAGTCCTGGCCCTATTATAAGCTATATCAGCCTGATGTCTAGTCTTCTCAATATGTCACTTCTCCCACTCAACCCAGTCTCTTTGCCAATCAACTTTCTTCCACCTTCAAACGAGCACTACTGGGATACAAAAAATATGTAGTAGATCTTGACACCTTAAGGGGATGTGGCCAAGAAATTCTTGATCATGTCATCCATCAAGTGAGAAATGCACTGAATCAAGTTAAGAAGGAATGGACTCCCATTGAAAGAGCCAATTAGCACAGGCTTACAAGTGAGATGCTGGATGTGGGTGGTTTGATCACATCTTTGGAAGAGAAGCTGAGTTTTCATGAGAGGTAGCCTTACCAAGTCTATCAACCTGCATACTCACTGCCCCAAGCATCATATCAGTCATATACAGCCCTTGCCTATAAGCCAAGTCAAGCCTGCCAAAGTCCTTTCTCCAATTATGTTGAGGAGAATTCTAAAAAAACAAACCTTGTGTTTAAGGCTAATATTGATAGACAAATCGAATTGACAAATCTTCAGATGTAGTAGTCCATTTTGGTAGCAAGGGAAGTGGAATCCAAACCCTCACTACCCTCTCACATTATGGTCCCATCACCCCAAAAGGAGATGCCTAGTCTAAATATCTTGAGCTAGAATAAAGTGGTTGAGTCATGGAACAACAAAGGGGAGAAAGACATTGTCCAGGAGTGTGGGGTACAAGATGAGGTCAGTCCTTTTCAAGTCCCTCCTACCCTTCCTCAAGAAGCTCCTTGCATTTCATGGCAATCTTCATGCACTCTCCATCTCTATGATGACTCCCACAAGCTCAAGAGGTAAAAATGAGGATGATCTGGCCAAGCAGATTAAGGAATTACAAAGGAAGATGAGACTACTGGGTGAAAGAGATATGGAGTTTTTAGACTTTGTAGAGGAGCCAATGCCAAAAGACACCCCTTCCACCAATCCACAAGCTAATTTCAATATTGATGAAGTGTTGGTAAAGTGGAGGGATGAAAATCAAGAAATCTTGGCCCAAGGTCTACCCTCTCCTATTCTAGAGAAAACTTCCTCTTGTATGCCAAATCTTTTTTATCAGATGGCATTTGCTCATTCTAACTCATTTGATGCATCAATCGATCCTACCCTCAATCCTGTGTGCCTAGCTTTTCATCACACCTTTTTTTAGACAACTCTTCCTGTGCATGAGCAGACCCTCCCAAATCTTCCCCAACATCCTCAAGTCTTTCAACATGATCTCCAAATTTTGAGCTGGAAGAAGGAACATCATGAACCGGCTTAGGACCTTGAAGAGGATAAAGTTGCTGCCTACTCACAAGAGCAAGATTCTAATCCAAAGATCATGGCTTGGAAGCAAATAGTGGAATCTTGGGGTAGAAACGAAGAGGAAGAGAAAGGTTCTACTCAAAACCTTGAAGAAGATGGGGCTACTCTTGCTCCTAATGATGATTATGACTTCTAGGAAAGGCTTTTTTAGGAAGATATGGATAGGCAGATTGTAGAATTGGAGTCTAGATCAGGTCTCCTTAGTGAACGTGTGATGGACATTTCAGACCAAGCACCAGATTCCATGTCTGAATACACTCCATCCATACACCTCCAAGAAAGCTATTAGACCTTGCCTGATATAGATTATGCTCAGTTTATGACTAACCAGGGAGACTTCATGAGTATGGATGAGGAGGAGATCACCTTAGGTGACATGGAGGAGCATGGGCAATCTCTTGTTCATGTTTTTAATTATTCTTTTGAGGTCATTAGGGTGAGCTGCACTGTTCTTCAAGGAGGCTATGAGCTGGATAAGAGTGGAGAAGGTAGCATTAGGGTTCAAACAAGCATGTAAAGAGGCTGTAGTTTTTTAGATTTACCCCGTCAAGAGGTTGGTAAGTCTGAAGATATCTTCTTTGAATTCATCAAGGAAGATGGTCATACCATGGAACCTGAGCATGAGGTGGAAGAGAGCAAGCCAGTCAACGGTGCGTATCAAGGGGCTTATGGTGATGAGCTGGCAGTAATTGATTTCTTGATGAGATACACCATCCTAAAGAACCAACAAGAGGAAAGCTTCCAAGAACAAACAAAGTATGTATACATTGGAAGCATGTTTAAATCTCCACTCAGATACCAACCAACTCAGGTGACAGGTAAGAGGAGTAGGTCACCAGCTCTCCTTTTCATTCAGCTACTTGCCTGGCACCATAAGTCTTCTTGCCAGGAAGGGGACTTAAGAAGCTTTCCCTTTGATCAAGGAGGGAATCAAAAATACCTAGTTAGCTTTATATAATAGGTTGATTTCAATTTTCTTTCCCTATTTTCCCTAAGTGCTGTTTGCACAAGTAGTTTTCTTAGCGTTGTGTGTGTTTTTCTTTTCCCTCTGAGGTGAATCTGCGTGACTAGTTTTAGAATTTATCAGAGCTATTGCTATTTTAAAGTTACAATTTGACTCCATGCCTAATGGATTTTTAAGGCAATTGGATTTTAAGCATAGTAGGCATGCTTCCCCTGTGAGTCACCAATTTGTTGACCAATTTTGCCCAACAGGCAAATTTTTTGGTCCCCTTCTTCCCTTGCTTTTCAAATGCCAGTCATTTTTTAGGTTACACAAGTTCAATGAGTTTGGTTCATGGCTTGGTTCAAGTGGTTCAGTGACTTTTAGTTCAAAAGTCCATCTTCAAGTTCAACATCTTGATTCACCAAGCGTTGAACCATTGAACCGTTGAACCAATTTTGGTTCAATGGCCTTGGTTCAATGGGCTTGGTTCAAAGGGAGAAGTTCAATGACCTTTGGTTCAAAGTTCATCTTCGGTTCAAATGATCAGTTCAACACTTAGTTCATTATCTTTATTGAATTTTGCATCGGCATGCAATGGTTGAAACATTGAACCAATTTTGGTTCAATGGGCTTAATTCAATGGGCTTGGTTCAAAGCAAGAAGTTCATCGGCCTTGGTTCACTAGTTCATTAGCATGCAATGGTTGAACCAATTGAATCATTGAAACATTTTTGGTTCAACGAATTGGTTCAAGGGTATGCCCTTGGCTGAAGGGGAGTCTTCAAGTTCAAAATTCCCTAGCGGAGGGTAGGCACTTCAAAAGGAAGGACTGGGTAAGTTCAAAATTTGCTTAAGTTCAAATTTGTATAAGTCTTGAATTCCTTCAGACTTTTTGCCTGAAGGAATTCCTTCAGACAAAAAGTCCAAAGGAATTCAGGCATAGTTCTAAACAAAGGTCTATGGGAGCTCAAGAGCAATCCAAAGCAAAAAAGGGCCCGTCGAAGGACCCCGAAGGGTAGGTGCCCTTATGAGGAATCTCAACCAAGATACAAAAGTACACTTTCAAGGGCCAAAGGGTCACCTTCCCTTCTGAAAGGTGTTCAAGAGATTTAAAGGCAAAGGAGTGCCCACAAAGAGGGTTGAGAAAGCAAAGCTGCATAGAAGCCATGAAGATTCGATGACATTTTGATGGGGATGGTGACGTCCCAGAGGATGTCAAAATTAACAAAACAAGTTAGCTGTTGGTTTTCAAACCAATGATGGCCGTATGAATGTCAAAGTTACCAAAACAAAATGGCCATTTGTTTTCAAACTAAGAGAGAGCTAACCAAGGGGCCAAAATGTAGCGACCCACTAAAAATTTGCCCCCGAGGGCCGAAGGAGCTAGAAGAGACAAAATTGAGAAAAGACAAGGAGACAAGCATGGAACAAGTAAGCAATTAGTCCAAGTGGTGCCAATTTGAGAAGTGACTCTGGTAGGTGAAATAGTTCCTACGAATTGATCATTGGGGACACAAATAGCTAGCAATGCAATTGGATTCTCCATTTTACATTTAATGAGTAGATAAACCATGTATTGGCCTTGAAAAGGTAGACTTCAAACAGACAAAGCACACAAATGCTTAATGTTTTGAGTGACTTGTTATTCCCAATGAATGGATGTGATAGGCCACTTGTAAAAAAGGAGCACCAAATGGGCCTCCTTGCTTCTCTTATATATTGAAGACTTGTCATTTTAAGAATCATCTTCCACATTTGTAAGGCACAACCTTGGCAAAATTTCCACTTGAATCAATAAACATAGTTTTTTACCTCTATCTTGGATAGATATATCTGAGTATGTCTTGAGTGTTTGTTTGTGTTCAGTCATTATTTCTTGATGCTTTCACAGGTTCAACACTAGCATACCTGTTGTCTACAAGGTGCCATCTCTATAGTTGATAGGAGAAGAGCTGTATTTGGAAGTGCAAGAGTAGAAGTTACTTATAGTGTGCATTTCATAGCACTTTGGTGGATCTCTATTTTTTGTGTTTTCATGAAAGCCTCCCTGCCAGTTTCTAGCAGCCTTGTCCTTCTGCCAAGTCTGAAGTGTATGTATGTGTTTGTCTAGTTTCAAGAGTGGATGTGAGAAGGTTGACTTATTTTGGTGCATCACCTCTTTAGAGTAGTTTGTTTTCCTGCATCTCTCTCTCTTTTCACCCCCCCATTATATATCTATATATATGTATGTGTTAGCACTTGCTGGAATGAACATGATGCATCAAAGGGAGCTAACCCTTATCTAGAAACCCTCCCCTCCAGCTTCGTCAGTCCCACAAGTGAGAGGGGAGTTTTCTTAGTTATGAGGAGAAGGTAGGAGCTCAGCCTCTATCCAAAGGGTGTAATCTTTGACGTCAACACTCACTAACTTTCAAACACTCTGTAGTCATGCCAAAGTTCATATACAAATAGTTCATCACCACCATGCCTTAACAAGCCATTTTCATACTTAGGAACTAGGCCATAAAATAGACCTAATAGGTATCATACCTCTTTGAGACCTTCCTTCCATTTTAGATGTAATTTTAAACTCACTTTCATGCCAAAATCAATCTCAAATATTGCCACAAACAACTCTACATACCTGTAATCACTCTTTTCATCATCCCTCACTATACTTCACAAAACACTTTATTAGATCACTTACATGATCACATTTAGGAGGTTTAAACAATCATCCTCATATAAATGACCACTCTCACCTTGAAATCAATGAAAGTCTAAAACATATGACATCAATGATAAATTACAAAATTCTTCCCCTTTGTCATTGATGGTAAACCACATTGATGGCAAACACACTTCACTTTGACTATCCTTTCAATAGAAAAACTTATCCATCAATCTGATCCTTCTCCCCTTTTGAAATTAATGACAAAGGGCCTATTCAACTATCACTATGTCTTTTCACTCCTAGCTCAACAATGATACTAGAGAAAAAATGATTGAATGCTGACCTTAGAATGATTGAGATGCTATCTCTCAACTTGACCTATTTCTCATCATCTTGGCATATGACTATCATGACTTCAAAAACCTTCCTTTTAGCTCACAATATTATCTTAATCTTACCTTTCCACTTGATCCTTGGACCTGATCATTTCATATAACAAACATGCTCCCCCTTTATCCATGTATACTCCTCTTCAAGCTTATCAAGAGACTTGAGTTAGCTCCCCCTAACTCCATGCTCCACCTAGATCATGTCATTTAAAACCATAGAAAAGATATTTAATACAAATACATAACTCATTTTCAACATGTCATCATGTCAACTTGTCCCTTTATGACCTTATGAGGCCACCTTGATATCAAAGAAACATTACATTCAATGACACAACCTCAACAAAATACTACATTTATCTTCTTTCAAGTTTACAAGATTCATGTGATGCTACAGGACAATGATCACTTTTAGAAATTTAGGAATTTTTTTAGGGCACAAAATACTTATCATATCACTCTTATAACACCACAAGACCTTGGATCATATGAGCAAACACTCTCTACCTTTAATAACATTAGTCTTGTAGACCAATCTTCATCTTTTATCCACTAGTTCTATCATTGGCTTCTTACACATCAAGTTGAGTTTAAAAATACATTAAAAATATGATTTATTATTAAAAAAATAATTCAATTATTCCATATATCAAGCACTAAACTACAAATTTATTCTAAAAAAAACAATTCAATTATTCCATATATCAAGCACTAAACTCCAAATTCCATGAATGAATTATTTTACCACAAGAAATATACCTAGAGTTTGTAGTCATAGTTCACCTTGAAACCTTCATATCTCTATATTTTGAGTTAGACATTATCAAATATGATCAATCAAGATTTTATAGATTCTATATGAACTTAATAACATTTTAAAATACTTAGAACACTCACCTTGAGTGACCAAGAACACTACATAACTCACAAGGATACCCTTGTCTACCATTCTCAAGGAATAGTCAAATTTGAATAACATTTATACCAATTTAAATAAATTATAAGCTTCCAAAAAAATATGAATCAATAGGAATAGGTATTTAAAAAAAACTTAAGTAATTATATATATCCCTAATCCTGTATAACTCATCCCTAAACACATTCTCACTCTAGCTAGTTTTTCTCATTGTCTTGCTCATTAGGCTCGTTTAGTGATAGGCCAAATTCCATGATCAGTTTTTCAAATTTTTGGTCTAAAAAATACTTATACAATTTCATGAGCATAAACTCAAAGTATTACAAATCATCCCCCATTATTTTCATGCTTTGATCTGGTCAACCCTACCTGTTACATAAAAATTCCTAGAAATAAGGGTTTTTATGTAGGTTTCACTTACTATCCTGATAAACCACTACCACCTAGAGATGAATTCATGTGTCTTATACCACCTAAAATCATCATAATATCCTCAAAAATCAATTATGGTCCATTTACAACAAGATCTCTCTAATCGGGTCATTAGGAGGGTTTTTGAGAGGGTTTTAGACTAGTTGTAATTCTTAACATTTATTCATACAGATCTATCCTTGAAAAAACTTCATAATGATTATATAAATTTATTATGACACTTTTAAATCTTTCCCTAAAATATTATGACCCCATGAAAATATCACATGTACCAATGAGCATAAGAAAAACCTTCTCGGGCTTGGAAACCTTCATTTTGCATACATAAGAGACCTTCAAACTCATTTTATTGCTTTCTCCTTCAACTCAAGACCTAAAAATTTGTAAAAACCATTGAAACAACCTATTAAACCTAAATACATTCTCACATGTCCTTTATCACCTTGGAAACTGATGTTGACCCCTCATTAGGCCATACTAGGTTTCCTTGTGTAGTAGGCCTTGAATTGCCAGTCATGCTTACACCTTGAATACACCTTGAAATCCTCTTATAATACTATAAATAACTCATAAATATTTTTACCATTATTAAATAAGATTAAAATCCTCCAAACCTGATCATGATGCGTCATCATGCCACCTAGGGTCTTAGGACAAGGTTTATGAGAAGACCACCAATGAAGGACATACTTCTTTAGCTCACTTTGAGAGTCATATGACTAACTCAACACCTTTATCACATGAAATTAGGACTATGTTTCACACCTTCAATCTCTTACACATTCATATCATTATTACTATGCCTCTTTACCTTGAATTTGATCATTAAGCACTATTAGGCTAGTTGTGGTATATGAGAGGTCTAGGTGTAAATCTAGACTAAAGAAACAAACACCATAGGTTTAATTTGATATAATAATAATATATCCTATACCTTAAATAAAATTCCTTAATACTATCCAATCAAGACTCCATGTTCATATACAATCATTTCATAAACTTTATACCTGCTCATGCATCTTGGCTTGCTCCTTAAGCACTCTTGTAGACTTGCAGACCTATTGAAGACCTCATTATTAAAATTATATATTTTAGTACTGAGGATGATGAATTTTTTTTATTATAATGTAAATCCTACTAAGGCTCAACAAGTATCCACAAATATTTCTTCTTCCACAAGCTGATAAACATATTGATCTTGCAACATACCTTCATAAGCCTAGCCATTTTATGATTCTAAGATCACCTTCAAGCTATCAAGCCTCCTCCAAAGGACTTGATATGATATCAAATATTGGAATAAAAACCATTTAGGTGGGGGTGAATAAATTTTAGGATATTTCATTCAATTCCATTCATTTTTAGTTAACCATTCAAACTAGTATAAAGATATAACAATGCATAGAAGAGCAATTACATAAGGAAGAAACAAGATATCAACACATGACCAAAATATATATGTGGGAAACCTTAATGGGGGATAAAAACCACCATCACACCACTTATAATACTATCCTATAAGTAATTAAACAATATTTAGTGAGGCACCAACCCCACAAGGAGCAACAATCCCTCACTAGTTAGGCACCAACCCAACTAGTCCTTTAGCAAGATCTAAATTTAAGGGAGGATCAGAACCCATAAGTAACTTGAAAAAAAATTAGAAACTTAAAGGACACTTCTAAAATATCCAACCTTCAAGGCAGATCTAAATCCCTTCTTGACTAAGCACCAACCCAACCAAGATAAGCTTGATCACCTCAAGACACCTTGTTGCTCAATCAACGGATGGTGACCTCTTATTTAGCTCTTCATCTTTTATATATAGATTAAAATATATATCATACACCTAGATTTTTTTTTATGTATATATTATGTCCTCTCAATATCCAATGAACTCACTCATCTCTCCTTGATCTACTACCCCTCTCAAACAACCTTCTAGGCTCACTAGCTCAATATGCCTCTTCTAGGCTCATTAGGTCAATTGACCGTATAATCTATTTTCAGAATATATGATGGATGTTAATGAATTATCCTATAAATATTATTTATATTATAAATTATCTACCCATACTCCTCAAATATCTCTTTTATTTGCTTATATTCTCACTCATCTAACTTACTCAAATAGGCCAATTATGCCTTGCTTTTATACCGAACACTTGATCTTAACCATATTGGTCAGACAAACACATTTTAATACATGTATTACCATTATAATGGGTCATAAAAAACATTTCAAAAGTGAAATAACCATCATATATGTCATACAATCTCATTAGGACCAAAAATCACCATTAGGCCTAAAGGAGACCTAATGCAATTAGGTCTGTCTTAAGCACACTTTACACTTGAGTTATTTTTACACACCTTTAACCTCAAAAAAAAATTTAAACACTTATATTTAAATTTAAATATACAATTTATAAAATTGACATATGTCCACACCACTTGTAAGTCAAATTTGCCACTTGAACCATGCTATTAGGCCTACTCGCCATTAGGCCTTCTCATTACTTGAAAGTCTGTCTCACAAAATAGAAGTATAAAATAAATTTTATCAAATAAAAATATGATAAAATAAAATTAAAATAGTCTCCATGACCTAATTTTCATCACCATGTCCATTAGACATCACCAAATAGGCCAAAATACCTCAAATAAATAACTTTCATAAGCTCACTCAGAACTGCACACAAGCTCCAAAACCCAGTCAAGAAAATTTGACTACTAACATTTGAATAGGCACTTTAAAAATATATATAAGCATTTTTAATATATAAAACAACATCATATTATTTTAATGTTTCCAAATTGGTCAATATGACATAGGAACATCAAACTCACCACCCCACATAAAATTGTCAAAGACCCTGAAAACACAGTCTTGAAGAATGTTGTATTTAGCTCATGTAAGGGAACTTTCATGACTTATATTTCAAATTAATAGTTTATTTTTAACACACACAAACACACACACACACACACACACACACACACACACACACACACACACACACACACACACACACACACACACACACACACACACACACACACACATGGTATCATACATTGGTCTTTTAGATCAATTTATCAAGCTACTCTCTCACTTTTCTCTCATAACCAGATAGGTCATTTTTCCTTTCATGTTTCAATCTATTAAACTATATTTACACCTTATATAAAGAATTAATAGGTAATTTAGGTCTCAATAAACAATTGAAAGTTCATTATATAATTCAAATCTATCCAAAATACCCAAAAATCATATCTACAATATGACTACATAGAAATGCCTGTAGCTTCAAAAATATAGTTAAGAAGATCAAGCTCAAGCAACCTATAAATATACATTCAAGGCACAATAAACATATGTATGGAAAATTTATGACCTCAGGGTCATCATTAAATCCATTTTAAATCTTCTATTAGCCTGTAAACACTCAAAAATACTCCTTTACAAAGTTCACTCTGTTTCGCCAATAACTGCCAAAACATATTATCTTTTGACAAGAAATAAGTTCACTTATACTGATGCTTAGGGCATGACACCACCTAGAGGATGATTAGGACATGACACACCTAGAGGATGATCTTCATGAAGTCTACAAATTTTCCTTTTAATATAACTTGATTTAAACAATATCCTAACTTCTAGAATAATTTATTTGCTCACTGGTCCAATGCATACACATAACCATTTGAAATCCAATGTTCATATTTTTAAATTTTAATATCTATTTATAGAGGCTTAAATTTGATGGTTTTTTTCACATTATAGTTTGCTAGAATAACTTTTAAAGTTTAAAAATTGAGCTAGGAAACACTTCAAGACCAAATTTTTGGGGAATCTTCGTGGCACTATAGACAACATATCCATGAAAACCTTTGACCAAGTTTGATTTTTTGAGTACCTATAATAAATGTACAAACTTGATGGGTTATTCATATCTCTATGATATGAAATGACATTCTAACTTCTCCTAAGCTAGAAGATGCATTTCTCTCTCTCCAAATGATCAAATGACACACCATAACTACACCAAGACATCTATGGATGATTTATAACCTCTTATTTATCCTCATTAAGCTAAAAACACTTTGTGCTCATTCTAAATCTTATATATAAACTATTCATCACCACCATACCTCAAAAATACATTTTCATGTTTAGGAACTAGGCCATCAAAAAATCCTATGAGGTACCATACCTCTTTGAGACCTTCTTGCCACTATAGATGCACTTTGAAATTCACTCTCATGCTAAACTCAATCTCAACTATTACCACAAATAACTCCATATGCCTGTAATCACTCTTTTCATCATCCCTCACTATGATTCACAATAAACTTCATTGTATCTCTTTAGAGATCAGACTTAGTGGGTTTAAACAATCATCCTCATATAAATTACCACTCTCATCTTGACGTCAATGATAAATTGCAACACCCTTGGTAACCAAGCACCAACTCAGCCACCTCTTGACCAAGCACCCATTCATCCAATAACTATATTTACACCTTGATATTTTTGTATTCTACAATTGATGATAGACACCTTTTTATCTTTCTTCTTTAACCACTCTCAAACAACCTCTTAGGCTTTATCGCTTAATATGCCTCTTACTAAGCTCATTAGGTCAAATGACATTGATATCCTCATGCAACAACATGATTATATGATCATAATAATATATCTCTCCTCTTAATATTGTATATAATACCTCTATATCCTTAACACTCTACCCTTTTATTCACTTATTGGGTTTCTTCTCTACTACATATACACAATTAGGCCTATTATGCCTTGTATATATACAAGTCACTTGCCCACATACTATATTGGTCAGCCAATATAATAATACATCAGGGTTAGACCCAAAAAATGTCTTAGGACACATTAAACACAATATTAAATAAAACTAGGATCACTATTGTTTCATCCAAACTCATTTAGACCTCAATCTTCTTCTAGGCCTACTAGAGACCTAATGCATTTAGATATATCCCAAACACCACGTTACACTTATCCTTATTGAAACTCATTGAGACTCAAAAAATGGATGAAACACTTAATAAAAACCTCAAATAAGCCCATGATAACATCCATTTAGGTCCATACCACCTATTAGTCTAATTCACTATTTGAATCTCATCATTAGGCCTTCTCACGATTAGGTCTCCTCATAGCTAGAAAGCATATCTTGAAAATATGAAGCATAAATTCAAATTTTACACATAAAACAATAAAAAATTCACATGTATATAAATTAAATTACCTTAGGGTCATCACCAATTCCATTATATTTCACCATAGTGGGTAAAAGACTTTAGACTAATCAGTCTCATTTGCTCACTTAGAACTACAAACAAACTTGAAAATCCAATCAAGAACATTTGATTTTTATCACATTAATAGGAGTTAATAATGCATAAGGATAAATTAAAATGATCATATGTGACCTATATAAAAACTTCATGATTATTAGATTCTTTAATTCTGGACACAATGACTTAGGAACAATAATCTCACTCATACACACAAAAATGCCTGTAGCTCCAAAAAAATAGTCACGAAGAATGTTGTCTTTAGATCCTATAAAGACACTTAAAAGACATATAATTAACATTAATAGTTAATTTTTTACCTCTAAAAAATCTTAAAATATAAATATCACAAGTTATAGTGTTGACTATTGGTCTTGCAAACCAATTTGTTAAGCTTCTCTTTCACAGTTCTTACACAACCAAACATGCCATTTTGGATTCCATATTTCAAATTTATAAACTAATTATAAAAATTATATAAAGAATTTATAGCTCATATACATCCTAAAAAATATAAAAATATTCACTATATACATTAACTCCTGTCATAGAGTCTCAAACTCTTCACTCCATCTTGCATACCTAAAGCTATCATTATATCTTGAGAACCAGTCATGGTGAATAGGGCTTTTAGTACTTATGTGGTCAATTTTATGAACTCATGATGAATATTTATGATCCTTATAGATATTTATAACATATTATAACATAAATATATAGATTTATAATGGAAAATATGAAATATATAAACCTATCTCTGAACCTTACACCTTCACTGTCTCATCTTTACTAGATAGGACATCTTTAGAACAACATTTTCAACATTTTCAATGGAATAAAAAACATATAAAAAATATCTAAATGTGTTATAATTATTTAAAAACAACCCCATGTAATTGGATCCATTCATAATCCATGACAACTCATACCTAATCTCATTCTCAAGCCCACTTGGTTTTCTCACTATCTTCCTCACCAATGATTTTTAGAGATAGTTCAACTTACATGACCAATTTAAAATATTTCAGATCTACAAATCGATAATAAACTTACATTATAATAAAATACAATACTCACACATCATCCTCCAATTATGTTCATGGTTTGACATGGTCAACTCTACTTGCTACATCAAATTTCTAAGAAATAAGGGTTTTCCTATATCTTCCACTCACACATCTAACAAACCAATACCACCTAGAGATACCTGGGAGAGTCATATAAATGTTAAAATCAAAAAAATATGTCATCAAATCTATTATGATCCATTTCCATCAAGACCTTTCATATCAGGTCACTATGAGGGTTTTAGACTAATTTCCATACTTAACATTTATTCATACACCTTTATCCCTGAAGCTAAATCCTAATGCTTGTACAAAAATTTTAGGACCTTTTTCCATCCCTCAAAAATATATTATATTCCCATACAATAGTCACATGTTCCAACAAATATCAAAAAGTGTCTCTTAGGTCTTCATCTCTTCATTCTACACACACAAGAGACCTTCAAACTCTTTTTCATGCCTTATCCTTCAGATAAGGACCTAAAAATGTACCAACATACTTGAAACAATATTTAAAACCTCAATCCATGCTAACATGATCTCAAAACCCTCCAAACATGATCATGATACCTCATTCTACCACCTAGGTTCTTAAGACTAGGTCCATGAGAAGACCACTAAAGAAGAATTTACCTCTTTGGCTCATTCTGAGAGTCATGTGATTGACTCAACACATTTATCATAATGTATAACACTAAATTATATATATTATATCTCATACACATCCATATCATCACCACCATGCCTTTACAATCCATCTTTATGCTTAAGAACTAGTCCATCAAATAGACCTACTATGGACCATACTACTTTGAGACCTTCCTACCATTGTAGATGTAGTCTCAAACTAATTCTCATTCCAAATAAACTCATACCATTCTCAAATAATCCCAAACATATTCTCACAAGCCTCATCTCACTTGCTTCACCAAGCTTCAGTAATCATGCCTTTACCAAGACAAGACTAAGACTAGGCTTCTCTATACATCTTGTACACACAAACTTGATCTTATCAACTTGGTTAACAATGAACTTATCAAAACAAGCATTCAATTCTATATTTATGATAATCTCTCATATATTAAGCTTAATAACATTTCTCATAAGCTTTTCATATCATAATCTTGTGTCAAGACCTTATGTAGAACTCAAGGACCTACTAGATCATGCTTAAGCCATCATGGTCACTTACCAAACATATTTACAAGAGCACCTCTGGGACATCAATGAAACTCAATTAAATTTGACACCAATTATAATAGGAATGCCTCAACACAACAATAATAACATACCTCAATAATATCCCACTTTATCATTGATGGCAAACATTCTAACAAAGTAGATCATTCTTATCTCCTCAAGCTGGATCTCCCCCAAATTGGTATTTCTACCCCTTTGACATATATAAAAAAGGTTCATCTCTTAAAATATAACCATATGATCCTTGGACTTGAAACATTATTTCTTCTCAAAAAATATCAATCTTCTTTTGATCAACACAACAAAAGCTTAACTTACAGAAGAACTCAACCATGCTTCCCTTATGCATACCTTAGACACATGAACATCACACTCCTTGCATTATATTTGGAAAAAACTGAAGAAGGAACTCCCATTTGACAAAGCATATTTTTATAAGTACCAACCATCCTATTCTTGACTTGACTACAACCAATAGATCATACTAAAAAATACTCATTGGGACACCGCACCTTGACATCCATAGAAGAACCTTCCAATGTCTTCACAAATTGAGCTCATAAAATGAGTCATTATGAATCTCAAAATAGTATCACTTTATTAACATATATCTACATAGCTTAACTACCAAATGATAGGCACTAATAGTCTAAAACAAAGAATAACTTCTTACCTTTCAACAACACTTACAACTTTATAAACAATCTTCAAACAGTCTTCATAATCTCATTGGTCTTGCAAACCAATCTAAAACTCATATGCATTATTGGAGCTCATGATTAATCTAAATATCTCATATATACCTTATCTTTGAACCATCATGCCATCATGGTTCAAACCAATTCATAATAACTTCCATGTAGCAAACTGCCAGATAGGTTTGTAAGACTCAATCTCTATGGTAGACTTCTATCAAACATTCATCAAACTCTATCAAGACTATTATGACATATTATACCTCTGAGTAAGATTAATCTGATCAATTTTTTACTTTAAATGCTTTGTCAAAAACCTTATACATTATTCATATTCATTACATGATACTAATGTTTCTTTGACATTCATGAAGATCAATCAACTCCACATGATTCATTTCAAGACACTCCATCTGATGTTCATTGAACTCCATTGGTCTTTATAGGTTCATTCACTTCATAAATGCTCTTTTAGGTCTTACCATCCCATGGAGTCTTTAAAATCTCATTACATACAATTCATGTCATATGCTTTAAACACCCTTATCCACCATTTATCATGCCCATAAGGTACATTCATCTTCTTAGATATTTATAAACTCATATGCATCTTTAGATATTGTAAATACTAAGTTAAACAAAGTGAACATATAGTTGTAGACCAATCTAAAACTCATATGTATTCTTGGAGCTCATGATCAATCTGAATATCTCATATCTACCTTATTTTTGAACCATCATGCCATCATGGTTCAAACTAACTCATAACAACTTCTATGTAGCAAACTGCCAAATAGGTTTGTAAGACCTCAATATCTATGGTAAACCTTTGTCAAACATTCATCAAACTCTAACAAGACTATTATGGCATATTAGACCTCTAAGTAAGATCATGTCACTTTGACATTCATCAAGATCACTCAACTCCACATGATTCATTTCAAGAAACTCCATTTGATGTTCATTAAACTGCACAGGTCTTTATAGGTTCATTCACTTCATGAAAGCTCTTTTAGGTCTTACTATCACATGGAGTATTTGAACTCTCATTACATATAAGTCATGTCATATGATTCAAATGCCCTTTTCCACCATTGATCATGCCCATAAGGTACATTCATCTTCTTAGATATCTATACACTCATATGCATCTTTAGATATTGCAAATACTAAATTGAACAAAGTGAACATATAGCAAGATCCCCATTTGTTCTTATACTTGATACCCTAACTCTTGATATCACAACTTCTCAAACACCTAGGCTTACTTACTTCACAAAGATATCTGCACATACCTTCTTACAAGGCTTAGAACAAGGTTATGTAAGACACATTGATGCCTTGATTTGTTACATCCATGTTATGACCTAAACACAACATTAATCAAGCAAATTTGGACCTGTACCTTTCTATCAACATGTTTCCAAAGTCCTTCTAGACTGTCAACTTAGGTTTGACCTTTGACTTGGCTTCTACATAATCCTTTTGAGCTAGTAAATAACACTTTTGACATTCTATCAAATTTGAATTATATCCTACAATAACACATAACTCATCTTGGTTTAAGTGTTGACCATGCCTCATATTATCATCCTTCTTTTCCTTATACAACTATGATATTACCATCATTCTTTGATAGACCATCATTACAATAATGATAAATATTATCATCACCATACTTCAAGCTTGTGCTTCTTAGGATCAACTTTAGGCTGTTAGGCCACTCTCAAAGGACCAAATCTGATACCAATTATTGGAATTAATAATAATAAGAGGGGGGTGAATTAGTGTCTTAAAATAATTTTTAATTTCTACTTAACCTTTCAAACCAATATAATGATCAATCAATGCATAGAGAAGCAATCACATAAACATGAAACAAGATATCAACACATGAACACAAGAGATATGTGGGAAAACCTTATGGGGATAAAAACCACTAAAACATAACTTGGAAAACTTGTCATATAAAACCATTAATCAATTTATTTGATCACCAACCCAATAAAGAAACACCAACTCCCTGAATTTATCTAGCACCAACTAGACTTTAGCAAGCATCCACTTACAAGGAGGCTACAACCCCCAGGGTAATGAAGCACCAACTTAACTACCTATTAAGCAAGTACCCACTCAGCTAATAACTTTGTTTCCAACTTGATTTTATTGTCTGATACAACTAATGATAGAGACCTTGCAATATTTCTTCTTCAACCACTCTCAAACAATATCTTAGGCTTTCTCACTCAATATGACTCTTACTAAGCTCATTAGGTCAATTGACATTGATATCCTCATGAAAAAAAACTATTATATGATCATAATAGTATCTATCTAATATTTTTATGGTCTTAAATACCTAATTATCCTTCACACTCTACCCTTTTATTTGCTCATTGAGTCTCTTCTCTGCTGCATATACACAATTAGGCATATTATGCCTTATATAAATACATGTCACTTACCCACATAATATCTTGGTCAAAAAAGACACTAATACATCAAGTTCAAACCCAAAACATGTCTTAGTATATGTTACACAAAATATTAAATCAAACTAAGATCACCATTAAGTCAGACAAACTCATTTAGACCTCAATCTTTTTTTAGGCCTACTAAAGACCTAATGCAGTAGGTCTATCTCAAGCAACTCATTACACTTAGCCTTATTAAAATTTATTGAGCCTCAACACATGGATTAAATAATTAATAAAAATTTAAATTAGACCCATGATAAAATCCATTCAGGTCCATACCACATGTTAGTCCAATTCACTATTTGAATCTCATCATTAGGCCTTTTCACAATTAGGTCTTGTCACAACAAAAAAGTCTATCTTGAGAATATGAAGCATATACTCAACTTATCCACATAAAATAATAAAAAAATAAAATTTATAAAAACTATATTATACAATAGTAATGACCAATTCCATTATATTTCACCATATATGGTGAAAGACCTCATACTGATCACTTTCATTTACTCACTTAGAATTGCAAACTGACTTCAAAAACTAATCAAGAAACTTTGAATTTTATCACCTTCATAGGAGTTACTAATTCATAAAAATAATTTAAAATTAACCTATGAGATCTATATAAAAACTTAATGAGTATTTAATTCTTCAATTTTGGATAGACTGACTCAAGGACAATAATCTCACTCATACACAGACAACTGCATGTAGCTCCAAAAACATAGTCATGAATAATGTTGTATTTAGCTCCTATAAGGATAATAAAAATACATATCATGAAAATTAATATTTAATTTATGACCTATAAAAAATATTATAATGTAAATATCATAAGTTATAGTGTTAACTATTGGTCTTGTAGAATAATTTGTTAAGCTTCTCTTTCACAGTTCTTACATAGTTGGACAAGCCATTTTGGCTTCCATATTTCAACTTATTAAACTAATTATAAAACTTATATAAATAATTTATAGGTCATATAAATCCTAAAAAAAATGAAAATGTGCACTAGATAAATTAATTCCTATCATAAATTCTCAAACTCTTCACTTTGTATTGCATACTCAGAGCTATCATTCTATCTTGAGAACCAATCATGGTGAACATGACTTTTAGTAGATGTGTGGACACTTTATGATCTCATTATTCCTATAGATGATCCTTATATATATTTAAAACATATAAAAACAAAAATATACATAGATATAATGGTAAATATGAAATATATAGTCCAATCTCTGAACCTTACACCTTCACTATCTCATCTTCACTAGATAGGTCATCTTGTGAACAACATTTTCAATGGACTCAAAAAAATATAACCAATATGAAAATATTTTATAATTCTTCAAAAACAAACCCATGTAATTTTATCCATTCATAATACATGACAACTCATATTTAATAAAATAAACAATACAATTGTAACACTAGTCAGTTCTAGATGTGAGATCAATAACAAAGACATTCACCATGAAACAATGAGAAGAAATTTGAACATAACATAACATAGATATACCATGAAAAAACCTAATTAATAGGTAAAAAAACCCACCA
Organism: Torreya grandis; assembly: GCA_037957365.1. Classification (NCBI taxonomy): domain Eukaryota; kingdom Viridiplantae; phylum Streptophyta; class Pinopsida; order Cupressales; family Taxaceae; genus Torreya; species Torreya grandis. The sequence goes on along the minus strand of JARHVA010002776.1, from coordinate 178,803 downwards.
ATATTATTCATTATTTGATAAATAAAATATACCTAATACATGTTTTCTCTTCTTTCTCTTTTCTCTTTTTTCATTACATCTTATAATATAAAGTCTTTATTATATAGGCAAGGTAATCTACCCATTATAAATGACTTTTAAACAACCACATTGATGGGTCCAACCTCTCCAAATATCATTTAATATATTTTATTGTTTATTTACATGAGGATAAACTCATGATAAATAATAAAATATATTACTATTTAATCAATGTAATTTAATGTATTAAGGGTACATAAATAACACCACTTGACCATTAATTGTTCCTATACTCCCCCTTAATGTTAAGTGGAGATACATGGTGATTTTTAAGAGGTAATAACATAACAAACTTACACTCCATGAACCATCCACATGATGTGTTTTAAGAGGTAATAATTTAAAGAAACATCCTTCATCATGCTATAGTCACCTTTAAAGGAATTATGCTATGTAAACATAATCACCAAAAAGTATTACACTATTTAACTATAAACACCCAAATTATTACACTATGTAATTGCAATCACATAGTTACCTTTAAAGAAATTACACTATACAACTATAGATACCCAAATGTATTACATTATGTAACCGTAATCATATAGTCACTTTTAAAGGAATTACACTATACACCCATAGATACCTAAAGGTTTTGCACTATGTCCCCATAGGCACCTTTAAAATAATTACACTATGTTATCCTAAACCACTTAAAGTGAATTTAGTCTATCATGATTTTGAGACTACATTCCATAGTGAGAATACATCTCATAATTTCTCATGAATAATCAAACAAACATATTGAAGTCTTTTATAACATAAAGACCTCCATGCTACTATGTGTTGGGTACAATGTAAAATTTTATATAAAATTTACCAAAATCACATAATGTGATATATTACAATGCTTTACAATGAGATGAAGTATAGAGAGATAGAAAGAAAGACACAACCCACATGACTGTTAAAAAGTGACATTGTCATGCACACTCTCCCTCAATGGTAACTTCAATAGGCGTAACATTCAATGAACTTTCATAAGCTTTAGTTTGTTAGTGTTGCATGGAATTTTTCACTAAAATTATACAATTTTGACTATCACCAAAAAATATGGTACAATGAAGAACTTACACATGATATTTTTCTATCATCTTTCATAACCACAAGGCTTCTTTAGAAACTTCCACATAAAGTGATTCAAATAATAACACATACACTAAACATAAAAAATATCTAGAAGTAGATTCATAATAGGATGATTAGCATCATAATAACCAAATAAATTAGTATAATTAAAAAAAATAATATAAACCAAAGTTTACAGTTTTTTTTATATATCGAAGTATTCATTTTGCTAATTTCCAGTGATCTAAGTATAGATCCTGCATGAATCTAGAAGCAACACCCACATCTTATGAAATATCTATCCTAGTAATGGTTAGATAAATTAAACTACCAACAATATATTTATAAATAGGGGTTAGCTTTATTACACATAATTTTTAAATCAAGATTTAAGATAAACTTCAATAAGAGTTTATGTAAGCTTCAAATCAATCATGTTAAATTTAACAAGTAGGTTATGTGATGCACATACAATAAATTCATTAACAATTTGATACTAAGTTAACCAAAAATTACATATCTTGTTAGGAATAATTTATATTATATTTTGAGTCATATATATATATATATATATATATATATATATATATATATATATATATATATATTTAAAGTTGATACTAGAAATTTATATTTTATAGTAAATTTGAAAAAAAAAGTTTAGAAATAATTTTTTTAATATGTTTTATAATTTATTTTTCAATAAAAAATACATATTATAGTGAGTAAACAACACTAGTCACTTTAGTTGATTGCAAAATAATTCAAAAACACAAATAATTTCAACAAGTATGAAAGTTGCATGTGTCATAAAAGTATTCACAAGTGTCATAATAGTGTCTTAAATTACACTATTTTAATGAATTTTTATAAAATCAATAGTATGAGGTTTCAAATAAATTCAAGTACCTTCTTAATGTGTTTGAAATGTGCCAAAACCTACAAATCGACTAGTTGGACTGCTATGGTCTACAAGCAGTTGATAGGATCAAAACTTGAATAAAATGTCACACGTGGCATACATTTACACATGAATGATCACACATTAAAAAATAATTTTTAATAATAAACTAAATTTGGTCAAAAAATAAGGATTGAGAGGATTTGAACTCTAGACCTATCTCAAGCAAATGTTCTTAGCAAAATTAAACTAGCCATCTTACCCATTAAAAATGTTAACATAATAAATACATTAATATATATTTAATCCTTTTTAAATATGATTTTTATTTTTATTTTTAAATAAATAAACCAAAATTAAATGCTTTTATTATAAAGAATAACATGCAAGCATTAATTTAAAATTTAAAAATAAAGGATTTTGAATGGCATATGTGAGGTCCACTGCTTGGGTGGAATAAAAAAATAAAATAAAAGCTTTATTTTTTAAATATTTTTATAAAACTATGGACATACCTATTAATTATTTTTGAAGCACATAGTATGCAGATTAATGGCATAGGAAAGGAAGCAGAGGGGATTGTAGGAGATACAGGAGGTCAAAATAGGTTATATAAAGCTTGGAACCACCTCTAAATGGCCCTCCAAAGCACATAGAACCTTCAAAATTTGATTTTGAGCTCAAAAAATGACTGCTAGAATTTATCAGGTTGCACATGGTGGCCACGTGAGATAAATTTTTTTAGTTTGTTGCTTCTCAGGGTCTGAAAATGGCTCCAACAAGGTTAGATATTATAGAAATAGAAAATAAAATTTTAAATTTTATAAAATGGCTGAGAATTCATGTTTTTTAATTTTTTCTTCTTTCATGACTATACAAATTGAAGCATGATGCTTGGGAGGAGACAAAAAATTAAAAAGAGTTGTAGGAGACCAAATTAGGCAAAACAAAGATCAAAATTGTTTATAAGTGATCAAACTAAGCAAATAAAATCATCAAAATTAAGATTTACTACCCAAAATTTGATCTTTCACTATTTTTTAGCTCACACATACTAAAAAATGGCATTTAGAAGGAGAAAGAAAATTTGAAATGAGCTACAAGAGTACAAATCAAGGAAAATAAATATCAAAACTATTTGAAAAAGGCAAAACTAAATAGATGGTGCCCAAAAATATATTTTTAATTCATTTTAGCTTTCTTATGCTAAAAAATGGCACCCTAGGTTGACTTGAACTGCCAAATCTTCAAATAGTAGTTTTAGAGACTTTTGTAAGAGTGTTAGCATGCTAGAAAACATAGATCTAACATTTAAAAATATATTTCAAGCTGTAAAATTTTTAAAAATGAAATATTTACTAATTTTTATGATATTTAGGCCTTCAATAGACCTAAAAAATGGTCCTCAAGATTGATCTTACTTTGAAATAATTGTATTTACTCAGATCTGTAACTAGAGAGCTTTAAACACTTTTATTGAAGATCATTAGATAACATAGAGAAAATTTGAACAATTTTTAATGCTCAAGGAAGAATTTATAGCACATTCAAGACACCCAGGTAGATCTATATTATAAAAATAAGTTTAAAATATGATAAAATATTTAGATCTAAAATATCTAGGCTCTAACAGAAGAAATAAATGAAATAACTTAGTTTTATTGAAAAAAAATCTTCACATTATTTCTTGAACATACCATGGCTTGAAAAATAGATGAATTTAGGCTTGAACACAATCCAAGAAACCCACTCTTTGATCTTGTCTCTTGATCACACATTAATCAGCACTGATATCATGATAGAACAAGAAATACGATTGCAACACTAGCTAGATTTAGATGTGAGACCAATAGTATAGACATTCACCATGAAACAATGAGAGCAAAGTTGAACACACCATAACACAGATATACTGTAGAAAAACTTCATGAAGAGGTAAAAAACCCACCAAGATTATTTTTTATTTGATAAATAAAATATATCTAATATAAGATTTCTTTTATTTCTCTTCTCTCTTTTTCATTACATATTAAAATATAAATCCTTTATTACATAGGTAAGGTAGTCTGTGCATTATAATTGACCTTTTCCAACCACCACTAAATGGGTCCAGCCTCTCCAAAGGTCATTTAATATATTTTATTATTTATTTACATGAGGATAAACTCATGATAAATAATAAAATATATTATTATTTAACTAATGCAATTTAATGTATTAAAGGTACATAGATAACACCACTTGACCATTAATTGTTCCAATAATCCCTGATATTATTCTCACTCCTACTTGGTTTTCTCACTATTTTCCTCACTAGGCCTTTTTAGCAATATGTCAACTTAAATGATCATTTTAACCTATTTTAGATTTGGAAATTGATAAAAAATTTACATGATTATAAAATTAAAGTATCACACATCATCCTCCAATCATTTACATGCTTCGACTTGGTCAACCCTTTTTGTTACATCAAATTTATTAGAAATAAAGGTTTTTTTGTAGCTTTCACTCACTCATCTGATAAACCAATACCACCTAGAGATACTTGGGATAATATTATACATGTTTCAATCACCAAACTAGGTCATCCAATCTATTCTAAGACATTTCCATCAAGATCTTTCATATCGGGTCACTATGAGGGTTTTAGACCAGTTTTCATTATTAACATTTGTTCATACAACTCTATACTTGAAACTAACTCCTAATGATTGGAAATTTTTTTTAGGACCCTTTTCCATCTCTCTTCAAGATCTCAACTTCCCATGCAACATTCACACATGCCAACAAACATCAAAAAGTGTCTCTTGGGTCTTTATCTCTTTATTCTGCACATACATGAGACCTTCAAACTCTTTTTCATGATTTATCCTTCAAATAAATACCTAATACTATAACAACATACTTGAAATAATATTTAAAACCTCAATACATGCTCACATGAGCTCACAAGCCTTTAAACCTGATCATGATACCTCATTTTGCCACCTAGGATCTTAAGACTAGGTCCATGAGAAGACCACTAAAGAAGAACTTACCTCTTTGGCTCACTCTGAGAGTCATGTGAATGACTCAACACCTTTTTCACATGTTTTAACACTACATTATATAACTTTAATCTCATACACATCCATATCATCACTACCATACTTCTACAAGCCATATCCATACTCAAGAACTAGTCCATCAAACAGACCTTCTATGCACCATACTATTTTGAGACCTTCCTGCCACTGTAGATGTACTCTAAAAATAATTATCATTATAAAAAACCTCATACCATTATCAATACTATCACACATATTCTCATAATCCTCAACTCACTTACTTCACTAGGCTTCACTAATTATATGTTTACCAAGATAAGATGAGGCTTCTTAATACATCTTGTGAATAAAGACTTATTATTATGAACTTGGTCAATAATGACCTTATCATAACAAGCACTTCAATAATATATTTTTGATAGTTTCTCATAGTTTAAGCTTAACTGTTAGGTTGTGGAGCTAAAATCTTCACCAAGATGCAAACAAGATAAGTTACAAAGGTTACGGAGGTTGTGGAGAGTTGTAGAATGCGTTGCAGGGAAATCGGCGTCAGTTTGATCAACCGACGTTGGTCAGATAGTAGTGAAGAAGCAACCGGCATCAGTTACCAGTCGGCTGACATCGGTCATGGAGGAGCCGGCGTCGGTAGCCTATACGTGAACATGCAATTTGCATGTTGATTTCGGAGAGTCTATTCTTAGACTGTTAGTTTGCATGTTGAAGGCTAGTTGTAGGCTTGAGTTGCGCATCTAATTATTGTAATTAAGATAGTCTAATTATTATAAGCATAAGATCTATATATGGACTCATGGGATGTATTATAAACTTGTAAACTTGTAGCTAGAGAGTAAGAGAGCAAATAAGCTCCTTCTGAGAGAGGAGAGCAATGGTGTGTTCCTCCTAGTGCCACAGTACCAAGGTGGGTACTGGTTTGGATAATCAGAAGGGTTCTTCGTATTTGTATGATCTTGGTCAGCAAGTGAGCATGGCTTCTTTTAGAGATCTACAATGGTGAGTAAGGTCTAGTGATTTGCAGGTAGCAGCAGAGAGCAGGAGATCTACTTGGAGTACTAGATCATGCTTAAGCCATCATGGTCACTTACCAAGAATCTTTACAAGAGCACCTCTAGGACATAAATGACACTCAATTACCTTTAACATCAATGAAAAAATGAATTCCTCAACACAACAATAAGAACATACCTCAAAAATGGGGTACTCAGGGGATGAACAAATAGGGAGACAATGATTGGTGACACCAAGACATGTGATAAATGTAATTTTTAGTCTTTGATATACAATACTAGTTGCATATGATTGTAGATAGATATATCTTGAGATGTATATGTGATTTGATATCTATCTAGTTTGAATTTTATAGATCTTATGGATGAAGAGATTAGATGGAGATCCCTGGTGATGGGAGTACACCATGATATTCTAGATGGGGTGTTGGCACCATACGACCCCATCACATTGGATTATCCTATGGTACCATCTACCCCAACTCAAGAAGCCTAGTTCAGACTAGTGAGGAAGGTTGAGAGTTAGCTAAAGGCATGTGGAGATAGGATACAACCTGTAACATGGGTGGGAGTAGGAGAGGTGGAGTTTTGGTAGGCCTTAGCTTAGGAGAGATCTGTGTATATGGGTACCACTATCCAGTTGGGACATGTAGAGGCCTAGATGGTCAATCTATAAGGATAGGTAGTAGGGTTGAGATCATTGATAGCCTCTTTACATTTAACTATTTAGAGGTGATATTTTGAGGCATTTATTGGTTGTATGATGAGGCCATAAGATAGATATGATGGGGCCCAACCATAGAGCTGAAATGATGTATTTTTGTACTATTTATATTAAAACACATGATATATATATATATATATATATATATATATATATATAATTTTGATAGTTATATGTTGATCTCATGAGTTATATTTTGGTTGTGGTTGTGGATGCATGGATATATTTCTTTCTATCATATATATTTTGCTTTTGTTTTATATGCTATAGAAAATATGTGTGGTATTTTTTTTAACATTATGTAGTATGCATACATGGTTAAAAAGAAACAGACAAAAAGACTTGGAAAAGTATAATTAATAAAAAACAAATGCACTACACACCATATCATGATGGAAAATGTGTAATAACAAAATATGACTAAGTATAATAAGCCAAAAAATGGTAAACAAGGGGATAAAATGTTTGTAAACCATGAAAAAGATTGGCACCAAATCAAAACAAGTAAAATCACACTAAATCACATTGAGAAGTATGAAAATAATGTAATAAAATGGAAATCACATGAAAAAATAATGGTATTAAAAAAAATCAATTAATTCAATCAATCATACTAAATCACATTGAGAAGTATAAAATAAACATAAAATTGGTAAAAATGATCTGAAATTAATTACACTAATTCAATTCAAAAAGTATAAAAAATTTAAAAAAATGGTTGGATTCTTACATGCAATCAAAAAATGAGAAGATGAATAGTGAAATATTAATGAAGTAATCACATAACATACTAAATAAAGATGAAAATCATGTCAATGACATGTAGCATATAATCAATCACATCTTTTCTCATATTTGACACATTTAATTTCATTGTGACTTGGATATTGGAAAATTTTGTTAGGAAGGCTAGGTCCTATCCATGATCTTACACTATAACGCATAAATGGAACATCAATGAGGTGGAAACAATGTGAAAATATGGTAAAAGGGAAGGTTTGGAATGGTGATGTGAAAATTTTGGTAATTTGTGAGAAAGGCTAGGTCATATCCATGGTTTTATACTGCAACTCACAAATGGAATCCTTAGGGGAGTAAATAATTAAAAAAGTAATATTTGTCAAGGGAAAATATTAGGGTTATAGGGAGTGAAAAAGAAAATGTAAGAAGCATAACTTATGCATCTTGTAAGATCTTAGGAGACATGAGACACACTAAGGACATAAGAAGACACTAAGTGACTAGTGACCATCAATATATAAAGGATACCTATTCACTATAAGCATAAAGCTATGTAGGTAAATAAGTGTGGTACTAAGATCAACTCATGTTTGAGGTTTTGAATAAGGAAAGAAAAATGGACTTAGCTTCCCAAAATGTGTTCTATATTCTTTAGGACCCCTTACAGAGCCATCAATATATTACAAAGATTGGATACTCATGTGAGAAAGTAGGTAGCACTAAGATATTTTTTTATTCTTATTTTCTAATCTACTAGCCTACCACACCATAATAGACCTCATCTCTATCATGAAGCCAACTGTGGAGTTTGAGATTCAATTAGAGAGAGGATTTGTGCTTAGAATCATGTTTTTTAGTGTGATTTGTCTTTTAAAATATTTTAATGTTTCCTTTTAGATCAATGCATTTTGTTAAATGATTTGGATTTTGAATATTTTATGGCTTTTAAGATCTTCCTCCATATGGATTTGGAATGACCAATCATGAGAGATAGGGTGATACACATGAATGAGATTTAGGCTTTGGCTAAAGGAAGCTAAGTATCAAAAGATATCACTAACAAAAACACTTAGGCCTAACTATGAACCAACATTTTATCTCAAGTCTCAACCATGTGTATTCTTAGTTTGTGAAAGGGAGTAAAGGGGAAGAAGGGAGATCCAAAGTGGATCGATAAAAGGATATTGTAATGAGATAAATTATTTCTAAAATAATCACATGGTAAATGAGGAATGACTAAAGGTAGTAATATTTGTATAACCAAGTTACAATAACAATTATCTATGTTTATAGAGATAAGATAGTAAACAATCATGAAAAAAAAAAGGTAAACTTAGAAAATGAACTCAAGAAGAAAAGTATGTAATCATGAATACATAGGAGAACATAAGGAGAATAATGACATCATGAGCAACATGTAATGCAAAACAAAAGTCACTATGTAAGATAGATAAGAATTTAATATAATGTCAAATGATATAAAAATAGATAAATGTAAATTTGGAGCACATGTCTAATCCAAATAAAGAAATAAATGTGAGAACACCATGCTTGTGTTCATAAGTACTGATATATTTGTCTACACACATTATCCATAACATATGATAAGTCTTTATGAAGTTGAATGCAAACTACAACCAAAGTCTCATTGATCATCAAGAAAAGTTGAGAGAATACTTCACGTCAAATCTCCTTGACAAAAAATTAGGAATACTTAAAAGATCATGTTGATGAGGGCCATCATGTAGGGGATGCTTAGAATAATGTATGAGAGTATATTATACATGAGATAAAGGGGTCACCAAAGGTGAATGTGCCACTAGGAAGGAGTCACTAGTGAAAATGGGTCGACAGGTGAGGGAAGGTCCATGGGTGAGGGACTCACGAGTGGAGATGGAACCAAAGGAGGTGGAGCCATAGGGGAAGAAGGGGGAGCCTTATTTTGAGGGTGAACTATGGGAGAAAGTGTAGAAATCACAATAATGGTTATGAGGTGATATTTGATATTTTACTAAAGTATGTGGCAATGATCAGTGTGATGAGTACCACATTAGTGCTAGAGATAATATACCTCTCCATATTTGGGAAGGTATTCAGGAAACACTTTAGGGGGAGGTATATATTACTGCAACTTATGATAATGTGTAGATGAATGATTATCTGTGCTATGGAAGCAATAGATATGCTTGTGAGTAGACTTGGTAGGTGTAATCATATGAGGAGTGGAAACTAAAGTTAATAAATATTGGTATAATGGTCTTAAGTATAATGACTAAAAAATTTATAGATATCAAAATAAGGCTAATCAACCCATTTAGTAGACAAAGGAGAAAGCTACGGTAAAAGAAGTAAACCATCACCAAGAGTAGGTAGGGCTGGTGGAGAGATAGGACAATGCTTGACTAAAGGAGAAATAAGACTGAAAACATGAAGAGACTTAGTTAGAGTGAGAGTGAAAATAGGATCCAAATTGGGATCTACTGAGGGAGGGGTAGAACACATAGAACACTAAATGACAGTTGAAAGCATCTTAGGAATAAGTTAGTTAGATGGGCCTTTGTATCTTATAATATGATAGGGACTAGTCATTATATGATCCATAAATATACTCCTATGAGGTTCTTCAAAAATTGGAGGTGTGCACACCATCCCTACCCTATGATAAAGAGAAATAATATTAAAATTAGGAATGATATAATATGGATTACTAGAAGATATACTAAAAGACTAAAGCAAAGAGGCATGATAATGAATAATTTCAGCATCTCAGGCTTGAAAAAGACCTTCTAAGAATGGATCATTTAAGGTATATCCATCATCATAATCAAGTGTATGAAGATAAATGGCATAGGTAGGGATGACCTTGTCACCTAATGTGGTGTGATGCATGGAATTTTAAGTCTTAGTTAAGATAATGGGTATATCATCACTAGGTGGTTGATGGGAATGAGGTTGTATAGAAGGAGGAAGATTAGAAATGAGATGAGGTGAGAGATCCAAGGATTTAATCTTGAAATTGATCTCATTAAGATTCATCATAATTAGAATGTAGGAGGTTAAGGGGTATTTTTTTGATGAGTTCGGTGTGACCATTGTAACCTCAGGTGGAATTGATAGGAAATTTAAACTATTGAGATTCATGAAATGGAATTATTGTCAAGGGTTAAAGGGTAGGAATATTCAATACACCATAGTATTATTAATTAAAATTCCAAGGATTAGTGTTACATTGAATCATATAAATGGCTCCATTGTGAGGAAATTTGACACATTGGTAGGTAAAGGAGGAAACTACTCTCATGAAATGAGTCCATGGCCTACCAAGTGAAATTTTATAGGATAGAGGAAAGTTGAATATCATCACCTTCATGTAAAAAATGATAGGAGGGATAGTAATGGGGAACCAGACACAACCTAAAGGTGGTATTTGCCTTCAGTCATAGCCTTGTTACATGCTGCATGTGGATTTAATATTACATTTAGAATATCTAAGGGTTTTGATAAAATTAAGATAAATAACACAAGTTCCATAACCCTCATCAATCAAAGCATACTTAACTTAGATATCACCAATTTGGACACAATAGAGGAGGATCATCCACATGAATTATAATCTCATTAGGGATCATGAAAGAAATGGGGAATTTGAGGGAAAGAGAAATGTCCATTGTTTCATCAACATGTATGGACATCTCTTTAAACTATTGTAAAATGTTATCTTCTAATCCAAATAAGGTGTCTTCACATCCTGGTAGGGGAGGATGATGGATGTTCATTTTTAATAAAAGTTTCATAAGATGATTGTGATGTAGAGAGGTTTTCATAAATTTGAGAAATGGGATTTGAGATGGGATACTAGTAAGTTTCATGATAGGATCCCATTAATCATAACCCATAAGAGGATTATTGGAAAAAGGTGCATAATATTGAAGGAGGTCCTCATAAAGAAGAGCCTAAGTGCACTTGATTTTATGTTGATAAGAGGTGGAAGGTTTGATTAGAGGACAAGTTTGCTAATTATCTTGAAAAGATTGGTTAGTTGATGTAGGTTTGGTTTGAGAAGAAGTGTTGATAGAAGTTTGAGTATCATTAGTGATAGTTAAAGAGGATAGAGGAATGGTATAAATGGTATGAAAATTGTTATCCAAGAGAGGTGTTGGAATTGGTTCATCAAAAGATATAAGGTCTTCTTGTCCCAACTCTATTAAGTGAGTTGGAAAAGAGTTTTGGATAACATGAAATGTGCAAGAGAATTGAGGGGTGTGGATGGGTTGAGGATCAATGAAAGCAACCACCTTCTACATATTAGTCATATTAACCACATTTTATTCAAGAGTTAGGTAAATAAGACTATCAACATTATTTGTATAAGGGGTAGGTTTGTCTTGGTTTTTTTGGTGATTCAGAAGAGGATATTTATAGATGGTCAAACAAGAATTATCCTATTTCAAAGCTTGATATTTATTTTGTGTTTCATAGGCTTTGAAGGTAATGTCATAAGCTTGTTAAAATTTAAAAATGATAGAATCATGGTTAAAATTTAGACCAAGAAGAAAATCCATGGTCAAATTATGAAGTTGCCTACAAGTCTCATGAGAATGATCCCAACTAGCATGAAAATAATAAAATTTATTGGGATCATACTATGATTTCATAGGATGAGTGGGATCAAATTATCTCAAAAGAGGCCTTGGTAGATAGTTTTTAAATTATAATAAGGATAAAGGTTTATGAACATTAATGCTATTAGTTGAAGATAAATGAGGATTAGTGATGTGGTTAAGAGGGGAACCTTGTTCCGGAGTCTAATTGGGAATAAAAACTTAAATAGTATGAATGGTATCATAAGAGTTAGTGAAACCATAATTTTTATCATGATGATGATTATTATTGATTAACATGTGAGTACTCATATAATATTGGGATTGATCAAATTAATGCAAGAGGAAATCTTGATGCTTGGCTTGGTAAATGGCTTCTACCAAAGTAGGTGGAAAGAAAGTCTGGACCTAATAATTTAAATTGGGAAAAAGAGAATTGGTGAATAGATGAAAGAGGTTTTCATCTACCATATTATATTCACATTTGTTAGATAAGGTATTCCATAGTTTGATAAAAGCTTATGTGGTTTTGGTCTCAAGTTACTTACAATTGATAAAATGGGCCAAAGTATTCTTAGGGAGATCACTAGTTTGAAACTCTTGGACTAGAGCATTAACTAAATATTTCAAACTAGTGATGGAATGACTTTTGAGTTGGTTGTACCAATCTAAAGCATCACCCATGAGATTTTTTTATAATATATTGGTAGCAACAAAAGTATTTCACTTGACCTAATCTTTATATAGATTTCCAAATGTTTTTAAATGAAGAGTAGGATCGATTGACCCATTTTAAATAATGGTAAGGGTGATACCTCCTATATCGATATTAGAAAATTGAGATGTAAGAGGCTCATTTTGAATATTCTTGACTATTTTGTTAATAAGGGGAGGTTGAGGGATAATATTACCATGGGAATCTTAAAGAGGAGGTGGGGGATCATTTTGGTTATGCGTTCCCCATGGCATCTATTGAGGGTGGTTTTGAAGATGGATAAGATGATTTGGCATTTGCATTATTTGATTTGCATTTTTAGTTTGGAAAGCATTCATTTGATTAATAATTTGTTATAGGAGTTGATGGGTTTGAGTTGTATTATTGGCATTGTTTGGAGGATTGAAATTGGTCGTAGTGGCATGGGTACCATTATGGGTGTTAGTAGTAATTTGAGAAGAATTATTGGTAAGTAAGGAACTAGTGGCATAATTTGTGCTTATGTGGAAAAAGATGTACTAGTAGAGGGATGTGAATAAGAAACACTAGAGGTATTATTACCATGGGTAGAAAATGATGAACTAGTAAAAGAATTGAGAAGAGTGGGTCTTGTAATAGGCCCACTAGATGTAGAATATACCACGTTAGTATAAATACTAGGCATGGAGGTGGAAGAAATCAAAGATGAAGAAGTCATGGTATGAGAAGGGGTAAAAATAGAGGGAAGAGGATGAGAAGCAAAGAAGCTAGTATCTCCTAATCCATGTGAGAATGTAGAAGAAGGTGAATGGGGATCCTTGACTTGACCACTTATCATGAGATGGTAAATAGTAGAAGGATCCTTTCCTCAATGTTGAAGAAATTCATTGATGAAAAATAACATTTATGGGGTATAATATAATTTATGTTGATATTCAAATGATAAGAGAGGATTAAGAATAAAAGAGGAATGAGGAGGAGTCACATAGTTTGTAGTGTGAGTGGCTACATGCACATTACTTTCATCTAGGGTAGGAGACATAAGCTACTTATGGGAGAACCTATTAGGGTTGGTAAGACTCATCATATCTATTGAATTTAAATTAGTGTTATCTTAAAATAGAATGTTCATGATGGAGAGAGGTTTGGGAAGGAATATTTGATGCAAATCAAAAAGATAAGAAGGATAGATAAGAGTTTAGAGTCAACCAATTTGACCTAGTATTGCTAGACAAAAGGTATGCGAGTATAGAGTTAACCAGGTAAAATTAGTACTCTAGATAGAAAAATATATAGTTTAATAAGGATATAGAGTTGATCAGGTCAACTTATTAATATAACCTGATAGGTAGAAAGGAGTACTAGTTTGACCATGTTGACTTAGTACTGCAATCAAGGATAAACATAATTTTTAAGAGACCATGTTGAATAGAATGATAATGTATTGAAAATATAATTTTTTTTACAATGTAATTTAAGTAGGAATTAAAAATTAACACATGAAGAATTGGATCAATGAGAATGATCTAATTTGGGCACACAACACAAAACTTTGCACCAACACTGGCAATACAACTTATAATGAGTAGAGAGCAAGTAGTCAACTGAATAGTAAATAATAATTAAGTGGTCACACTGAGTGTTATTAAATTATTATAAAGTGTTAGTTTAAGTTTGATAGGGAAGTTTATTAAAAATAATGAACTAAAAATCAATCTATGGATGGTTTCAAGATATTTAAGATGAAAGGGGTCTATGTTAGCAATGGTACTAGATTGGTATTAGGGATTTACCCCTTCACTTCATAATCCCATAATGATTAGGATGTCATGTGCTTTTAAAATATATACCATTAACCATGTATTTATACTTGGCCAAAAAATCAAGTCAGCTTCACCCTTGGTGATGAAATACAAGTAGGTAGGGCTTGGATAGATAAATGTTTAAAAGCATTTTAAAATTTGTGATTTGGTAGTGTGTGAAAAAAGAGAAAAATAGTGAAACTAAATGATACATTGAAAAACCACCTAATTAGAATATGTGAGCTATTCTAAGCATGTAAAAAACTAAAAATGAAAGTGTGAATTAATTACTAGCATATAGTTGTTAATTCCTAGTTTAAGACTAGTACAGAGTCAATTTAAATGACACTGTATGTAAATATTATAGAATAGAGTCAATAGAGTCACTATTATACTATAGAAGAAAGATCCCTTAATAACTCAGTTGACCAAGTTGACTTAGTACTATAGACATAAGACATGCTACAGAACTAAGTTGACTAGGTCAACTTAGTTTACTATAGGATTATAATTTTGAAGATTACAAACTTACACAAAATAAAAATGTAATGAAGTACTGAATTGAAAGAGAGAGAAAGAAAGGAACCTTCGTGGGTTGGAAGATGTTGAGGATTGTAAATTTTCTATTGAAGTGCCTTCAATACTATTTACAAAATTTACCAACTATGTTGACCTATTTGATCTAGTAACCTGTATCTGATGAAGACATGCACAGAAAGAATAGAGTTATTTTGATGTGACTATGTGTTAAACCTATACACAAAATTTAGAACTATACTAGCTTGGTTGATCTAGTATCATAACTATAAAAAATAATAAAATAATTGAAATAAAGAGCATGAAATAAAACCTACAAGGGTTAGATTCATGTCAGTCTCATCAGAATGTATGCAATAAGAAATGCATCAGATATATAAATCAATTGTAGCTCAAAGAAGATAGATCCTAATTACACTTTTTATTGGAGATACATTATATAATTCAGGTCATGACCAATATGGATCTATTAGACCTATCCAAGGGATCTCTTACCACAATAATATCACTAGAGAAGGTTTTAAAGCCTCTAGTCAAGCAAAACTATGCAATAATCCTAACTAGGTCATATGTTTTCATATTCATTAAACTAATAACAAATAAAGAAAAATATAATCTAGTTCTCACCAAAGCTTTTGACATAAAGTTGGGGTAATAAATAATAAAATTAAACATGCAGAGAAGACATATACTCATGTCAATGTATATAGAATCCTAATACATGAAAAATAAGTGTAAATACATATCTATATATTCTTACAAAGGAGGAACAAAGTTAAGAATACTTACCTTTGAATACAAACCTACAAAGCCTTAATATCTCCCTTATCCAAGGTGATTTACAAGAGGTTTTTTTGGTATGTAAAGATGATAAGGATAAATCAGCTCTAGGCTACATAGCCTATCAATGCATCCAAAATACTTTTCCACAAGATAAGATCCATATATCCAAATAAAGTATGAAACCCTAAGCTTGCTCCTCAAGTAGAATGGTGGATAAGAAGATGCATAATATATATTATTTCTTCTTCTCTTTTCTTATAAATAGAAAAATTATTGTGTTTATATAGGTAGATCTAACCTAAAACTCTTCTAAAATTTTTAGCCAATAAGGTCGCCCTGGTCAACCTAGTATTGAAATTGACAAAAAATTACTAGGTTACAGACTAGGTCAGCCAGGGGCTGACATAGACCCTTAATAAATTTTGTGAATAAGAATACAAGGTTGACATAATTGACATAGTCGTGTAAACTATCAAAAGGGATTTAGGTTAGGAAAAGGGATAATGAAGGTGGTAAAAGACTAGAGGAGTGTGAAAAATAGGAGGCAAAGCTTAGGGGGAAGATTTTTAGGAGATAAGTGTGTAGATAGCAAGTGGTAAAAGGGAACAAAATCTTTCAAATCACTAATGGTCTGCCCACCCCTTTCGTAGTGCACCCTTTAGGGCGTGCACTCAGAGAGATTGAGACTCGATGGGTTCTTTCATGATAAAGAGTATCAATAATTAATAAAAAATTGAATATAGTATATGTATACAGGTCTTTTGGATGGTTACTAACACATAAAAAACCTTATTAAATCCTTTCACATGTCATTTGGATGTGTCTTAACAACATAATTCAATAATCATAACATATGAGTCATAGTTTCATAGTCACTTTTCTAAAAGATGAGCACTATGCAAAATGGGGTTTTACATCCCCCTTCCCTTAAAAAAACTTCCACCTAGAAGTCACTGAAAGAGGAGATGATACCAAGTCCTCAAAAGTGCAACATCTTACCAAGTTGTTATAGATTCATCATATTTTTTCCATTAGACCTTGACCTGATCCAAGTATCTACCTTAGAGTGCCAACATCTTATGCGTTAAGATCTTGATGGGATCCAAAGTTATAAGCCCATTAGTCTCAACTTATAAGGACACATAATCCAATATATGAATGATATCAATAACATACTAACACAAAATAGAAACATGGAATACATTGTGAACATGAGATAGACTAGGTGGTGATGCTAGTTAATAAGCTACTAGTTTAACTCTTTCCATGATCTCAAATGGTCTAAAAAAATGAGGTGCCAAATTTGAACCTTTTTAATAATAGATTATGATCTTATTGGGTTTCAACCTAAATAAAACCTTATCACCAAAATTAAAATGTTGATCAATTATATTTGCATTTGCACACTTATTTTGTCAATACTTGGTAATCTCTAGATACTATTTAATCTTAACCACTTATGACTCCATGTCTTCCAACATGGAAGGGCTAATCATGAATCTATATTTAAGTCAATCCTAAGTCAATATGGTTATATAGGCTTGACCATACAAAGCTTAGAAAGGTTTCATATAACCATATAAGCTTAGAAAGGTTCCAAAGGTTCCTAAGTCAAGATATAGATAATCCTCCCAATGAGATTGCTGGTCTATAACATACTTGCGCAACATGATTTATAAGACCTGATTGACTCTCTTAGTCTAACCATTAGTATTAAAGTGATAGGAAGTACTAAAATTAACCTGAGTCCCCAATAATTTATGTAAAGAAGTCCAAAAGTGAGAAGTAAAAATTGTATCTTGATCTGAAATAATCTTACAGAGAATCTCATGTAATCTAACAACATCATCCAGAAAGACCTTTGCCACTGACTTGGCATTATAAGTGGTATTCATGGGAGAAAAGTGGTAAACTTTGGTCAACTTATCCACAGTGACCATGACTATGCCATGATGGTACAAAGTAGGCAATCCTATTATAAAATCCATGAAGATGGTGTCTATTGAGCATTGTTCCTTTTGTTTAAATTTTGGCATTGATGTCAAAGAATCTTAAGAAAAGTGTACATGAGGTCAAGGTATAAGAGGATCAAGAAGTGTTTTAAGGTCAGTTGTCAAGTTTTAAGAGCTTGAAAAGCCTAATCATGACACTAGGCATTGCATGAAGAGACCCTGTGAGAAGGTGTGAACTTGGTGGCTTGGTGAGATGAATGAAAATAAGAATAAGAGTCTATTTTAGGTTGTTTGAGCATGAATATGAGGCATTGGAACAATCATTAGAGTCTTAGAGTGAGCCTATAGGGGTATGACCTATAGACCTAGTATGCAACTAGACCACCTCTAAACCCCATTTAACCTAATGAGGCATCATGATCTATTTTCAAGGCATATGAATGATGTTTGAATTTTTTTGAGATTGTGAGATGTTTTTTGATCATTTAAGTGACATGGATAGTGCATGGAAAAAATCTTGAATGTCATTTTCAAGGCCTAAAGTGGTTTGTAGGTCAAGGTGTAAACAAGCAAAAAGAGAGATGGTCAAAAAATGAGGTATAAGGTTATATTTCCAAGATGATAATGATAATATGAAAAATTTTAATGGTGTGACAAATTTTCCTAGGTGTGTTGACCAAGTTTAAGGTCATGGTTTGTAAGAAAAGGCTTGAAAAAGTGTTTTGAGGTCTCTCGAGTGCACAAAATGAAGGGTTCTCAACCCCAGAAAGACTTTAAAGTGTTCATTGACATGTGTAACCTATACATGAGAATTTCAGATCTTGAGAAGAGATGGGGAAGGGTCATATCTAAGATATTTGGGAATTATTTTTAGAAATGAGGGACAATCTTTTATGGATAATTGTTAACACCAAAAATAGTGTTAACCCTCTCTAAAACCATAACAATGATCCAATGTAAAATATATTGTTCCAAAGTTCTAAGAATAGATTTTTATGGATATTTTTGTGATTATATGTTATATTAAATTCTCCCAAGTATCTCTAGGTGTGATTGGTTTGATAAGTGAGTGAAACTTATAGAAAAGACCTTATTTATCAAAGATTTATTATAACAGTCAAAGTTGATAAATGGATTGAGGAAAAATATTGAGACTTATATTTGATTTACATGGTGATTTTTGAGTAGGTTATATACTTAAGGTGTGATAAACTGATCATCCAAGTTGAGTAGTCACTAACAGACCTAATGGTGTAAATAATGAAAAAACTAGGTAGAAGTGAGAAGTTGATTAATAATGTGTTATCATGGATTAGGGATGAATCCAAGTGCATAAAGAAGTTTTTAAATACATATAATATATTTAAATATTGGATATATATTTTGGAGATCAGTGAATATGGTGAAAATTTTGCTCCTAAGTTGATCTATCTAGTTCAAATGAGATAGTAAGGTACAAGACTATGAGATTGGTATACAAGACCAATATTGCCATTTGACCATAATATCTATATATTTGAAAATGTTATGATGACCTATAGGATCATATAAATTAATTTAAAGTCTCTAAAATTGTTTTTACATGTGGTTTAGATCATTATTTCCATGACTGTGTTTTAAGGCTAGTTGGAAGTTCTAAGTGGGATACTTGCAGAGAAGGGTTTGAGACCTTTTTCCCTATGTAATGAAGTCTAATTAACTTGGATAAGTTTTTTATGTCTTTTAGTTTCTATGTATATTATTTATTTTCATTTTTTTTGAAAAAATTGTGATTTTACTTTAGTTGTCTGAGACAAACTTTTTGGGTATGCACATGCCTAATTGTGAATAGTGTTAATGGCATGCTTCAAGTGGTGGTTAGAGATAAAAGGTGTCATGTAATTTAGATGAGATTTTTATGGATATATTTTAGTGAAATATGATATGTTATTACTATGTGAAGAGTTTGAAAGTTTTCTAAGGATTTCAAAGGGTGATGTGTGCTAATGAAGGCCTAATTGAATTAGGTCTCCTTAAGGCCTAAAAGAGATTTTTGGTCCTATATGATATGAATAACCTATTTTAATGTTTTATTAATGTTTTTGGCATGTAATAAGGATTATTTTATGGGAAATTTAAATTTTCAACTGTGTATGGCCAACCAAGGGGTGTATGAGCAAGAACCTAGTATAAGTACAAGGCCTAATAGGCCAAATTGACTAGTTAAAGGATGAGTGAGTTGAAATGGAAGATATAAAACTTTGAAGAGATAAAAAGGGTCCTATATAACTTCATAAGGGTGCATATAAAATATCATGAAGATATAATATGACTATCAAGGTCAAATGAACTAATCTATCTTGAAGAGACCTAGTTGAGTGAAGGACTCGAGAAGATAGTTTGAGAGGGAAGAGATAAAAATGTGGTCATAATTATTTGTGGTCATATGTACTAAATGTGATCAAGGAAATTAGTGGTTGTGTTGGTTTTGAGTAATCTAGTGGGTTGGTGCCTCCTTGAAAGTAGATGATTGCTAAAGCCTAGTCAAGTGGATGCTTGGCTAATTGGGATTGGTGTTCCAAGTGAAGTTGGTGCTTAAATAAATATTTATATTTTTATCATAGGACTATATTAAATTTACATCATTAGTGGGTTTTATTTCTATTGAGGGTTCCCACTCAAATTAGTGTTCTATGAGTTATGCTCTTGTTTCATGCTCATGGCTTTTATTGTGTTGCTAGTTCACTATATTATTTTGATAGTTCTTGAATGATAAAGTAAAGTTTAAATTTTTTTAAAAGATTTATTTACCCCCATTTCATTCATTTTTCTTCCAATAATTGGTATCAGAGACTAGTCCTTTGAGGAAAGTCTAATAGCTTGAAAGTGATCATAAGAATCACAAGAATGTATTCTAATCCATAAGAAGAAGACAACATGTATGATGAAGAAGTATAATATGATAGTGAAGAAGGAGAAGCTAAATTATACCTTGATGATGAGCTCATAAGTTCCCTTGATGATTTAAAACATCAAAATAAGACTATCAAGGATCTCAAGAGTTAGTTAGAAGGGTCAACACAAGGTTTAAGTCCAAGGAAATTGAGTATGACCATTCAAAGACAAAGCTAGATTATTTAAAGATTGAGCATGATAAACTCATAGAAAAAATGAGAAAGTTTGAGAGAGAGCATGAGAAGTCAGAATAAGTAAAGAGTACCAACATGAAGAGACTAATCAAGCAACCCAATTCAATAAAAGATAAGTCATCATGGAACCATGGTAAGTACATGAATATTGTTTACAACATCTATCATAATATAAGACACATTACAAGATTCTGCTCTAATAGAGTTAGAAGGCCCACAAGATTCAATAATACATATGAATCTCCTATAACGAATAAGAAAGATCAAACATTGGTATAGAATCTAAATCAAGTTAGGATGGATCATATAAAGCTCAAGAGGCAAGATGTACTATTTGCTAAGGAGGAAAAAAAGACCAAAGTGGATTCTATGCTAGCTCAGACTATCTTTCACATTCAAGATGAAGGCATGAAATGGTATATAAATAGTAGTTTCTCAAGCCACATGATAGGAGACATAAATAAGTTCATCTCATTAATGAAGAATGTTATATGAATAGTGAGGTTTAGAGATAACACAACTACCAATATAGTTGACAAGGTGTCTTAAGTTTGGATAATGGAAAGACAAAGACATAAAATGTGTTATATGTGAATGGTATGAAACATAACCTAATTATTGTAAATAAAATGTGAAATTAAGGACACACATTAAAATTTCATGATAGAGGGTGTGAGATGAGGAGAGCCAAATCAGGAAGGCTAATTGCCAATGCCAAGAGGACTAATAACAACCTATATGTATTTAATGAGATTAAGAAGGAGAGATGCTTCATGACTAGGAAAAGTTGGCTATATTATAGAAGGTTATGTCACTTAAACTTTGATAACCTAGTCAAGAGTAATACTAAGAAGTCTATGAAGAACATACCTAAGATCATCAAACCTATAAACATACTTTGCAAGGCATATCAACATGGTAATTAGACTAGAAGAAGATTCAGGTCCAAGGAGTACTCTAATAAAATACCCTTGGAGTTAATACATACTGATCTCTATGGGCCTTAAAAAATTCAAATAATTCAAGGAGATATATACTTCATGTTACTCATTGATCATTACACAAGAATTACTTGGGTTACATTCTTGAAAAAAATCAGGACTTAAGAAGTTCAAGGCATTCAAGTCTCTTGTTAAGAATGAGAAGAATGGGAAGATCAAGTGCCTAAGATATGATAGAGGATGAGAGTTTTGGTCCAATGAGTTTTATGAATTCTATGAGGTTCATAGAATAAGAAGATAATTCTCAGTAGCTGGGACACCTCAGTAGAATGGGGTAGTGGAAGGGAAGAATATGATAGTTCAAGAGATGGCTAGAACTATGATAAATGAGTCTCTATTATCTAATGGATATTGGAGAGAGGTATCAAGAGCTATATCTACATTTTGAATAGAGGAAAGAAACGTACTAATGGTAATAAGAATCCTTATGAGCTATGAAAGGGCATATGTACCAATGTAGAATACTTTAGACTATTTGGGAGAAAATGTTTCATCAAAAGAGATGATGAAGACTTGGGAAAGTTTGAATCTAGTTCTGATGAAGGCATATTAGTAACACACTCATCAATGAGCTTAGTTTATATATGTTATAATAAGATACTACAAAATATAGTAGAAAACACCAATGTAAAGATTGATGAGATAAGGAAATCTCACTCACAGTCAAAGAAAAATTTAGATAATCTAGACTTTAAGAACATAGAGGAAACTATAGAAGTTGATGAGGAAGAAGAAGTTGAAGAGAGAAAAAACTCAAAAGGACCCTCAAGACATATTTAAAGAGATCACCTTGATTCTCAAATCATTGGCAATAAGAATGCATGTATGCAAATAAAGAGAAGATTGGAAAGTAATCACTCATTGTGATATCAAACATTTATCAACCTTTCCTCAATCTTCTCTTAAGTTGCATCATAGTGATCATGTGAAGGGAAACATGTCTCTTGAGCCCTGATATTATCATGGAAGTCCCAAGGTCATCCTCACATTCAATATCCTTGTCATGACAACTCAATTTGGCCTTATGAATTGAAAGCTAATCCATTCCAAAGACAACATCATATGTTTCCAAAGGAATTATGTGTAAGTCCATGATAGTGGAAAAGACACCCAAGTCTAAAAATCAATTGCTTAACTTTCCAACTACATGACAACCACTAACCCACAATGGTCTAAGATAAAAGGTGATATTAAGGAGTCAAAAGATCCTAAATCAAACTAAATAGAAATTAAAATTCTTTATATCATACCTATGGTCTCTATGACCATGTCTTGGTGCTCAACTTGGTGGTAATCTACCACTACATATGTTGTGAGAAACTCATTTAATTAGTTCTTGCTTTACTACAACCAAGCATAAGCATGGGATGTTCCCTTTATGCTCAAGCTTTGATCACTCAGTTGAAATATCATCAATCCACTTAAGATATAGACCTTATGTGCTCACCTGAAGTGTAACTGAGAAGGAACTTAGGCCCAGATTGGGCTAGTTGTGCCATGACATGAGACTTCAATTAGGGGACTTAAGACATTTGACAAAACTCAAGGTAGACCCATAGGTGCATGCCTTTTAGGGACTAAACCTAGTGTCATATAGGTGATTATGAGATTATAAGGCTACTTTTACTCATTTTAGACATATGTGAATTACACAAATATTAGGTTATTGGTGCAAACCTATACTCATTCATCATACTAAATAATGGTGATGTCATGAAAGTTTATAGGGACTCCATTAAAATAGTAAAACTATCAAAATGTATGAACCCACACCATGCTTAAAACATTAATTCACAAATTTGATTCAAAGGTATGACATTATAAATATACACATTCTATTAACAATAAGAAAAACATGAAAACCTAACATAGTTTATGCAAATGCATATCACTCTTCATTTGATCAAAGTCCATAACAAAGTTTCTATTCATATCATAATATTAACAACCTAGAGGCTCATAAATGAGCTTGGGTAATTACAAGTGGAGCCAAATGACCTCCATACTATTCCTAAGCCTTAATGGATACCAAAGCTATGTCTACAGATAAATTATTTTTCTAGAGCTTTATTACCATTCTTCATCTCTTAGCCTCTTTTGGATCGAGCTCCTTAAATAAGCATTCAAGATAATATTTACCAGGGTGGAAGTTTCACACTAGGTACTGAACTAGAACTTAGTCATCATAACCCTCAGCTCCATGACTTCATGAAATCTACACTGCAGCTTCCACATCTCTTCAAATCCTTGAATATTCCTTAAGTATTTGGGAGATAGCTGGTCACCTGCCAGCTAGTCAAAGATATGCATTGTAACTTCCAACTAGATATAAAAATCTTAAAGTCTAATCACTTGATAAAATTATCCTCTCATGCCTAGGTGGATACAATGTTATTGTGAATCCTCTACTAATGGGTTAGGGGCCCAACATTACCCCATACAAAAAATTTAGTCCACCCGTAGACTAAGATATTAAAATCTTGGAAATTCTGATCTTAGGTACATTCACCTTGATTTTAGCATTGAAGTCTTAAAATCTCTTAATGACTAGCTTGATTTATTTAAAGTCATTGACTATCTCAGAGGATTCAACAGTGAACACAAGCACCTTCATTTTATCTAGATCCTTATAGAAGGCCTTGACATTGGTTTTTGCCTTTTCCAAACTTTCATTTAAGATCTCTCCTTACTCACATGCCTTAGTATGTAGAGTACATAATAATTATTCCAAGGTTTGATCCTATTCCTTGATCTAGTTATTAATCACGTTCATGTTTCCCATGATTTGCATCTGCTCAACCCTACTTAGCAAGTACATTTGAGCCATCAACTTCTCCTTCTTTGTCTTCACCTATTTTAGATACACATTTATTACTAAGGATTGGTTGGAGAAGCTTAATAAATTGGTGTCTTATACCTCCACACCCTCTTTCAATTTTGTGAAGAGATCTTCTACCTCTTAGAGTTTATCAGATATCTATTTTTGCATTTCAATGCCAGGGTCTTCTTCTTCATCTTCTTCCTAAACTGGCTCAGGTTGTAGCCTTAGGAGCATTTTCGCCAGCAACACACAAATTTTATTAACCTCTAAATGGCTTGAATTGTTGATCCCACCTAGAAGAGATGGTTCGGCCACCTATATGTGCTCATAGAATTGTTGCAACTTGAATTTTTTGGTATGTGCCTCATACTTAGCTTCTTTGAGGAGCCTTTTCCATTTTCTCACCTTGCTGTCATTGATGATGTTTTGGTGCAAAAATTATATGGCCATCCTTATTAGTGTATTCCTAGATTGTACTTGGTTCATGGCATGAGGGAAAATAAGGAGGGAATCTTACCCTTCTTCAAGATCTTCTAAGATCGAAGTAGCCACTCTAGGTACCTTAAATTAGGGTGCAGTTATATAGTGGTCTAGCATAAATGAGAGTTTTTGGTGCATCCTAGTCATGGTGGATTAGGAGGCATAGTTTCATACATGTAGATATCTTCATATACCCAATTATTCTATACCATATCCATTATATTTAGCTCTTTGTCATCCTTCTTGATGATGGCCTTTTATGTCTGTACTTCTTCCTCTTCACTAGTGCCCCATTCTCTTTAGTGCTCTCCTATGAAGATTCACTAGTGCTCTCCTTAGACTTCTTTCCTTGTCTATTTCCTCATCATTATATATTTTCAATACTTACCTCTAGGGTAACTCCTTTGGCACCAACATCACCTTGTTGCTATTATGTCTCCTTCACCATCTCTATTTATTGTTCTAAGACACTTGTATTTCCTTTATTTTGTCTAGACATCCCTTCACTACTTGGGTGTGCCTCTTGTGAAACTTCTAATTTCCTAATGGGGTTACTTGGCACTTGCCTAATCACTTCAATTGATCATCTTACACTTATGGGAACCTTTAATTCCATTTTTTATAACTTGACCTTTTTCTTCTCTTGCTCAAGCCTTCACTTCACTTCAAGCACCAAAGCTTTGTTGAAATCCTCCTCACTCAATCCCATCTTCTTCTAATACACTCTTTTCTCCTTGAATATTTGAAGAGGTGGAGGGGAGGCCTCCTTGATGGATGTCAACACTATTCCTTAGAGGGATTATTATCAAGGTGGCACTAGATGTGAGGCTCTTTATTTCCTCTATTACTTGTAACACGATGATCACACTGATTTACAAGGCCTTCTACACATTTTTCATGCTAATCTCCTCTTCTCCTTCCCCTATCTGTATGATATAGGTCCTTGCTTTATCTTCTTACATCTCCTCATCTATTATGGGTGCTAGGGTTGCCTCTCTCTTCATATCTATAAGAGTTATAGTAGGGAATGCTATAGGTCTCTTAGAATTTTTCTTTGGCTTCTTATAGGAAGAAGCACCTTCTTGATTGAAGGTCACATGCTTATTTAGAGATGGGGTGTAATTGGTTATTCAAAGGTAATTTTTAACTGAATGCACTCCATGATCTCTTATAGCTTCTCATCCTATTTCCTTTAGAGTGTCTTCTCCTATAGTTTTGGTACAACCTTCCTTTCATTTATGACTAGGAGGGGATCATCATCATCCTTTCTAGGATTACCACCATTTTTTGTGGCTTCATCTCATAATAGAGGTTAAATATCCTTCCATTTATTATTACCCTCTAGAGGGGATGGATGTCTATCATATCATTGTCATCTTCCTCATCTTTGGTGGCCTTGGATTCAAGGCACATAAAATGACACCTAATCATGCTCATGTCATAATCCATAATCTTGATCAGGATCTCAAGCTATTTTACATCTAGGATTCTCCTTAGTTACACCATGAAGTACTTGGATAAGAATGCATAAGGCAACTAAAGCCATCTTGATAGATTCCCATCTATGAGTACTAGGTGCACCACATAGAAGTAAAACATCATGACAAAGGTTGCCATTCCCCCAAGTTGTTGGGGAAGCTCTAAAGGATGTACTGCTCCTTCCCAAAGGCTTCTATGTACCTATAAAACCACCCTTATACCTTGATATTTTACTTATGTGAGAAGATGAATGGGAAAATGAAGTCCTAGTACTTCATTGTAGTGGACTCATGGCCAGGTTAGAATACCCATAGGTGGTCATCATCACCATTTGACATACTTATCTCTTCCATTACTAAAAGAATTAGTATATACCCCCATCAAAGGGTCTCACATGCTTCATGGAACTCTATTGCATTCTTGACTATCTCCTCTACAATAAACATAGAGATGTTGAATCTCACTCCTCACACCATATGGTGGGCAATGCATAAGAAGGTCTTACTAATATTAGACCACTAGCTTCCAATGCAAAATTTATCACTAATAAGGTGCACCATTGTCCTTATTTTGGGGTCTTAGATATCTTTGATGGGAATGTAAACCATAACTTGTAGTAGCCTATGATATTTATGACCCTTTCTATCTCTACCTCATCCTCCATCACATCTCAGATGTCTGCTACTATGTTAGGTAACCCTATGATTCTGTAAATGAGGCTAGATAAAATCCTCATCCACCATCCAACAAAGGATAATTGGTCACTATGTACTTGTGAGAGGAGGAAATGCACCAAGTCTTATGACTTATCAGAGCTTGATAGTTTGAATAGTTGTGTCATACCTATTATTTGTAATTTATCTCAAATGGAGACATCAAAGAGCATGGTGCTTTCCTTGGTCTTATTCTTAGTGTCTACCATCTAGTCTTTGATCAATTATTGAAGGTTACTACCTATTTTATGATTATAGTCCTTAAGTTTGCACATATGTGTAAATGATACCCACTTTTCCCCCACCATGACATTTGGGGGGTATTTCATCTCTCTATAGGTGAGATTTACACTTGCTCTAGGTCTATTTCAGTGACACTCATGGCTTCCACCATTTTCATCTCTAGTTTCATGGTGGCTATTTCCCTCACTACCCATGCTTTCTCTATCTTTTTATACCTATAGAGGACCTATTCTTAGCCTCTTCTTTCCCAACCTAAACTTGTTACTATTGAAATGGAGTTGATTGATTTTACTAAATCCAAAAATCATGCTTGGCACTACTTCACAATCATGGGAAATATAATTGTGTATTTAGCTATCAAGTTTCCTACCTAGTTAATGGCAACCTAGTCATTCTGCTAGAATCCTGCTCCTCTATTTCTCTACCAACTTCTCTTTGGTCAACTCCCTTTATTTTCAAGGTGAAATGAAATCATCTATGTGGTTTTTGGATTTCACTTGGGGAGCTATGGGGGAACATGTTCTTTCTAGTGGCATCTTCTAGTTTCAATGGCTTCAGCTCTTTTCTCTATTTTGAACTCTTACAAATGTTAGTAACCTTTTTAAGTTTACCATCTACCATTTTATTTGTTATTTATTGTTAGAGGTACAATAATTGAGAGGGGGTAAATCAATGAGCCCACATATTTCAATTTCAATTACAGTCCTTTCAAACTAATAAATAATTAGCATATATCAACATGAGCAAGCCACATTAACAAGAGAGCTCTTTCATTCAATGCTTACACAAGATCAAACACATAACACATAGTTCCTATGGGAAACCCTCATGCGGAATAAAACCTAGTCTCAAGCCTACAACACATGGAATTTTATCCTATAACAAATTTTAAATAAAAGACTAGTTAACTCCTTAAGACCAATAAACCTTGATCATGTCTTCTTGACCAAAGGCCTTTAGTGAAACACCTATTTCACAAGGAGAAACTAAACCTAAGGAATATCAACTCTTTTAGACCCTCCTTTGAAGTGAACACTTACACCTTAGAAATTATGTCTTCAACACCTGATGATGGATCTCTATTTATCTAACCCTAGCATAAAATTTCTCTCTATCTCATACAAGCCTCTCACATAGGCATGCCTCAATCTCTCTTCTTCTTCTCTCAAATTGTCCTCATATGCACACTCAAACCTCTTTGCATATACTCAAACTATAAGATCACTATCAATACATAAAAAATATGACCTATAAGTCATACACATAGTCTTCAATCTACTCTACTTATCAACTCATCAACTAGGAACTCTACCTCTTTTTCACTCCATAACTCTCACATGTATACCTTGCACAAGTCTCACACAAAAGTATAGAAACCAAAACATTTGGTTTCAATATATATAGAGAAATTATGAATTATCAAGTCCATAATATTTCCTTGTCAACCACAAAACATGCCTTCACCCTTAATGCATCTCACATGGGTCACACTTAAGCACAATCCACTTTCAAATAGGCCTAAGTCACTTTTAGGTCTTATGGAGATCCATTCAACTATTTGACACTTATTTGAGAAAAATAAGAAAAAAAACCACTTTCCAAAAGCATGGAATAATTATATAGGTCGTTCTTTAATGCCAATAACCAACATAGTACCCTTTTGATTAAGCATAATTTTCTCAAACAACATTCTATGCACACAATCATTATGAGGGAATACATAGTTAGATTATAATCTTTTATTCATATTGAATAAAATTGGTAAATCCTTCATAATTCACATAGAGAATAATTATGGAGTCTACAATACTCCCAAATAGCTAATTCATCATTAAACATTGAAACAATATCAATTACCCTTCTCAGTTTACCTGTAGAACATAGTCAAACACAAAGTCAAATTTGAAACTCAATATCTTTGTCTATACATATAATTATACCTTAAAATTTATATTTAAAGATACACCTTTGAATCCTTCAAAACTTCACTTTTTACACTATAAGAAAATTTTGCGTAGATCAAAATATATGGCACAAAAACTAGACATGGTCTTTTCCTTTGCAAAATTCAAATTCAAACAATCATAGTTAAACCTCAAATAGTTGACCTCATCCCATGAAATCTTGAAATATTAAATAAAAATGCACTATTTTATTTCTATGTATCAGTTAGGTCTTTATATTATAACATTCACCATTCAATCTTTCTTAGAACCTCCATGATCATGACACTTGGCACCCTCATGTGCTTTCGGAACACTTTAACTGTTAAACATCATGCAATTCTTATCATCTCACTAAACACACACCATTAGATCAAAACTATAAAATCTCTTGTGAACCATTAGATCTTCATTTGGTATTAATATTTAACTCATTTAAAATATACTAAGTATGAGGACCATTGCAATCTATCTAAGAAGCCAACTTTGAACCTCAATAACTTTTACATCATTTATTTACATGATTTTAAATTTATACCATATGATAACCTCACATAGGAGAGTCCAAAAATGTGATAAATTGATCCTATAACCCTCACATGTGTGAGATATAATACATTAAAATGATCACTCAATTTTTTTTCCATAGCACCAACTATGTCAAAAACTTATTTGGAAGGCCAACTTTGAACATGCATATCTTTCACTGCACTTCGATGCTTGACCTAAAAGTTAGCAAAAATAAAATAGGAAAAAAATTGAATAAACCCATATGATCATATTTTTATGAAATGTCCATATGTGGAAAATATTCCATCATAAAACTATTTACTTGGTTATTTCTTACCTCATGCAAATCTGGTTATGGGAAAATAATGTCAAACTGCCTGGGAGCCCAAATTTGTACTTGCATATATTTTGATGTACTTTGGTGCATGATATGAAATTTAGTAAAATAAAATATGGATTAATATGATAAAAAATATATGACCAACTCCCCTTGAATCATCCACACGTGGTAATGGTGATGTTATCAATCTACCTACTCAGATTTTCTACCACTAGACCTAAAATGTCTAGATGAAAACAATGATGAATCAGGTGAATTCTAATCATGCACAAAAGCACTCAAACCATTATTTACTTATGATAGGACCCTTTTATCATTTTCAAATCACCATACTCATCCCTAAACATTTATAACTTCCATGACATCACCATGACATTATTAACAAATATCCAATATTTTAATCTACCACATTTATGGTTGGTGGTGTTTAGATTCTTGAAATTTGTTAAACTTATAAAATATACTCAAATCTAATGACAACTACTCATTTATTATGGATCTTTGTTCTTCCACCATTGTAGCATTAAATTTGATAACAATTTATTTAGTGAAGTGATAAGTAATTAAAATGGTCACTTCCCTCAAACTATTGGTTGGGTGCCATATATTATAATGGTCATTATCTTATGTTTTATTTAATTTGGCATGACCTTCACCCTTCTTATGACAACTTGGGTGTAACACTTCACATGCACATGATTCAGCCTCCTCCATTCTATCTCTTCTCAGTGTGTCACTTCCTTTCAATCATGAATCTATTTCTTGGTCAATTTATCTATGATTTCATGTCTCTTTATTTGGCCCTACGTAACCTATATAAATCCTTATGCTAGTCCTCTAGTGCTTCATTATCTTCTCTTGATCTCAGGTACATGAACACCTTATGTGCCTTTCCTTATTAATTCATATTTATAGGTTTTTGACCTAGAAAACTTCATGCATGCAAAAAAATTTAGGTGTTTAGCATCAATAACTTAAAAGTGATAGGGTTTGACTCATTTTATAGGATTTATGTGGGTGTAAGTACCAAAAAATTTGTCCTATAGACCTGAAAGTGCCACACTTATTCACACAATAGAAACACACATAAAGAAAAGATTTGGATTACACCAATTTTATTATGTTAAAAATAAAACAAACAAATTTTGACTAGGAATCTAGTCTTAGATGGTGAAATTTCCATCCTAGTGATGGTTTGTTTTCAATTTCTTGCCATTCAAATGCCCAGGGAGCATTTCACCAGTCAACGTACACAACTTATAGGAACTTGTCTTTAATGTACTATGGATGATATAAGGTCTCATACACCTAATCTATAAATTTCTTAGGTGATTGAGGTACTTAGATTCATATAAAAAGACCAATGCACATTATATAAATACCTTGTGCTTGATGTGCTTATCACACCATAACCTTTGGTGTGCCTTTTCTATCTACTAGTTCCATTGTGCATGGGTGTGTGTCTTGTCTAGTTACTCTAAATATTTTAGGCATGTGATTAAATACTCTTAGTCATCTAATTCACCAATAAATGACATTAAAAATGATGGTATTATGAATTCCATGTGTAAAATGGATTCTATTCTAAATACTAGTTAGAATGGTGTATCCTTGTTCAGGCATTTGTATATTGTGCAATAGGCCCATAACACTGTTGACACATAGTAATCCCAATGTTTGAAAATAAAATTGGATATTTTTGTGAGGCATATCCATAATACATTATTGAATACCTCTATAGTTCCATTAGCTTAGGTATGGTAGGGTGTTGTTTTATGGTGCACTACTATATATTCATCCAATAAGATCTAAACTATTTCATTGATGAAGTACATGCCATAGTCACTAGTCAAGCTAAATGAACATCCATATCAAATCATAAAATTATCTTAGATGAATCATGCTATTTTGGTAGCTATAAAAGCTTTGGTTAGTGCTATTTTGGCCCACTTGGTGAATTAGTCCATGGCTACTAGAATTTACCATGCACTTGTGCACCTGGTAGTGGGAGTAATAGGCCCAACAAAATCAATGGCCCAGTTTTCAAATGGCACTTGGGTAAGAACAGGGATGAGGGGCACTTCATATTTATGGTTTGGTTATTTATTGCATTGGTAGACATCACATTATTTGGTGTATTATTTTGTGTTATGAAATAAATTTGGCCACCACAAGCCTGATTATAACACCTTACATACCATCGCATCTCTATCATAATGGCCTCCAATAATCTCCTCATGCACATCCTACAATATTGAGTCTTGCTCATGCTCTAAGACACAACAAAACATGATTTCATCATGACCCAACTTATACAATTCCCACCAATGAGTTTAAAATGGGTGGCATGAATTACGAGTTGATTTTACTCTTTAGTGGTCATGGTTAGAGGTGCAGATCTAGAGGTCATAAATGTGGTGATTTATACTAAGTCTTCCAGGACATGTTAAATCCTATAAATTTGTGTGTTAGGTATATCACCTTCAATTAACACTATCATATTACCAGAGTTGATGTAGAATAGATGGTCTAGGATCAAGTTTTATTTTATAGGCTTCATTACAATGGAGAATTGGAATTCTTAAAACAAAACAATCCATCAACAAATGCACCCATGTAGAATGGGCTTATTCACTAGGTACTTAAATGCCTCGTGATCAATGAAGAAAATAAAAAAAGTTTACCAATAAGTACTATCTAAAATTTTATAGGATGTAGTGATGTAGGAGCATCCTCACGCTAAGAGTGTATTTAACACATTTTTTTTGGTTGAGTTTTAGCATGTTTAAGTATATAAGTTGTTTTTCCCTCCATTTTTATTTTATTTCAAATTTTCAATTTCGTCCAAATATCCATTAAACATGGAATCAAGTCTGTTGGGTGAGTTTTATGTGGTTTGTGTTTTCTTATGTTAGGAGAACTATTTTGTTCATTTTGGGAGGTTGTTACGAGAAGCTTAGGATAGGATTGAACATCTAAATTGAGAAAATATGGTTTTTGTAAGGGGATTTGTGTGTAAGAATAGGGGATATATGCATACTGGAAAAGAAGTGAAGGGCACAGTGGAAGAAGGATCTGTAATTCACAGACAAACACATGTATATCTTCTTGTTCAATTAATAAAATGCATGTTCCTTTGAGTAGAATTATTTTTTGAGACCAAACATTGAAAAGGGCTATTGTCGTTGGCTGTTAATACACCAAGATTTGAATGAACTTGTTGTTGTTAGCTGTTGTTTGGTCTGTGACCAATCGATGCACTTACTGCTGGGCCGTAGTTTCCTGCTGGTTGTATATTATTGCTGGGCCATTCAAATGTTTGAGTTGAAAGTCAAATGATGATGGGTCTTTTGTGGAAATTTTGATTCTGGTCTTTGCAAAACATATATGTTATGCTGGGCATTTTAACATGATAAAGTTTGGCAATGGTATTTAACTTAGTTTTGCCACTATTCAAATGGTGCATGTAGTCAGTCTTTCCAAAGTTGTGTTCAAGGCAAAGGGAATACTGTCTGGTTAGAAGAAGACTCCAAGTAGCATCTTGTGATTGAAGAAATATTTTATTAATACATATAATTAGTCCTATTCGTAGTTTGAAACATTGTCAAAACATATGATTTGTATAGAAGTTTGTTTCACCATTTTGGTAGATCTGGTACCATTTAAGAACACAAAATGTTGTTATACTTGGTTTAAAAGATAGAGTTTAGCCCTGTTGAATGCATGTCTATACTTCATCAAAACATATAGTTTAGCCTTGTCAGATAGATTTCTATTTCATCATTTGGTATCAGAGCCCAAAGGATTGTGCACAATCTAAAGATCTAAGAGAAGAAGAACATGATTTGTGAAGAAGAAGCAAGATGGCCATGAGAATTAGGAACAGAGGTAGAGTTGGAGGAAGGAGACTTGGAGGACAAGTTGCATTGGCAGAAGAGATTAGGAACCTGACAGCTAGGCTACAAGACCTAGAGATGGCTCAAAGAAGAGGCACTGACATGGGTGAAGTCAGTGATGGAGAAGAGGAGCCACCAGAGGAGGAATTGGTGGTGGAAGAAGAAACAATTGAAGATAGGTTGATTAGAGCCATTCTGAAGGTGAACACAAAGCCAAAAATGGAGGTTCCAATGTATGAAGGTAATTTAAATGTGGAAGAATTAATTGAGTGGATTAGTGCATTAGACAAATACTTTGAATATGAAGGAATTGAAGAAGATGATAAGAAAGTCAAGTATGCCATGACAAGGCTAAAGAGCCATGCATCCCTGTGGTGGGATGGAGTGCAAGAAGAAATAAGAAGGAAAGGGAAGCCAAAGATTAGAAGCTAGGATAGAATGGTAGAAAAAATGAAAGGTAAGTTTATGCCTAAAGACTATCAAGCCAATCTTTTTAAGCAATTACAAAATTTGAAGAAAAAAGAGATGTCTGTAAAAGAATACATTGAAGAGTTTTATAGGTTGACTATAAGATCAGGTCATATTGAGGATGACACAGAGAAGGTAGCTAGATACACTAATGGTTTGAATTTTTCCATTCAAGATGAAATTAGTCTTCTCATTCCTAAGACAGTTGAAGAAGCATATCAATTTGCCTTAAAATCTGAGGAGAAGATTGCAAGAAAACAAACATCCTTCTCAAGAGGAAGGGGTAGATCCATTAGAGGTAGAGGATTTCAAGGAGGTAGAAGACAAATGCAAACATCTCAAGAAGAGGCCAACAACTCACAAAGTTCAAGAGGCAGCTATACACCAAGAGGAAGAAGGCCATACCAAGGATATCAAAGAGGAAGAGGAAGATTCATGGGCAAATGCTTTAAGTGCAACAAGTATGCAGGACACAGGGCATATGAGTGTCTAGAGAACCCTTCTACCAGCCATGAGAGGGGTGTACATGTGACCCAAGGTGAAGAAAAAAATGAAGAAGTTACAGCAGCTTATGAAGATACCCCAGAAGAAGGTGAATCTCTTTTAATGAAAAGAATCTGGTTAAAACCAAATAAAGAAGTTGTAGAACCACCTCAAAGGAAAAATTTATTTAGAACCACATGTAAAAGTAAGGGGAAATTCTGCAAGGTCATCATAAATAGCGGGAGTACTGACAATCTTGTGTCAACTGAGATGGTGGAGAAACTAGGCTTGAAGAAGGAGGTACATCCTACACCTTATCAAGTTTCTTGGCTACAAAAAGGACACAAACTCTTGGTAAGTGAACAATGTAAAGTATATATTCAAATAGGAACATATAAGGATCAGATTTTATGTGATGTCATGCCCATGGATGTATGTCATATCTTGCTTGGAAGGCCTTGGCAATTTGACAGGAAGGCCATGCATGATGGAAGGTAGAATACATATATGTTTGAAAAGGATGGGATCAAGCATACACTCACACCATTGAAAGAAGAGGCTGCTGCTGTTGTAGGACAGAATTCTAAAGTATTGATAGTGAGTGGTAAAGAGTTTCTACATCAAATGAAGAAGGAAAAGGTAAACTTTGCTGTGATTGGTAAGCCAAGGAGTGTAGTCACTAATACTAAGTTGATTGATTTGCCATTATAGATTCAAGATATGTTGAATGAGTACATTGACATTGTGGTAGATGATTTACCTAATGAGTTACCACCATTGAGAAGCATTAGCCATCACATAGATTTGATTCCAAGAGCAAATCTTTCGAATAAGGCTGCCTACAGGTTGACACCAAAAGAAAATGAAGAGATCAAGCACCAAGTTCAATAATTGTTAGACAAAGGATTGGTGAGAGAGAGCTTAAGTCCTTGTGCTATCCCCACAGTGTTGAGTCCTGAGAAGGATGGGAGTTGGAGAATGTGTACAGATTTCAGAGCAATCAACAAGATTACTATCAGGTATAGATTTCCATTGCCTAGAATTGATGATTTACTTGATTGTTTAAGTGGAGCTACATATTTCTCTAAGATAGACTTGAAAATTGGTTACCATCAGATTAGGATAAGAGAAGGGGATGAATGGAAAATAGCCTTCAAGACCAATGATGGACTCTATGAGTGGTTAGTTATGCCATTTAGACTAACCAATGCACCAAGCACCTTTATGAGGCTGATGAATGAAGTGCTGAAGGAGTTCACTGGTAAGTTTGTGATAGTGTATTTGGATGATATTCTTGTGTTTAGTCAAACTAAGGAAGATCATTTGAAACATTTGCGGATGGTATTGAGTAAGCTACATGAGGAGAAATTGCTAATCAATGTAAAAAAGTGCAGTTTTCTGAAAATAGAGTTGATATATTTGGGGTTTGTGATTTCAAAAGAAGGATTGAAGATGGATAAGGAAAAGATTAAGGCTATACTTGAGTGGCATACATCTAGGAGCACATATGAGGTAAGAAGCTTTCATGGTTTGGCTAGCTTCTATAGGAAATTCATAAGAAATTTTAGTGGGATTGTTGGTCCAATGATAGATACAATCAAAGGTGATAAAAGAAGTTTTTGTTGGACTGAGGCTACTGATAAGAGTTTTAGATTATTAAAAAAAAAGGTAACTAAAGAACCAATCTTAACCTTGCCTAATTTTAATAAGCTTTTTCAAGTTGAATGTGATGCTAGTGGAACTACAATAGGTGCTGTTTTAAGCCAAGATGGGAAGCCTATAACATACTTTAGTGAGAAGTTAAGTGATGCTAAGAAGAAGTATTCAGCCTATGAACATGAATTCTATGCACTTGTACAGGCTTTGAAGAAATGGAGGCAATATCTTTTGCCTAAAGAATTTGTTTTGTTCACTGACAATTATGCTTTACAGTTCATTAGCAATCAGAATAAGTTGAGTCAAAAGCATGTTAAATGGGTTGAATTTTTACAAAGCTTCACATTCACTATTAAGCACAAGAAAGGACAATCTAACAAGGTTGTAGATGCTCTAAGCAGGAGGAATTTGATCATGCAGGAATCTCAAGTAAGTATTTTGGGATTTGAAGATTTGAAGGAGCTATATAAGGAAGATCCAAACTTTAAGGAACCATATGAAGCTTGCATGAATCCAGTGGGGGTTGATAGAAGTCCTTGGATAGATTTCATGGTTCAAGAGGGTTTGCTATTTAGAGGTAGCTAGCTTTGCATTCCCAAGAGTTCCATGAGAGAGAATTTGTTGAAGGAAAAGAATAGTGGTAGCTTATCAGGACATTTTGGGTAGAATAAGACATTAGCACAATTGAGTGCTCATTACTATTGGCTAGGTATGGGTACTGATGTCAAGAAATTTATTGAAAGGTGTAAAACATGCCAATATGCCAAGGGAAGTAGTCAAAATGTAGGTTTGTACCAGCCATTACCCATTCCAAATAGGCCTTGGGATTCAATAAGCATGGATTTTATACTTGGTTTGCCAAGAAATCAAAAAGGTCATGACTCCATATTTGTTGTGGTAGATAGGTTTTCAAAGATGGCTCATTTTATTCCATGTTTAAAAACAAGTGATGCTACTCACATAGCTAATCTATTCTTTCAAGATGTTGTTAGATTGCATGGATTACCTAGAAGCATTATTTCTGACAGGGATACCAAATTTGTTGGACACTTTTAGAGAACCTTATGGAAGAAATTGGGAACACAATTGAGTTTCAGTTCAGCCTATCATCCCCAAACTGATGGCCAAATAGAGGTTGTCAACAGGAGCTTGGGCAACATCTTGATAAGTTTGGTAAGTATGCATCCAAAACAATGGGATCTTGCACTTGCACAAGGTGAATTTGCCTATAATGATTTCCCTAATAGAAGAATAGGATTGAGTCCATTTCAAATTATGTATGGAATGCATCCAAGAGGTGTGTATGAGTTAAGAAATCTAAGTAGCATGGAGACAAGGAGTGTTGATGCAAAAGAATTTGCCAATGCCATGGAAAATTTGCATGAACAGGTAAAGAAGAAACTTGAAGAAAATACCATCAAATACAAGTTAAGAGTAGATCAAAAGAAAAGAGAGGTCAGTTTTAGTATTAGAGACTTTGTTCTTGCTCACCTCAAAAAAGAGAGGTTCCCAAAAAGGGAATACAACAAGCTAAAGGTAAAGAAAATAGGACCATGCAAGGTAATAAGGAAGTTTTCAAATAATGCATATGAAATAGAATTGCCAAAGGGGATTGGAATCTCTCCAATCTTTAATGTTGTAGATCTATATCCATACAAAGATGAAGGACAACCAGCCAAAGAAACTGAAACAGGGGTAGATGAAGTTATCCAATGGGAGCAACAACTACCAAAGGAAGTGCCAAAGGAGATTGAGAGTATTTTAGAAAAGAAAGTGGTTAAAAAGACAAGGAACAAAGAATATTTCTAGTATCTAACTTAGTGGAATAATCTACCAGCTGAAGATGCAACATGGTTGACTGCAAATGACATCCTTAAGCTGGGCACAAGTATAGAAGAAGTGATGCAAAAAAACAACAAGTGAAGAATACTTCTTCTGCTCCTTGGAAGAATGATGCAGGAGCATCCTCACGCTAGGAGCGTATTTAACACATTTTTTTTGGTTGAGTTTTAGCATGTTTAAGTATATAAGTTGTTTTTCCCTCCATTTTTGTTTTATTTCAAATTTTCAATTTCATCCAAATATCCATTAAACATGGAATCAAGTTTGTTGGGTGAGATTTTTTGTGGTTTGTGTTTTCTTATGTTAGGAAAACTATTTTGTTCATTATGGGAGGTTGTTACGAGAAGCTTAGGATAGGATTGAACATCTAAATTGAGAAAATATGGTTTTTGTAAGGGGATTTATGTGTAAGAATAGGAAATATATGCATATTGGAAAATAAATGAAGGGCACAGTGGAAGAAGGATCTGCAATTCGCAGACAAACACATGTATATCTTCTTGTTTTATTAATAAAATGCATGTTCCTTTGATTAGAATTGTTTTTTTGAGACTGAACGTTGAAAAGGGCTATTGCTGTTGGCTGTTGATACACCAAGATTTGAATGAACTTGTTGCCTTGTTGCCATTAGCTATTGTTTGGTTTATGACCAATCGATGCACTTACTGCTGGGCCGTAGTTTCCTGCTAGTCGTATATTATTGCTGGGCCATTCAAATGTTCAAGTTGAAAGTCAAATGATGATGGGTCTTTTGTGGAAATTTTGATTCTGGTCTTTACAATGCATATATGTTATGCTGGGTGTTTTAACATGATAAAGTTTGGCGATGGTATTTAACTCAGTTTTGCCGCTATTCAAATGGTGTGTGCAGTCAGTCTTTCCAAAGTTGTGTTCAAGGCAAAGGGAATACTGTTCGGTTAGAAGAAGACTCCAGGTAGCATCTTGTGATTGAAGAAATATTTTATTAATACATATAATTAGTCCTGTTCACAGTTTGAAACATTGTCAAAACATATGATTTGTATAGAAGTCTGTTTCACCATTTTGGTAGATTTGGTACCATTTAAGAACACAAAATGTTTTTATACTTGGTTTAAAAGATAGAGTTTAGCCCTATTGGATGCATGCCTGTACTTCATCAAAACATACAGTTTAGCCCTATCAGATAGATTTCTATTTCATCATGTAGTCTATATAAATCACCTCACACTCAATTGTGGTATAATTTTGTTCTACCTTGGTTAGCTTCCTATTTGTGAAAGAAATAGGATGATTCATTTTCCCTTCATTTGGTTATGTGAGAATGGCACCGATTGTAGTACTAGAGGCATCAACGTAGACATAGAAGGAAAATACCTAGTCAATAAATAAAAATATTGGTACACTTATGAGTTTGAGCTTCAAGGTATCAAAGGCATATTCCTGCACTGTGCCCCAGTAGAAAGGGTCATCCTTTCTTAAGAGTTCTTCTAATGATTCCATAATCTTAGCATAATTTCTTATGAACTTCTTATAGTACCCACAATGTCCAAAGAAGGCATGAATATATTTTTGAATTAATGGTGTTTAAATCTAAAGGATGATTGTAATTTTGGTTGGATCAATGAGTAGACCATTCTTGTAGATGATGTGCCTGAGCAAAGTGCCAAATGGCATTGTGAAAACACACTTCTTGAGGTTTAAATTTTTTTTCAACTTCTTGCATCATTCAAACATTAGGCACAAATTTTCATAATGATCCTTTACTAACACATACACTATCCAATCATCTAATTATACTTGGAATAACTTGTGAATGAAGTCTTTGAATGTGGTGATCATGACCTAAGAGAAAATGACTGGCACATTCTTTATTAAAAAAGACATCACATGATATGTAGAATAAACCCATTCGATCACAAAGGTGGTTTTGGGCTTATCCTCCTCCTCAATATGAATTTGATGGTATCCTAAAAATCCATTAGTAAATGTGTATATATCATAACCTATGATGCCAACTAATACTTCATTGATGAACAGAGTTGGAAAGGTGTTGGTCATGTAGGTGGCATTCAACAATCTATAGTCAACATAACTTTGGATGAACCCATCCTTTTTGATTCTAATGAATATGGGGCTAACCCATTTAGATTATTGCATGGGGTAGATGATACCTTTAGTTAGAATGACATTAATCTCAGTCTTAACCTTGGTGTGAATGTTTAGGTTCATCTTGTAAGGCCACTTATTAATGAGTTTTGCACCATCAACTAGTTCGATGCTCATATTCCCAAGGGATGGGTGTACACCTTTAATATTCTTGTAGTTCCATGAGAACAAGTCTTAAAATTATTTTAGGAGATTAATAATACATGACAGCTCTATGTTAGACCAATAGACATCCAAAATGGAAATTTTAGGTTCCCATTTTAAACTAATATCTACCTTGGTAGTATTTAACAATGCTTGATAGGGTTTATTATTCTCTTGGTATGAATCCTCAACTTGTCTACTACCCTCAGTTGTTTCTACTTGAATATGGGTAGGGTCTTCTTCTTCTGGGGCACTATCCTCAACTTGGTGCAGTAACTTCCTTTTTCTTATCAAAATTTTCTAGTTTCATGCCTTCTATGTGTCATCATCTTCATGACTAGAGTAACTGTTGAGAGTTTGATCTTTGAAGAAGATTGGGAGTGTTAACCCTTTTTCATCAAAAATGTCCTTTAGGTGCTCTTCCAATATAGAAGTGTCCTCAAATATTGACTTTAAAACTACCTATAATGGCTTAATCAATTCAAGGTTTTATAAAGAAAAGGAGAAGGTATGAACAAACTATTCCTTAAGCGTATCCCAATTGGTTATTTCATGGCACACCTCATTTAATACACACCACACCTACACCCAAGTATTTAATGTTATATATAAGGCATGCTCCCATAGATTTCTTCGATCATTTCATTATAACTAGTCCATATTTCTTCATAAATATGTACATGTGTGATGGGGTCATAGTCACTAGAGTAGGTAAAAATGTCCAAGTCCTCATTGCTTTTTCTAAACATGGTGTAAATAACTACTTCTACATCCTACCAAGTTGGAAATCTAGGCTTTTGCATTGCCCACTAATGAGTGATAGTGCTTTTAAATGTATAAACTAGTGCACCCATTTTATCTATGTCTTTTAGGATGCATGAATTAAGGTCATGGACATAGTATTCTATTGGATTAATCCATTCATATCTTGGGAGAACTGTAAGTTTACCCTTACTAAGGTGAAACACTCTTTTTCGCCTTGTATAGGTGCAAGGGATCCATATTTTGGGATTGTGATTAATCTGTACCTTATCTATGTTGATTGGTTTTGCCACCTTGTGCACACTAAGAGGCACCATCAAATAGTGGTATCATATGATTCCTTGACCCGTCAATCACAAGAAATATCAATAATGTTTGAGGCTAATTTCCATCTTGTCATTAGAGGATTCCATAATCATTTGGGTCGAGAGTCTTGATACCTTACATCATGATGTTATAGATATGGTTGATATCATCCTCGATGTCCATGCTCTTGACATAAGGGGGTCCTTGGCCATTTTAGAGAGGTATAACTACCCTCTCCTTTTTATTATCAAATGTCATGTATCACCTTTTGAAGTACATATCTACATTATTTACATAACACCATAGCCTTCTTAGAAACATCAAGTAGTTGTCTTGTTCTTTCAACTCTATGAATTTGAAGTCAACATAGAATTTAGGGCCCATAATATCTATAACTATACTATTTAAAATTCTAATAGGTTGTGCTCAAGTCTTATTGGCCATAAAGAGTACATGAGGGGAGGGTCTCAAGGCTAGCGTACCCATTTTATCTTGAGAATTTTTGGTCAAGATGTTGATCTCAATGTCTATGTCTACAAAAACCTCAGAGATAGACCATCCATCAATGGTGGCATCCACTAGGAGTTTTTGGTCATATTCAACATTTTGTGTATGCCAAAATTTTAATGCCCTCCATGTACGACATGATGACAATAAATTGCTTTGGTCTTGCATGATCTAATAGCAATTTATTTAATAAAAATAACATTCCTTCTATCTATAGGAGGTGAAAGATCTCAATTAATTCCTGTACTTCAGCTTCTTAACTATCTTACTTCATCCAAGAGGTGGCAACCTATGTTTGTAAGTCTCATGCAAATTGGAGCTCCCCTTTTAGGTTTTATATTACACTCATAGCTTGATATAATATATACTTCTAGCATGGTGAGTCTATGTATGGAACAACTTTAAATTTAGGTCATGCTATGCACTTATTGTGACCCTTATCCCCATACTCTAGGTGTAACTCAGGTACTATCTCAACTAGTATCTGAGTGGTGAATCCACTATGCATAGTTGCCTTTACTTTGACTACCTCTGTATGTGTAGGTTGTGCCTTTGGGGTCCATTTTTCCATTTTTTTCTCACCCTTGATCATTACTACACCTTTAACTACATCAGACCTACCTTGGGTTAAAATTTTGTATAGGTTAGGGAATTATTCAATCTTATGGGCCCCTTGATAATACCCACATGTGGAATTTATAGATAAGTCATGTTGATAATGCTCTATTGAGCCACACTTATAACATGAAAGTAATGGGAACCTTCTACCACCACACATTTTGCCTCACCCTTTGGCACCTCATTGCATCCCAAATCCTATAATCTATTGACCAAAGCCATCATTACCTTGGTTTACCTACCCTTTAACAGTTGTGATAGCATGTCATGCACCTTTCTTTATGTTTTCATGCATCTCATCAATCACCTTGAAATCAACAGTGGTATGTGTATGCAATCAAAAATGCATCATGTCCATAAATCAATCCTAGATTGGATAGAATAGAGCACACTGACACTTC
Source organism: Torreya grandis (assembly GCA_037957365.1). NCBI lineage: Eukaryota > Viridiplantae > Streptophyta > Pinopsida > Cupressales > Taxaceae > Torreya > Torreya grandis. The sequence goes on along the minus strand of JARHVA010002776.1, from coordinate 134,958 downwards.
TAATTGGGGGGTATATAATTATTAAACAAGAGCATGACCAATGTGAGGATCCACTAGACCTGATTAGGGGATCACTTGTCACAACACACCATGTGAGATAGGGTTTCAAAGCCTATAGTTTAACATAATCACATAACAATGCTAAAAGAGTCCTATGATTTAATATTTCACTAATCTAATTACAAGAAAAGCAAATCTAATCTAGTGCACACTAAAGCTTGTGGCATAAAGTGGGGTTTAGAAATATAATAAAATGAATAACTAAACTAAACATGTATAGGAGACATATACTCACGTCAATGTATACAAAATTCTAATACATAGAAGAAAAGAATACAAATGCACTATATATCTACTCTTACAAAGGAAGAATAAAGGTAGGAATATTTACCTTTGAAGATGAACCCATTGAGACTCAATCTCCTCATTGGCCAAGGTGATTTACAAGAGATTGTCATGGTATATAAGGATAACTAAGATAAATCAGCTCTAGGATACACAACCTATACAAACATCTAAAAGACTTATTCACAAGATGAGATCAAAGCTCCAAAGAAAGTATTGAAACCTAAAGCTTTATTTTCCAAGTAGAATGGTCAATAGGTAGATGTTCGTTCACACTTATTCACTTAATTCTTCTTTATTATCAAATGGTGGGAAATGATCTTGTATATATAGCAGTATCTTACCCTAATTTTCTTAGGAACATCAACTATGTTAGGTAAGACTAATTGACCTAGCACATTTTTGGGATAACTCTCTAGGTCTGTGCTAGGTTGGCCAAGAGGCCAACAAACCAAAAGAGAGAAAAAGTCCCTAAACTATGCTAGTTTGACCTAGTCAACATAGCATAACCGAAAAGTTAAAAGGGTGATAAGGAAAGAAATGAAGGATAAAACATATCAAGTGATAGAAATAGGTATAAATAATAAGAATAAGCTTGGGTTTAATGGTTTTAGGAGGCTAGTGTGTAGACGTCAAGTGGAAAAAGGAATGAGAATCTTACGAAGCATCGATGGTCTACTCACCCCTCTCTCAGTGTACCCCTTAAAGCATGCACTTAGAGAGATTGAGGCTTGATAGGTTCCTATAAGATACCAAGTTTTAGTAATCAATAAAAGTTATAAATATTATGCATATACATGTTGTTCCTAAAATCTATCACTTGTTTTTGTGGACAACATGTCAACCATTTTGGTCCTACAAACCAAAGCGCTCTCTTTTCTTTCTCAAAAATGTTTTGAGCAGTTAAGTTTTTCAAACACTCAAGCCTTTTTAGCTAAAGAAATTCTAGGTTCAACATGTAGGCTTTCTCAAAAGGAAGTTCAAAATACTAAGGAATTTCCTAAGTGTTTTGAGGTTGGTTCAATGTCGAGGTTCAATCAAAAGACTTAACGGTGGGTTTCAAAGAGTAAGAATGAACCATTGAACCCCGCCTCCAAAAGGTTTAAAGGTTCAAAGAGTTCAAAGGTTCAAAGAGTTTAAAGTTTGAGCAGAAGCCTCTAGTGAATGGATGAAGTGGAAGATTCTAGAAAATGGTTCAACCGAAGAAGAAAACTAAGTGAACGCGGCCTTTTACAAAACATTGAATTGCTGAACCACTGAACCATTAAATCGTTGAACCATTGAACCAAAAGAGTTCAAGGTTTAAAGGTTCAAAGTGGTTCAAGTGACCAATGATGTCCCTAAAAATGTCAATTTTAGGGTGATGGAATAACTATTGATTTTCAAAAGACCTGAGAAAAAACTTAGCAACCAGCTAAGAAAGGAGCCAAAGGAGCCAGTAGAAAGCAAGAAGGTAGCGTCGAGAGCTCAGATTGCTAGGAAGAGATAAACATGGAAAGGAAAGAGGGAATGACAATAGAAAATACAAAAATATCTATAGAAGAGTTATTCTAGTAGGTGAAACAGTCCACCAGGTGCACATTAGAGAGCGCAAACATTTAATGGCACAGCTTATTTTTCTTCATTCGAGTAAAGGTGAATGGATAGTTATGTAAGCATCATAAAGAAGACCAAGAAACCCATGCTTAGGAGGAGACATTTGAGATGATTTAGAATGCTAAAGTCAAGGCTAATGACCTATTATATAATGGCCCTTTCACATAATTTCTAAATGCATTCAATGTAGCATGGGCCATTTCATGAAAATAAGCATCAAAGTCTTTCTTTGGAGGCTATATATTGTAATCTCTCAATTTGTAGAGGAGGGATCTCTCAGTTATTAAAAGTGAAGCTCTACCTAAATTGAAAGGCATTCTTGAGACTTTGAGCTCAGACTATTAATCATATTTTATTAAGTGAATGAGAAAGCAAGTGACCTTTTAGACTTTGTGTCAAAATAGCTTGTGTTATCTAGGAAATCATTCTTATGTGTTTTTCTTAAATACAGTCTTGTTCATTTAATTAAATAAGTAGAACAAGTGGAAATAAGCTGGAAGATGTCTTGAAGCTGACGGTGGGAGACTTTGTGCTACCATAATTATCTGCTACCATACTAGAGGGACTTTGAGCTCCCCTAATCCTTCGTAACCTTTCACTCTATTGTAGTTTTTGGAGGAAACTTTGTACTGCACTTCAAACTATTGTGTTACTTTGTCCTAATCAGTAGGAGAGACAATGAAAGACGTTGTGCTTTTGTGGGTTTCTTTTGGATCCTGTTACTACCCAGGAAGAGTCCTTACTATCTAATAAATATCATTTTTGAAAGAAGAGAAGTGCCTTCAGCAATTACACTAGGATTCTCCTCTACTCTGTGAACATCATCTCCAAAAAAAGAGAGATGGATGTATGATTTTACCCTTATGTCTATTTTTAGCTTATCTATATATACTATATTTTATAGGGAACCTCCCCTTGATGAGAGGAGAGATTTATCTCATTATGCTATGGTAAACCTACACATTTTTCTGTATAGATCTCCTTATGCTGTGGTTGATATACCCATTTTTCTGTCAATTAGTTGATGAAGAAATATTCACCCAACAATTTTTGGTGTCTCCACTAGGGAAGAACAAATAGTTTGAAGCCTCAAGATTCACATTGAAGTAGTTATAATTCTTTTCCATTTCCATTTCACACTCTAGCAGATCCACCATATACACGAAGCCAGAGAGCTCAAGGTATTGTTGACCCTATATTTGAGTTGGTGCAGCTGAGTAATTTTGATTTTTTTCTCCACCATCTCACCTTCAGCAAACCAAGAGTTTTTCTCCTAAAAACGTCAGGTCTCTAATACCAGGCAAAGCTTCTCTTTCCTCTGTTAGTAGAGCTTTGTTTATACATATCCCATAGAGATTTATTATCCCTCCTTTTAATAGCCATATCATGGTAGCTCAAGGCCCCTAGGGTAATACTTTTTGTCCTCTGAATCTAACCCCACCTCTACATGAACTACCTCATAGTTTAAGGAAGAGTTTTCCCAAGTTCTATGGTGATGGGAGAGTTCATCTTGATGAACATATAGCATATTTTTGTATATCTTGTGGTGTGATAGGTGTTGAATATGAAGACATTGCAGTCAGACTATTTGTGGAAACATTGCAAGGTGATACTATAGACTAGTTTTATCATCTGTAAGCATAAACAGTGACTAACTAGAACACTCTCAAGGCCAAGTTTGAGGCTCGATTCAAACCTATAGAAGATGCACATGCCCTATTAGCTCAGCTTATGCAAATGAAGAAGGAGCCTCATGAACCCATGAGAGACTTCATTGCTAAATTTGACAAGCTGAGGAATAAGAATCCTATAATTGGTCAGCTGACACTTGAAAATCTTAAATGCTTCATCAGTTCTTAGCTTCTTGAAGTGAGTTTCTTGTTGAGGTAGGCTAGCCACATAGATCTTTTTGTAGCTCAAATTTTGGTCACTAAGGTTAAAGATGACCTTATCTTGGTAGGAAAGATAAGAAGATATCCTAGAAAAAATAAATCTTCTTCATCTTCTAAAAATTTATCTACAAGCACCACTGATCCTATGGTGCAAAAGCTAGCAAATGAATTACTAGTTCTAAAAAAGCAAATGGCACAAGGGATGTCTACTCCTCCTTCTTATTAGGATATACCAAGGAGGATGTTTCGCAACCAATCAAACCAAGGTAATGATGCTAGAAATCAAGGGAAACCAAATCACCTTCCTCCCCCACCAGGGAAGCTTACCATTGAAGCAACCCTAGCTAACTCAATAGTTGGTTATCTTGAAGCTGAGCATGATTTATCTTTCCAACCTGAGTTGGACCAAGAAGATGACGTTGATCTCTTTATAAAAGGTAAAGAAGAATTAGCTGGTGACTCCAACATTGGTTTCTTGAATTACTAGGATGAATCAAAAAGTAAAAGAGAAGCATTTGATGGATCATACACTATTTTTACTAGGTCCCAGAACAAGTCAACTTGACAAGCTAATAAGAGAAAAATAGGGGAAGAATCTCAACCAATAATTTCAATTGCTAAATGGGAGACTTCATTACCTTTCCAATCAAAGGACTTGGTGATCAATAAAAAAGTAAGTACCTCAAATAACCTTGCACCTTCTGCTTCAATTTCTTAGACGAGTACCACACCCAATAAAACCTAGAATGATGGACTTCCTTTCTCTATTTCTAGTTCATTTTAGTTATTTGACATAATTGATCATACTAGGAAGACTAAGATCCAAATGTCTGAGTTTGAATACTTACAAGTCAACCCTAAGCAGTTGGATAGGCTAGTTGAATACATCAAGAACAAACTATCCCTACAAGATAAGATGTTTCAAAGGTAACTCATGATCCCCTAAAGAACACATCCACCCAAAACAATCTTGTCATTACTCCTCCTATTTCCCTTGGAAAGATATAACCTTTCTATGTTTCCCTGTTGATAAATGGTCATAAGCCGAACAACTGCATAATAGACTCTGGCACCTTTGACAATGTGATGCCTGGTGGTAGACTCTCTCAGTTTCACTCTGACTAAAATTTTTGGGAGATGTTTCTCCATGGAAAATAAACAAGTGCCACTTTTGGGATAGATCAAAGATGCCTAATTTGTATTCGTGGCCTTCTTAAAAAAGGATTAAAATGACAGTCTTGGTGGCCAACATTCCAGCTTCCTATGGCATTCTTAGATGAAATTTTTGCAAGGATGTTGGTGGAGAATATTACATGGACCTATATGAGGTGAGCATACCTATCAAAGGCATCATGTAAAGGCTGCTTCCTAAGAAAGAGTCAAAATACATTGTCACCCAAACATCAACGTTTGAAGCTCAAATTCTATTTGAATCCTCAAGAATGGGTAACTATTTTCTATCTATAGAAGATGTTTCTATTTCATTAGACAAAAGTTCTATAAGTGATAATCTAGAAAATTTAAATAAGATGTCAAAAGAATTGGTGGGGTGTAGTATAGATAAAAAAGGATCTTCCCTCCCTAGTGAAGAAAAATATGAAAGCAGATCAGATTCTAATGATGTCTGGATTTTAGAATTTGATGGCAATAATTCTTCTACCAGTTTTGGAGCTGGAGTTGTTTTGATATCTCCACAAGGAGATATTTTTTTCTACTCATACAAGTTGTAGTTTAACAACACCAATAACATTGTTGAGTATGAATCTTTGTTGCTCAGATTAAAGGCCACTTAAGCTAAAGGTGTCAAACTTCTTCACACTTGGAGAGATGCTGAGCTAGTGGTTTGTCAGGTGAGGAACCTGTATCAAACCAAGAATGAGAGATTGTGAAATTATCACAATCTAGTGTGGGATTGCATTAAAAGTGTTGATGCTTTTAGTATTTTTGTAATGCCTAGAGAATTCAATAGCTGAGTAGATTTATTGGTCATCTCTACAACTTTCATGGTCCCTCACCAAGATTTTAAAGGTAACAAGTACACTATTGAGTTGGTCTTTTGACCAAGTATACATGATAATGCCAACCATTGGTAGGTATTTAATGGTGACAACCAAATCATTATTTTTATAGAATAGAATGGATAGCTTTGAGAAGCTTCGTTTTGAAGGCAGTAATCTCTACCATGGGAATCAGTGCCTAAAACAAAAATTGATGAAGAGTTCCTTCAGCTCAAAGGGAATAAAACTCCCAGATGATTAGTTTTTCTTGAGAAGCTATTCAATAAGCATGATAGGTGTATCAGGAAGCTACAAATGGATTCAAAATCCTCCAAGGATTTTGATTAAATAAATTTGAGTACAGAAGATAATCCTAAATGGTCAACATTGGGAATTGTTGTACCCCTGATGAAAAACTCAAATTTATCACTTTGCTTCACCATTACATTGATGTTTTGGCATACTCTTATGATGATCTAAAATCTCTCAGACCTAAAAAAGTTTAGTATGAAATTTCTCTCAAGATTGGGTCGTTGCCTCACAAGTAGAAACAAAGGTAGTACAACCCCAAGATATCAAGCACTATTCTTTCTAAGATACAGAAAATGCTGAATGCAAGTATTATTTTCCCAATCCATCATTCCACCTAGATTGTGAACATAGTCCCTATGAGAAATAAGAATGGAGAGATTCACTAGTGTGTTGATTTTAGAAATATGAATATGTCATCTTTAAAAGACAACTATCCCCTACCCATCATGGATTAGCTGCTGCAAATAGTCACTAGTGCAGAGATGTTATCAATGTTAGATGGTTTTTTAGGATATAATCAAGTAAAAGTTGGTGAAGCAAACCAACATAAGACCTCTTTCACTACACCTTGAGGCACCTTTGCATATCATAGAATTCCTCTTAGTTTGATCAATGCTGGTGCCACCTTCTAGAGAGTGATGGATCTTGCCTTCAAAAATGAAATGGGAAAGTTCATTATGGTATATCTTGATGACTTGACCATCTTTTCCAAACATCATCCTGATCATGTGCATCATTTACAAGTGCTGGAATGATGTTGATAAAATGGCATTTCTCTCAATCCTAAGAAATTAGTTTTTGGGGTTATAAAAGGGAAACTTCTCAATCACACTGTATCTTGAGAAGGCATAAAGATCAATCTAGAAAGAGTCAAATCCATCCAAGAACTTACTCTTCCTACTAGTAAGACTGCAGTCCATTATTTCTTTAGAAAGGTGAATTTTCTATGAAGGTTCATTCCTTAATTTGCAGAGAAGACTCACCACATTATCAACATGATGAAAGGTAAAGCTACTTTTAGCTAGACTAAAGAAGGCAAATCTGCATTTCAAGACATCAAAGAAGCTATCACCCATGTTCCAGTCCTGGTTTATCCTAATTACACTAAAGACTTCATGATATACCACCATGCTTCTAAACACATGCTTTCAGCCATTTTGGTTTAGCAAAACAAAGAAGGTGTGGAGTCCCCCATATCTTTCATGGGTTGTCCTCTCAAAGCTCATGAGCTAAAATATTCAAACATGGAGAAGCATGCTTATGTTATGGTAAAGGTGGTAAAGCACTTCCATTTTTATGTCCTAAACTCACACACTATTACTCTAGTTCCTGACACAACAATAAAGTCTATTCTAACTCAATAGGAGTTTGGAACTAAAAGGGGTAATTAGATTGCTAAAATCTAAGAGTTTGATCTTGTCATCAAACCTACGAAGCTTATGCATGGAAGAGGTCTCTGCCAATTAATTGCTAATAATATACAAGAGGAAGCAGGGCATGAAGAAATAGAGGTTAAAGACATGCTTACAGTTCTCTTTGACACCACTATGGATGAGTGGTATTCTAGTATCACTCATTTCCTTACCTACGATGAGTGTCTTACCCACCTATCTCATAAAAAAAGATGACTGTTAAGTTGAAAGCTACTAACTTTGTCCTATGAGACAATGGTTTGTACAAGAGGAGCCTTGATGGGGTATTTCTTCATTGCATGGATAAAATGTAATAGAGCAAACTTTTGGAGTCTTTCCATAATTTGGCTTGTGGAGGACATTTTTTTACACCTGTGACTACCCATAAGATTTTATGAGCCAGGTACTATTGGCCTACTCTATTTCAAGATTCATACGCTTGGGTGCATAGATGTAAGCTGTGTCAATAGTTCATTGGCAAACCCAAATTGGCCACATTACCTCTCAAGCCTATGGTGATAAAAGAGCCATTTCATCAATGGGGAATTGATTTCATTGGCACTATAAATCTGGCCTCGAGTGTTGGACATGACTATGTTCTCACAACCATAGACTACTTTACTAAGTGGGTGGAAGCCATTCTAGTCAAACATGCTACTTCAGAAGTGGTATGTAATTTTCTTAAGGAAAACATTATTTCCAGGTTTGGAGTCCCAACCAAGATTGTAACAGATAATGTAGCCTATTTATCTTCTCATGAAGTTACCCAGTTCTACTACTATTATGGGATTATTCTCTCCCACTCTTCTGACTATTATCCATAAGGAAATGGTCAAGTAGAATCAAGCAACAAGAACCTGGTGACCATTATCAGGAAGTTGGTAGATGATAATCAAAGAGCCTAGCATAAAGCATTGCTTAACGCGTTATGGGTAGACATAATTACCCAAGAGGGCAATAGGTATGTCCCCATTCCAACTTCTATATGGTCTTAATGTAGAGATAACAATCACCCTAGAATTACTAGCATTAAAGTTGGCAAAGGCAGTAGAAGATTCAACTTCTGAAAGTTCCATTGACAAGAGGATCATGTGCTTGACTAAACTTAATGAGCAATGAACTATGGTGGTGGATTGTATTACTACACATCAAAGTATGGTAAAGAAACTCTTCAACCAAAAAGCAAGGGTTCATGATTTTCAGATTGGAGATCAAGTCTTGTTGTGGGACAAGAGGAGAGAAACAAAAGGAATGCATAAAAAATTGGATTTCTTGTGGAGAGGCCCATTTGCCATTCATCATTTAAATGGTGAAAATAATTTCTTGCTAAAATATCAAGATGGAACACCATTTGCTCTACCTCACAATGGGTAGCATCTGAAGCACTTCAATCCTTGAAGTATCAAATAAGTCTAGTTGTACATATGTATTGTCTTTCTTTGTTTAGTTTTGTTCATTTGTTTTTAGTGCCTTTTTTTTGGCTAAGCATGACTCCATAGCTTAATGGCATAGATAAAGGCACTAAGATTTTGGATTCTACTCCCTTTGATTGCTTCAAATTCCAATCAATGAAAGTTCCTGAATTGGAGCCAACTGTTGTTCCCAAAATCTATCACTTGCTTTTATGGACAACATGTCAACCATTTTGTTCTTATAGACCAAAATGCTCTCTTTTCTTTCTCAAAAATGTTTTGAGCAGTTAAGTTTTTCAAACACTCAAGCCTTTTTAGCTAAAGAAATCACTTATTCAACAGGTGGGCTTTCTCAAAAGGAAGTTCAAAACACTAAGGAATTTCCTAAGTGTTTTGAGGTTGGTTCAATGCTGAGGTTCAATCAAAAGACTTAACGGTGGGTTTCAAAGAGTAAGAATGAGCCATTGAACCCCACCTCTAAAAGGTTCAAAGGTTCAAAGAGTTCAAAATTTGAGCAGAAGCTTCTAATGAATGGATGAAGTGGAAGATTCTAGAAAATGGTTCAACTAAAGAATAAAACTAAGTGAACATGGCCTTTTACAAAACATTGAATCACCAAACCATCAAACCATTGAACCAAAAGAGTTCAAGGTTCAAAGGTTCAAAGTGGTTCAAGTGTTCAATGATGTCCTCATGGATGTCAATTTTAGGGTGATGGAATAACCATTGATTTTTAAAAGACTTGATAACAAACTCAACAACTAGCTAAAAGAGGAGCTGAAGGAGCCAATAGAAAGTGAGAAGATAGCATTGAGAGCTCAGATTACTAGGAAGAGACAAACGTGGTAAAAAAAGAGGCAATGACTACAAAAAATCTAGAAATATCTATAGAATAGTTATTCTAGTAGGTGGAACAATCTACTAGGTAGACATCAGAGAGCACAGACATTCAATGGCGTGTCCTATTTTTCTTCATTTGAGTAAAGGAAAATGGAAAGCTGTGTAAGTATCATAAAAAAGACCAAGCAACCCATGCCAAGGAAGAGACATTTGAGATGATTTAGAACATGAAATTCAATGATGATAACTTGTTCGAGCATGGCCCTTTCACAGAAATTCCAAATGCATTCAATGCAGCATGGGCCATTTCATGAAAACAAGCACCAAAGTCTTTCTTTGGAGGCTATATATTTTAATCTCTCAGTTTGTAGAGGAGGGATCTCTCAGTTATTAGAAGTGAAGCTCTGCCTAAATTGAAAGGCATTCTTGAGACTTTGAGCTCATACTGTTAATCATATTTTATCAAGTGAATGAGAAAGCAAGTAACCTTTTAGACTTTGTGTCAAAATAGCTTGTGTTATATAGGAAATTGTTCTTATGTCTTTTTCCTAAATACAGTCTTGTCCATTTAATCAAATAAGTAGAACAAGTGGAAATAAGCTGGAAGATGTCCTAAAGCCTACTGTGGAGACTTTGTGCTACCATAATTGTCTTTAGTTTGTGTTTTGTTTAAAGGATACTGGAGAGACTTTGAGCTCCTCTTATCCTCCATAACCTTTCACTCTATTGTAGTTTTTGGTGGAGACTTTATGCTGCACTTCAAAATACTGTGTTACTTTGTCTTATTTAGTAGGAGAGACAACAAAAAACTTTGTGCTTTCATGGGTTTCTTGTGGATCTTGTTACTACCCAAGAAGAATCCTTGCTGTCTATTGAATATCATTTCTAAAAGAAGGGAAGTGACTTTAGTAATTACACTAGGATTCTCCTCTGCTCTATTAACATCATCTCTAAAAAAATAGAGATGGATGGCATGATTTTACACCTGTGTCTATTTTCAGCTTATCTATATATACTATAGTTTATAGGGAACCTCCCCTTGATGAGAGGAGAGATTTATCTCATTATGCTGTGGTAAACCTACACATTTTGCCATATATATCTCCTTGTGCTATGGTTGATATACCCATTTTGCCATTAGTTAGTTGATGAAAAAATATTCACCTAACAATTTTAGGAGGCTAGTGTGTAGATGTCAAGTGGAAAAAGGAATGAGAATCTTACGAAGCATTGATGGTCTACTCACCCCTTTCTCAGTGAACCCCTTAAAGCATGCACTTAGAGAGATTGAGACTTGATAGATTCCTATAAGATATGAAGTGTTAGTAATCAATAAAAGTTAAAAATATTATGCATATACATGTACCCCAATTGAAGATCATCACGTGTCATGTAAGTGCAACACGAGATGGTGATTTAGAAGAAAACATGATAACACATAACGTTGATGCTAAGTATGGTACATTAAGAAATAAATAAGATAAATGAAAGGAAAAATTATAAAAACACATTCCTTTAACTTGCCTTAGAGCTGTAGATAAAGAAGTAGACTATAAGAAATAAAGGTGTCCAATGTAGAATACACTAGGTGAAACTATAGAAGTTGGTGTAAAAAGTAGCTAAAAATTGAAGTTTTTGGAAGATAAAAATATCACAGTGGAAAATAATATCTACACCATCATGATTCTAATGTATTTTGTATTTTGTAAAATGGATGAGCAGAAACAAAGATTGAGGCAAAAGAAGGAATCTGCCTAAAAATAAATGAAAGAATTAAGTTGCTAAAAAGTGTTTTTAAATAAGGAAAAAGAGAATCCATTTGGCATTTTGAATTATGAAAGATAGAAAAGAGATATCTAAGACCAAACAAGGCTAGGATGCTGAGGGAACTACATGCTCGATGAGGAGGACACCTAGAGGTGACAACAAGTGCACTACAAGTATGCAACTATGGATCTGAAACTAGTTTTTAAAATTTGTATTGAATTAAGTGAATTTATGGTAAAATTTTATTTTAAGCATTTATACATGTCAAAATTGAAGAAAGCTTAGATTTTAAGGGTAGAAAATAGGAAGATGGGAAATGGGTTTGAAGGGTTTAGGAAGAAAGTGAGTAAAATACACATTTTAGGAAAAATGTATTAGGTCAGCACATAAAATACACTAGGTCAATCAAGTCAACCCAGTAGGTTGGAGCAATGCATAATCCATAAGGTTGACCTAGTAGGTATGGGTCAACCTAGTGTAATCTACAAGATAAAAAGCTATAATGGAGTGAGTAATTAATATGTCAGGGTCAAAATGAAAAATTAGTATAAAGGAGGGTAAGATAAGAGGGTTGAATTGGAATTTGAAGTCAAATATGACAAAAACAATAAAAATTTGGTCAAACTAGGTTGATTAGGGATCTAGAATAAGCATGAAAAAGCAAGTAGAAAGTTGAAAGAGGGCTAGAATGGTCTAAAATGACCAAAGGAGGGAAAGAGGGACCAAGAAAGATAGAAATAAGATAAAATAATTAAATGAATAAGGTAAAATTAATTAGGCTTGTTTTTAATTAAAAATATTATAAAAATAATGTGTAAAGAATGTATTATGATTATACATGACATGGAAGAACTAATACATCCTTTATTGTTTTTTGGTTGTAGAGATGGTCAAAATTTTGGAGGTTGGTAGATGTGTTTTGGTTGTCAAATTTTTTAGATAGATTGTCAAATGGAGATCAAGCTAGACTAGTAACTATGGGTCTAGGAGGTATATTTGAGATGTGCAAGATCCCCCTCAATGCTGACCTATTAGTAATGTTCATAAGATGTTGGGAATGATTGACTAACACCATCAAATGGGAGGTAGATGGGGATGTGATAGAGGTGGGTATCACACTAGAGGATGTTCATGCCATCCTTGGGCTACCCATAATAGGAGCATCGGTGACCATAGGGATAGAAAATAACTTAGAGGAGAGGAGAGCCTTAGCTATATGGGTTATAGGCTTATAGATGATATTGAGAAGATGAAGAATCAGTATGGATGATGTGTATATATAATATATTTAGGACCTTTGAAAGGTGGTGATAGGCCTTGTGACATAGTGAGTGCTCTTTCATAAGTCAGATGGTAAGGTACCACTATTCATGGTATCCTTGAGTAGGATGATGCTAGAAGAGGGAGTAATATATGATCTAGGTTCTATTATTTGAGTCTAGATCATTCATGATCTATTCAAGATGTTAGTTAGAGGGCAAAAGGCTATGGGACTAATCATTCTATTGATAACATAGATATATGAGAGATTTGCCATGTATCGACCAAATGGGTTATCCCATACGATCGATGATGGGTTACCTTGAGTATAGAGATAGAGGAAGGAATAGGTGGCATGGGCCATGCCCCATGTGTTAGTGCTATAGTTCATGAGATGTGAAAACATCATGTGGTAGCTATATGGGCACATAACAACTACATGGGTGAGATGACACATAATTATACTAGTACTAGAGAGGAGAGGGGTGATTGGACACTATACATGGTGGAGAGAGCCACATCTGGTAGTATGGGTGCTAAGACAGATGGGCTTACCTCATTTAGTGACACTGATATTGATGTCTAACCAATGGGATCAACATGTGAAGGAGCCATGAGGGAAGAGGAGACTTGGACCACTAATAGTGAGGCTAACACTAAGGCCATGTTGGGAGTGACCATGAACTAGTTAGGCATGATGAGTGGTATAAAATGAGGCAAATGAGGTAGAGATACTAGATATTCCACTACTAGCCCCATAATGAGATAAGTAGTGGCCATTGAGGACATGATAATGATTGAGATAGGAGAGAGTGGAGACTATAGACATGTCAAATGATCCCATAGATGAGCTAGAGGAGATGATAGAGAGACCACTCAGATAGAGGTTGAGATGGACATGATCTATGATAGCTTAATTCAAGCTAAGGAGGTAACCTACTAAGGAGGTACTTATAAGCCACATAGATGAGGAGACTATGCTAGGTGATCATGCTGATGATGATATCATAGGAGCTGAAATATAGATAGGTATGAAAATGGTTAAATTATTTATTTAGTTTTTATTTGGTAGTAGATATATATATATATATATATATATGTATATATATATATATGTATATATATATATGTATATATATATATGTATATATATATATGTATATATATATGTATATATATATATATGTATATATATATATATATATGTATATATATATGTATATATATATATATGTATATATATATATGTATATATATATATGTATATATGTATATATATATATATATATATATATATATATATAGATATTATGAGATATGACAGTGATCTAATATCCATCTGGTGTGATTTTATAGACATACCTAAGGATGAGGAGGAGAGATGGGGGTTATTGGTGAGGAGAACACTCCATGACATCCTAAAAGAGACTCTATAGCCATATGATCCCATGACACTGGAGGATCCAAGTGTACCATCTACCCCAACTTAGGTGAGCTGGTTCATATTATTTGGCAAGGTAAAAAGGTAGATACAAGTGTAGAGAGAGAGGGTGAAACTAATAGTAGAGATGGGTGCAAGTGAGAGATAGGCTTGGCAGGCCTTGGTAGATGAGAGAGCTATGCATCTAGAGTCAATGACACATATGAGAAAAGTATATATAATGATGTAGACTCAGTTGACATAGGCACATATAACAACCTAGGCTAAGTTGGTGCAAGCACAAGTACTTATATCATGCCTACAAAGATAGGTAAATGGATTGAGATCTCAAACTGCCTCAATACAGTGTACCATTCAGAGGAGTTAGACTGAGGCCTCAAAAAGAAGCATGGATAGGCCAAGAGATAGAAATGATGGAGCCCAACCCTAGTGCTGAGGCTTTGTATATGGTTGTTTATGTTGTATCAAACTCATGGTATATATATGATGTATCATTTCGGCTTATGGGTGTTGGTTGTGTATGTTATCTTTATGATGGTTGTGTTTAGATATATTTATTTCTAGCACATGTATTTAGATTTGTTGTATATGCTACAAGAAATATATGTGGTGTGGTTTATTTTATAGCATCATGGAGTACACATACATGGTTAAAAATAAATAGGCAAAAATGACTTGAAAAAATATAATCAATCAAAGAAATGTTCTACACACTAGTTCAAGTTGGGAAATGTGTAATAACAAAAAATGACTAAGTATAAAAATCCAAAAAAAATGGTAAACACGTGGTAAAAGGGGCTTTGTTTTTAAACCAATGTAAAATATTTTTGCACCAAATTAAAATAAGTAAAATCATACTAAATATCATGTTAGGAAGTATGACAAACAATGTAATAAAATGGAAGGTATGTAAAGGGTAAAAATGGTAATACAAAAAAATCAAAAATTAAGTCAATCAATTATACTATTTCATGATGGGAAGTACAAAAGAATTTTTTTTTTCAAAAATTTGATTTTTAAATTTATCAAGCTAGGAAGTATGAGAAATTCAAGAATGGTTACAATCTTATATGCACTCAAAAAATAAGAGAATAAAAGGCAAAAGAAAAATGAAGTAAGCATAAAACATACTAAATATCAATATGGGAAGTATGCCAATGATGTGTAACCTCATAATCAGTTGAGTCTTATCTTCTATTTGACACATGTAAGTTTGCATGATGACTTTGATTATTAGAAAATTTTGTGAGGAGGGCTGAGTCCTATCCATAGTCTTACAATGCAACTCACAAAAGAAAAACCCAAGGGGTACCAAATCAATATTGGTAAGTAGAAGGATAAGTAATGGTAAATCAAGGATGTGGGTAATAGGATGGAAAAGATGGTAATTTGTGAGGGATCCCAGGTCTTATCCATGGTCTTACAAAGAAACTCATCTATGAAATATCATGGGGAGTGATTGTAAGTAAAAAAATATTTCTCAAGAATAAAAATGAAGGAAAAAGAATGAAAAAGGGAGTGTAAAAATCAAGACTTATGTGTCTTATGAGAAGAACTTAGGAGGAAAGAGGCATACTAAGGACATGAAAAGACAATTATTGACTAGTGGTCATCTATGTACAAAGGAAACCTGATTTCTATAGACATAAAGCTTTGTAGGAAAATATGTGTGATACTAAGATGAAATCATCATGGTATATTAGTACAAGTAAAATTAAAATGGACCTACCTTCCCACAACATGTTCCTTTCTCCTCATGACCCCTTATAGAGTCATTAGTCTACTACAAAGATTGGGTACTTGCATGATAAAGTAGGTAGAACTAAAAGTTTTTTTAATTCTCATCTTCTAATCTACTATCCTACCACACCCCAAAGGACCTCGTCTCTACTGTGAGGAAAAATATGGAGTTTGAGCTTCAATTAAAATAAAGACATGTGCATTAAATCATGTCTTTTAGTGTGATTAGACTTTTAAGAATATTTAATTTTTGACTTTTGATATCATTGTCTTTTTTTTAAAAGATTTGGATTTAAATTTCTTTTGAATGATTTTTCTAAGATTCCTCCTCCATACAGATTTGGAATGACCAATCATGAGAGAGATAGTGATACACATGAATGAGCTGTAGGCTAAGGCTAAAGGAAGCTAAGTGAGCCAAGACAAAAGATTGACTAGAACACTTAGACTTGACAATGAAATGATCATGTGATCTCAAGTATCAACCATGTATATGATTAGTTTGTAAAAAAAATATGGGAAAAAGGAGATCCAAAAGAGGACTAGTGAAAGGAGATAGTAATGAGAAAGATTGTTTGCAAATTGATCACATGGTAATGGGAGATAGTAATCAAAGTAAAGAGCGTCAATATAACTAAACATGAAGTTACAAGGGAATATTTTTGAGAAAAAATCTAAAGGAAAATAAAGCAATGATAAGAGAAAAAAATAGAAATGATAAGGAAAATACAAGTATATGTGAAATGTAAAATGAATCATAAGCTAACTATAGTACAAGTAAAAGAAGAAACATGGTATAAGATAAGAAAGAATTTGACACATTGTCAAATGATATAATCAAAAATAAAGAATATTGTAGCACATGTCTAATCCAAATATAAATGAGAAAGCACCATGTATGTGCTCATAAATATTGGTAACTTTGTCCACACACATTATCCAATATATTGGATAATTCTATATGAATTTTTAAGTGAACTACTACTAAGGTCTCAAAAATATTCAATGAATACTGGGAAAATAATTTTTTTGATCTCCTCAACTAAAAAATTAGGAATGCTCAAAAGATCATGTTGAGGAGGAAAGTTAGGCAAAGGCTAGTCAGGGGAATGCATGGAAAGAGGATCTATAAGAGAAGAAGGATCCACAGGTGAAGGAATCATGGGTGGAAAAGGATCCATAGATGAGGGAAGGTCCATAGGTGAAGGAGTCATAGGTGGAGGCACAAAAGGTGGTGAAGGGACCATAAGAAGTGATGGAACTACTGGAGGTGGAGCCATGGGAGAAGTAGTAGCCTTCTTGTGAGAATGATCTATGGGAGGAATGGTATAAAGTCTAAGGATGGCTATAAGATGATTTTTAAGATGTTATTAAATAATGTGGTAATGATTGATGTGATTCATTCCACATAGGCACCATAGACAATATACCTCACCATACTTAGGTAAATACTTAGAAAGTACCTTTGGGGGAGGTATGGCTTTATCTGATGATAGGGAAGAAGGATGTAAGGTATCAAGGTTCTATCATAACTTATGAGAAAGGGTAGAAGAGTGACTATCTATCCTATGGAAGTAATATATATGCTTGTGAGTGGTTTTAGGAGCACTCACAGAAGGAGGTGAAATAGGAGTGAAAGACTAAAAAGGACTCATCGGCTCATTTGGTGGGTAAAAGAGACATATTAGGTAGTAGAAAATAACATCATTAAGTGAGGGTGATGATGGGGAAGGAGTGGAGCTAGGCTCAATAAGAGTATCACTAGGATGAGAAGTAGGAAGAGGCTCAACAATAGTAGGAGAGGAAACAATTTCAACTAGAGTGGAAAAAGGAACATGCTTAACTATAGTTGACCCTATTAAAGGAGGGGAAAGATTCATATAAGGTCTAAGGAATACTTCCCTAGGTTTGGAAAAGTGATAAGGTTTTATCATAACATGATCCAAGAGCATGGTCCTAAGTGGATCCTCATAAATTAGAGGTATCGACACCATCTCTACCCTATGATAAAGAGGGAAAATACAAGAATTAGGAACTATAAATGAAAGAGAATGATGAGATGCATGGAAGACTCAAGTAAAGAAGAGTGATAATGAACAATTTTAGCATCAAGAGCCTAGACAAGGACACCTAAAAGAGTATCATCTAAGGAATGGATATCATCATAATATGGAGTATGAAGATCGATGACATAGGTTAGGATGACCTTGCCATTAGAGGAAGCTTGGTGAATATAGTGCCTAGTCTTGGTTAAGATTACATAAATGTCATCATAGGGAAGCTTGAGAGAATGAGGCTACAATGAAGTAGGGAGCCACAAAATGAGAAGAAGTGAGAGTTCAAAAGTTTTGATCTTTATGTTAATCTCATCAAGCTCATCATCATCAGAGTCTAAAAGGTTGGGAGCAATGTTACCAATGAGCTCATGATTCCCATTGTAATATTTGATTGAGTTGAAAAGAAAGTTAAGATACTGACTCATGAAATGGAACATTAGGCAAAGGCTCAAGAGCAAGAATCTTGAAGACACCATGATCTTGGACTTGTTTGAAATTCCAAGGGTTAGTGTCTTTTTGAATCCTATAAATGGCTCCATTGTGAGGAAATTTGATTCATTGGCAAGTGGAAGATGCGATAACTCACATATGATGAGTGTACAACCTACCAAACAAGATGTTATATGAAAGGGGAAAGTTTAAGATCATCACCTTCACATGAATAGTGACAGGTGGGATGGTAATTGGAAGCCACACACACCCTAAGGGAAGCATTTACCTTCTATCATATCCTTGGCATGTGATGCACATAGACTTGAGATTAAATTTAGAATATCGAAGAGTTTTAATGAAATCAAGAGAGGTGACATAGGTGTCAAAAACCTCATTAATCAAGGCTCGATTCACTTGGATATCACTGATTTGGATGCTAATAAATAATGGAGGATCATCTACCTGAAGTAGAATCTCTTCTAGAATCATAGATGTGATAGGAAATCATAAAGAAAGAGAATGTCTATGGTTTCATCAATGTTAATGGATATCTCTTCACATTAATGTAAGATTCTATCCTCAGATCTAGATAAAGTAGCCTCCCATATTGCTAGAGGAGGGTGAGGGATATTCATCTCGAATAAGATTTGCATGAGGTAATTTATATGACGTGGATATGTCCTCATGAGTTTAAGGAAAGGTATCTAGGATCGAAGATTAGTAAGTTTTGCAATGGGATCCCACTCATCATAACCCATAAGGATATTTTTAGATATAGGTGAATAATGATTAAGAAGATAATTGGAAGGTGGATCATAAGAGCATTGAGATTTATGTTAATAAGAATGAGAAAGTTGAGAAGAAGGTTGTAAGTCATTTGGTGATGAATAATTAGTTGGTTTAGATTGATCTTGAAGTTTGGAAGAAGAAGTGTTAGTAGAAATTGGATTGTCATTAGTATTGGAAGATGATGGGAGAGAAGTAGAAATAGTATGAGATGTGTCATCCAAGGGAGAATCATAAATTAGATCGTCAAAAGAAATAAGATCTTATCCCAACTCATTTAAGTGAGTTAGAGAAGAATCCTAGATAAAATGATGTCTTCTGGGAATGAGGAGTGTAGATAGGTTGTGAATCAATGAAAGCCACCACTCTTTGCATATTAGTCATACTAACCATATTCTCTTCAAAATTTGGTTCAACAAGACTTTATACATTATTGGTGGTAGAGGTGGGCTTGTATTGATCATCTTAGATTGGTTGATGATTAGGAAAGGGGTCTTTATAAATAGCTAAATGAGTGTTTGCTTAATTTTTATCATGTAATTTATAGTATTTGAAAGTAATCTCATAAGATTGTTGATGCTTATAGATAATGGAATAATGATCAAAATTTGGGCCAAGAAGAAAGTCCATGGATAAATTATGGAGTTGTCTACAAGTCTCATGAGAGTGACTCCATCTATCATGAAACCAACAAAACTTATTAGGATCATACCATGATTTCATAGGTTAAGTAAGGTCAAGCTATCAAGGAAGAGGCCTGGGTAGATGTTTAAGTAATTCTATTGAGGATAAAGGCTTATGGACATTAATTTTGTTTGTTGAAAAATGAAGATTAGTGTATTGTTGAGAAGGAGCTGGTTTTGAAGAAGGGGTAAGAATGGAAACTTGAACATTGTGAATGGTGTCATATGAATCGGTAACACCATCATTGCTAATATTATTATTTTTTGTTCTTAACTAATAGGTGAGGGCCCATAGAAGGTTGGGGTAGATCAAATTGATGCATGAGGAAATATTGTCTTTTGGATTGATTGATAGCTTCCTCCAAGGTACGTGGAAAAAGGGTACATACTCGATATTGTAATTTAGGGAATAAAGAATTTGTAAAGAGATGAAAGAGATTATCTTGCACCATGTTATGTTCACATATATTTGACAAAATATTCCATCTCTTAACAAAGGCTTGGGTAGTTTCATTTTCATTTTGTTTTCAGTTGATGAAATGGGCCAAAGTGTTCTTAGGAAGATCACTAGTTTGATATTATTGAGCTAAAGAGTTTACTAAGTCCTCCAAACTAGTGATAGATTGTGTTCTAAGTTGATTATAATAATCCAAGGCATTACCTGTGAGGGTTTTAGCTAAGAATTTAGTAGCAGTAAAGGTATTTAACTTGATCCAATCCTTGTAAATATTTCCAAATATATTGAGGTGAAGGGTAGGATTGGTTGATCCATTGTAAGAAAATGTAGATGTTATACCTCTAATGTCAAAGTTAGAAATTTGGGTGGTAAGAGTTTCATTTAGTAAAATTTTAATGACTTTGTTGACTAATGGATGTTGAGGAATGAGATTACCTTGAGAATATCAAAGAGGGGGAGGAGGAACACTTTGGTTATGTGTGCCCCAAGTCATTGGTTGAGGATTGGATTGAAGATTAAGAAGGTGGTTTTGCATTCTTATCATTTGGTTCATATTATGAGCTTAGAACGTGTTCATTTGATTGAGAGTTTGAAACAATAGTTGATGAGTTTGATTAGTGTTATTAGAAGAAGTAGTATTGGTGTTTGTGTTGGTTTTAGTGACTTAGGTACCATTATTAGTGTTGATATGAACTTGAAAAGAGCTATGAGAATTTGAGACACTAGTGGCAAAATTTTCTTGTGAAGCAAAATATGGACTAGTAAATGGTTGAGAAGAAGTTGCACTAGAATTATGAGTGCCTTGGGTAGTAAATGATGAACTAGTGGAAGGATTAAGGATAATGGATCTTATGAGAGGCCCACCAGATATAAAACCTACCATGTTAGTTGAGATACTAGGCATAGAGGTGGAATAAGTTAAATAAAAATATGTCATGACATAAGAAGGAGTCAAGATTGAAGGAAGAGGTTGAGAAGCAAAGAAATTAGTATCCCCAAATTATTTGATAAAGTGGGAGTAAGAGAATGAGGATCTTCCACTTGATGGCTAATCATGAGGTTATAGATGGTGGAAGAATCCTTCCCTTTGTGTTGAGGGAATTCTATGATAAATAAGAGAATTTTAGGAGTATACTCTAACTCAAGCTATTCCTCTAAGAGAAGAGGAGGGTTTTGATGCAAAGGGGTATGAGGAGGGGTCCCATAGTTCATCGTGCAAGTTTCAATATGAACATTACTAGCATTCATGAAAGGATCCCTACTTTGTCTATGGGAGACCCTATTAGGATTGGTGAATTCCATCATATCTATTGACTGAACTTTATTGTTATTACCAAATAGAAAGTCCATGATGAAAGAAAGAGAAGCAAGATGAGAAAGCAAAGAATCAAAAAGTGACTAAAATAGTACTAGGTTGACTTGGGCGACCTAATGTAGAATAGGGACTGTAAAACTGTATAGGGTCTATAAGATCAACCTAGTTCAGTAAATAATGAATGACAGAAAGAGGTAAAGATGCTAAAAATAGTAGAAGGTTGACCAGGTTGACCTAGCATAGTGTACATGGGCTGAAAAAGAAACTAGGTCTATAGGGTTGACATAGTATAATAGATAGAAGAAAATAAAGTTGATAACAAGTTATGAATTGAAACAAGATAATTACATGTAAAAAAGCAATAAGTACTGAAAGGAAAATAAATAGTTAATTTAATTTGATGCTGACCAATCTAATTGATGTACATAAAGAAAAATATTTCAATAACATTGTCTAATGCAAGCTTTTGCACACACAATTGATCAAAGAGCAAGCAAACAACTTGAAAGTAAAACTAGCTACTTGGTCAACCTAGAATGTTGATTAGATTATTAAGAATGATTTTAAGTGTAAAGGGAGATTGGCTATAAGCAAAGTACTAAATAATAATCTATGGATAGTTTCAAGTAAGTTTAAGATGAAAGAGACTATAGTGGAAATTATATAGGATTGGTATTAGGGCCTACCACCTCACTTCACACACCACAATAATAAGGGTAACAGGTGCTTAGCCAAAATATACCATTAACCACACTTTATACTTAACTAGAGCATCAAGTTGGCTTCCCTTTTGGTGATGAAATCCAAGTCGGTAGACTTGGGTAGTCAAATGTTTAAATGCTTGTTGATATTTATGTGGTTTGGATATGTGTGCATAAAATAGAAATAGTGCAATTAAGTGATTAATTGAAAATCCCCTAATTAGACTATGTGAACTATTCTAAACATGCAAACAACTAAAAAGAAAGATGTGATTAAAATATATGGTTTATTCCAAATTTGAAAAATGGTATAGTTGAGAAACTTTATGGATAATAATATAGAATAGGGTCAACAAGGTCAAACCTATACTATAGAATCAAAGTCTGAAAATGAACTAGGTCAGTCGGGTCAACCTAGTTATTTTAGAAAACACAGAACATAGAACTAGGTCCACAGGGTCAACCTAGTTGATTGTGTGGAGGAAATTTTTGAAGACTAAAAACTATGAAAGGAAATATAGAAAAAGAAAGATACAAATAAATAGAAACTAACCTAAATGGTTATGAAATGAAAAAGTTAAGATTATTGATCAAGAACCTTAGAAAAAACTATCAAAAACCTTTAAATTGCATCAAGCTGGTCGATCAAGCAATACAATAACTTGTTGAAAAAGTGATAAAAATGTACTAGGTTGACCTGGTCAACTAAATATGCTAAATATGAAGTATAAAAACCTAAAAAACTTACACTGGGTCGAGTTGATCAATCTAGTTATCTAAATAGAATTTTACAAGTTCTAAATCCTATACTAGGTCGAGCTGGTCAAGCCAATTACCTATTCCTACAAACCTGCACAAAGAGATAAATAATTGGGTTGATAAGGTGTATCCAACATAGTAAATATATGATAAAAATAATGATGAATAGAAATGAAATAAGTGAAATAAATCTTGCAAGGGTTTTATTCACATTAGGTTCACCAAAATGTATGCAATTGGAAATGCATCATGTCCATAAATCAATCTTGGATCGGATGGGATAAAGAATACCTACACTTCTAATTAGGGATCATAAAATTATTAAGTGAGATCATGACCAATGTTAGGATTTGATAGACCCGATTAGGGGATCACTTGTCATAACACACTATGTGAGGTAGGGTTCCAAAGCCTAGAATCTACCATAATCACACAACAACCCTAAAAGAGTCCTATGATTTAATATTTCACTAATCTAATAAAAATAAAAGAAAATCTAATCTAGTGTACACCAAAGCTTATGGGACAAAGTGGGGGTTAGAAACAAAACAAAATAAAAGACTAAACTAAACATGTATAAGAGACATATACTCATGTCAATGTATACAAAATCCTAATACATAGAAGAGAAGAATAAAAATGCACCATCTATCTACTCTTACAAAGGAGGAATAAAGTTAGGAATACTTAATTTTGAAGATGAACTCATCAAGCCTCAATCTCGCCCTTGGACAAGGTTATTTGCAAGAGATTGTCATGGTATGTAAAGATAACTATGATAAATTATCTTTAGGCTACATAACCCATCTAAGCATCCAAAAGACTTAATCATAAGATGAGATCAAATCTTCAAAGAAAGCATTAAACCCTAAAGATTTATTCCCTAAATATAATGGTCAATAGACAAATGCTCATTCACACTTCTTTTTTTAATTCTTATTTATTATCAAATGGTTGGAAATGACCTTGTATATATAGTAGTATCTTACCCTAAAATATTTTAAGAATGTCAGCTATGCTAGGTCAACTCAGTAGACCTAACACATTTTAGAGCTAACTCTCTAAGTCTATGCTAGGTCAGCCAAGAGGCCAACAAACCAAAAGAGAGAAGAAATCCTTAAATTATGCTAGGTCAACTTGGTCAACCTAGCATAACTAACAGGTCAAAAGGGTGCTAAGGCAAAAAATGAAGGATAAAACTTAAAAAGTGATATAAATAGGTATAACTAAGAATAATAAGCTTGGATTCAATGGTTTTAGGAGGCTAGTGTGTAGATGGAAAGTGGCAAAAGGAATGATAATCTTACGTATCACCAATGGTCTACTCACCCCTTTCCTAGTGCACCCCTTAATGCATGCACTTATAGAGATTGAGACTGTATAAGTTCTTACAAGATACAAAGTGTCATTAATTAATAAATTTTAAAAATATTATGTGTATACAATATGGGTGCAAGCATCACACAACCAATAATAGATGGTTGTGTTGATTTGGCTGGTGCATTGCAACAAAGGGAAGTTTCAAATGTCATGTACTTCTAGATAGACTTTTCAACTTAGAAGAAAAGTGCACACACTAATCCATGGATAGTTAGTTCTATTATGTCCCTCTACTTCACAATTAGTGCACCATAGTCCACTTCAAGACTCATATGAAGATCTGGCAATGAGTTTTTAGAGTTGGGAGGCTATAGATGCAATCTCTGCCTCCATAAATGGGTTGATCTTAGTGTATCTACACTTTTGACTACCTCAGCTCTGAGTGCGGCTTCAAGTGCTTCTCAAGGGTCTATAAAAGCATTCATGGAAAATGTTCTTCATAATGGCATGAGTAACCCCATGATGAACTACTGTGCATGATGGGAAGGGTAAATATGATACAAGAGCTTTGATAGGAGAGTTTTGAACCTTGCATCATATATATGCACACTCTCTGAGAGCCTTTGGGTAATCTCTTTTTAGTGCAATATTTCTCTATTTTTCAAACTTTAAAATGTAAAATTATTTTAAGAATGCATCCTTTAGAGTATCATAGTTGACTATATCCTATTTGGGAATAAATTTTTTGTACCAAGTGTGGTTACAATCAAGTAATGTATTTAAAAGCTGAGTAGTCTTGCACTCTGATTGAGTTATGCCTTGTGCATGCCAATGTACTTCACACTTTAGTGCATGTTCTACAACATTTTCCATGGAGTGATACTCTAAGATGTGCATAGCCATCTCATAAGAGATCTGATGTTGGGGTGGAAGCTAGGAATTGAGGTGCTTATCCCCCTAGAATCTATCTTGGTGGCAATCCTCCAATGCCTCTACTCATGGGGTTAGGCTCTGGTCTCATCATTACTACTAGCATAATTGATGTCATTGGTTCTATGCTACTTTCTTATGACACCAAACCATTTCTTATGAGCTATTTCCCACCTTGAATTACTGACATTGGCTGAGTTGGTATATTCATGTTCAAGTTTTATTATGGTGAGCTAGCACCCACTATTCTAGAGGTAGTTGCACTCACCTCCTTGTATAGAATAATCTATTTAATCACAAAGTTATAATGCAAGTTTGAAAAACATCTAAGATCTAAGTCATTAGTAGAGTTAATAACTACTTTTGTACTTTTAGGTAGGGGATATATTGCATGAGCATGCATCATAGGTTTAAAGGGGGGAGGTGTATCAAGCATATATGTAGTCACCAGATTCTATATAAACCCATTAAATTCCACACCTATCAAGTGTTGATCTCAATTCATCACTTCAATATACCTCTCATCTTCATGATGCTATATTTAAAGATATCCTTTCCCTTGCCCTTTTTGTTCACTATGGGTCCTATAATCACTTTTAGGTTAGAGATACTCCATCAATCTACACCATTATTATTATAGGTTTGTCTTCTAAGCTCTCGAGTGTCAATTTTCTTGTCCCCTTATATTACGGCTCACCTACACATCCCCTTCTCCCTATTTGTATAACTCATATGTGGCAAGATTTTTATCCTTTTATCCCCAAAGTTTCACAACTATAATCCACCATTATATCTTTGAGTTCTATATCAAAATCATTCACAAATTTGCCTCTAAGATCATGGAAAAACTAGTACTCTACTTCATGAATATGCTGAGACCGTGAACTCAAGTACACATCTATTTAGGGCTCTTTGCCACCATTTATCCACTACTCTAGTCCAAGTAACATCCAAGGTCTCAAGCCTCTCTAGGCACTCTTCTATCCACTCATAACACCATCCATAACTACATCTTCTATAGGTTGAATATACATCCAACCTCCTGTACACATGCTCATATAACTCACAAAAAAATACTTCATATAAATCATGATATAGGTTATCTTAAATCCATCTTTTTAGCTTTTGTCCTTTATAGGTTAGATGCTTCAGTACAAAGTTATATTTACCTATTGTAGCCAACACTTGATGTTTTTGAGAGAAAGTTAGTACATCATTCTATTACACCATTGTAGTAATAAAATTTTACATGGATCTTGACAACAAAACCAAAATTTTGTGAGAAACTCATCTAGTTAGATCTTGGTTTACTACAATCAGATGCAAGTATTATATGTTCCTTTTATGCTCAAAATTTTATCACTCAACTATGTTGGCATTAATCCACATAATACATAGACCTTATGTTCTCACCCAAATCAAATTTGAGAAGGAATCGAGGCTCATGTTGGGCTATTTATGCCATGGTGCGAGGCTTTAATTAGGGGACTTAAGTAATTTGATAAAACTTAAGGTAGACCCATAGGTGCAAGCCTTTCATGGACTAAGCCTCTAGTGTCATATAGGTGCTTAAGATGTAATAAGGCTTCTTGTACTCATTTTAAACATATGTGAATTACACAAGTATTGGGTTACTAGTGTGGACCTATACTCATCCATCATACTAAATAGTGGTGACATCATGGAAGTTTATAGGGACTCCATTGAAATAATAAGACTAGAAAAATATATGAACCCACACATGCTTAAAAATTCATTTCATAAAGTTGATTTAAAGGTATGACATTAAAAATATACATATTCTATTAAAAATAAAAAGAAACATGAAAAACTAACATAGTTTATGTAAATACACATCACTTATCATTTGATCAAAGTCCATAACAAATTTTTTATTCATATCATAATATTAGCAACCCATAGGCTCATAAATGAGCTTGGGTACTTACTAGTAGATCCAAATTATCTCCATAATATTCCTAATCCTTAATGGCTGATGAAGCTATGTCTAGAGATGATTCATTTTACTAGAGCTCCACTACCATTTTTTGTCTCTCAGCCTCTTCTGGCTTGATCTCCTCAAATAAGCCTTCAGGAGCATCTTTTTTAGGGTAGAAGTTACATGCTAGGTGCTGAGATGGAACTTGATCATCATAAGCACCAAATACATGATTCCATGAAGTCCATGTTGTAGCTACCACATCTCTTCAAATACATGAAGATGCCCTAAAAATATGGGAGATAGTTAGCTGCTAGCACAAGATATGCATTGCAACATCTGGTTGGCTACATAAATCCCAAAGGATAATCACTTGAAAAATGATCCTCTCATGCCTAGGAAGATGTCATGTTGGTGTAAATCCTATAATACTGGGATAGGGACCCAATAACATAGATTCTATATCCTTGACCCACATCACCCATTATCTACTCTGACATTGGGGCCTCCTTCTTGTTGGCATTTAATGTTCTAAGAGGATAATTTCATGCATAATGATCAAAATATACACATGTGAAGAAAATTTACACTCGTCTATTCCTAAGGGGGTTTAGTGGTTCTAGGTCCTAAGCAAGTAGTTGACCCTGAAGGTCTCACTTGCTCAAACTAGGGAGCCTACATAGTCTTATGCTATTGATTGATAGTTTGGGGTTCCAACCTCACCACTTATTAGATAGTACTTCTCTAAATGGTTCCTATTCCAATTATGGCTAGAATAGTTGATCTCTTATTAAGGTTATTAAGGGGGTTTAAATTTAAATTGAAATAATTTCCAACCTTCCCTAGGTGCAAGTTGCACACCTTGCATCCTTAACTCGTGCTGAGACTATAATTTGCCTCAAAACATCTCTCAAGCTTCTTGAGTCTTACCACATAACTCTTTGGCCAAACAATCCTTAACTACCATTACTAAGGTAGTGGGAGCTAAAATGTTCACTATGCTAACCAACTCAAGATTTAAGCCTCTGATAAACTTGTTTACTTGGATTATCTCATCTATGTAACCTTACACATATCTAATCAAATCCAAAAATTAGCATTCATACTATGCCACTATGTTAATACCTTATTGAAGGTCATGGAACTCATACACCTTATTTTTCACATAAAAGGGTGATAAGTATCATGCTCTAAAATTCTCTTCAAATAATTCTAAAATAAAGGAAGTTGGTGTCAAGTGGAGTTTCTACTCCTACCTTCCCACCACATCTTAGTTGCATCACAAAATAGGAAAGTACCTAGATGGGATTTATCATTAGAGTCATAATGATATAAAGTGAATCACCCTCTCATGCTTTCAAATCAATATTATGACGCAAATCCTTCTTGATTACCATCAAAATTAGGAGGGTGTAGTCTGATAAAATCTTTCACAAGTCACCAAGCACAGGTCTAAGAGGGTCCATATTTTTCCTCTCATGATTCTCACCATGGTGATGCACCTCAACTCTATCACCTTCATAATGGTTATGGGGAGGAATATTATACCTTTATCTTTCCATTGATTCTTCATCATCCTAAGAATGTCATGGAGAGTGCCTTTCTGCCTCATGTTGAACCACAAATAATCTCTCTTACAAGATATCCCATATTTATTGTATGGCTAAGAGGATTTATGGTCCAATATCATTCAATCCTTGCTAATTGAGAAGTTCATGCTCACCAAAGGGATCCAAATCATGATGCACTCAACATCCTCCTCTCATTTTACATACCAATAGGGATGATATTATAATATATGTAGAAACTAGAAAGCCCAAATGATAAATCAAATCAACTAGATCTCTTGGTGTTGTAACTGTGCTCTAATACCAAAATTCCATGCCCTTTTTTTATAAAAAAATAAACATATCACACCAAAAACACTCTTAAACTAGTTATTGAATTCACACAAGCCAAGTCCTAAAACTATCATGATGCATTATGCAGAAGGAACCCATTAAAATCCTTTAATCATGTCCACATAATCAATGCACAACATTTTCCCAATCCCCTTCTTACTCAGTCAACATCAAGACAACCATGAAAATTGGCCCAAGCCTTCATTGACACTCTCGACTCCACATGGAAACTTTGGGTCAGCCTGAGTTGAAATTATCGAGGGCTATGAGTATGCCATGTGTCATAATATTAGGACCCTTGGTTTATTACTCAACCAATTATCCTTGATTCCTACAAGATCTGGGATGCTTCCACTTGGAAACATATCAGGTTCCTGAGTCCTTAGTAGTCATCAGGACTAAGCCTACCCTTAAGCAAACCTTGTAGGTTTCTAGGCCCTAGAATTTTTCCACATGGAAACATCCCATTCATTCATTATCTTGGGGCACTGATCTTAGTATGGTCATATATGGTATCAGGATAAGTCAAGATGATGCAACATGGTAGAATCCCACTCCTCCACTATACTAGAGGTAACTTATTAACATGATGCTCTTTAGGATCATGGGTCACTGGGATGATTCCATGTGGAAACATCCCACAAGCTCATTAGCCTAAAACCAATAAAATGTTAGACCACATTGATGTCATCCCTAAGTTCACGAGAAATTGACATGTGGCTTCCTTTGATCTACTCCTCTATGTTTATAAATCAAGTAAGGTAAATTTGAAGGAAAAATTAGACCTTGAAGCTAAGTCAAAAGGAAAAAAGGGAAACACACAGGTTTTTAGGATATTTATAATTAAAATTTTAAAGATCTATGATAAAGAACAAAGATCAACTTGTGTTCATGACAAGCTCAAAATAGTTTCACCAAACCATTTTGCCAAAGAATTAAAGACTTCAGACAAAGCTCTAAGGCTTCAAAATTTTAGTTCCATGTAAATCTTTTGAATAATAGACTTGAAGACCTCAAGTCTTTGGCATTTATGTTCATGACTTTTTTCTGACAAGATTGTTACAATTTTTTCAAAGGCCAGATTATTTAACAATTTTGTCGACATCTTCAGGACTAGTGTACATAACAATTTTGACATAATGTTTCTAAAGACATGAAAGACTTAGAAAAATATTTGAGACTTTAGAACTTTTTTTCATGGTATAAGTTGTGACAAAATTGCAATGAAATTTCCAACCACTTTTACCAAAGAGATCGAAAGCTAAACTTTTTTGGGAAAAATGTTACATCTTTTGCCAAAGATTTAACCATTTTCCAAGCTTTAAAATGAAAATGAATATTTAGTAAAAGCATAGGCTTAAATTTCAACTCAAATGAGATAAGGAAAGAAGCCTTGGACCAACCTAAGGTTGCATCTTAGATTAATATTAACACAAAAGTTATAGATAAGATAACTTCTACAATTTTATCAAATGATCTTGATGTTAGAAAGGCATAAAAAATGCATTCAATCTTCTGTAAGGCTTAAAGGATGCTTCAAAAAGTATCCATATAATACTCAACATATTAATAAGATTTTGTGATGAACTTAGTTTTTTTATATATAATAATCCATTATCCAATAACTAAATTCAACTTAGGCTTTTCTCAAGTTCATTCGCATTATATTAACCATAATGATTTCAAGGGGAGATAAGACCTAACTAAGGAATTAATTTCTTCATCTTGAATTAATCTCATTTAAACCATATCTTTTACAATAAATTTCTTAAGAAAAAAAGGACATTTCCTTTGTATAAAGACTCCTCGAGAGTTTTCATATACTTGAACATAACCAAGATACACCATTGGTTAATTTATTTAATCAACTATATTGTTATTCCCAATAATTATCCTATAGATCTTATCTAATTTCAACTCATTATTAAATAAATTAACTACATGGAATCTTATATATATATATATATATATATATATATATATATATATATATATATATATATATATATATATATATATATATATATATATATATATATATATATATATATATATATATATATATATATATATATATATATATATATATATATATATATATATATATATATATATATATATAGACCAAGATGCATAAATATTTAAGACAAGTTACTCATAACAAGATTTAAGCAAGCAAATCAATCCATCATTTATTTGAATGAGCCTCAAGGGATAAATACTTATGATACAATTAGGACTCTTCACTAGATCCTAATATCAAGAATATTTAAATAACACATCTCATAATTAACACTGAGGCATTTAATTAATATAAAAAATGACTTAATACAAGGCTGGAACACTTTCCAAGCTCTATCTTGTTTCATGAATATTACAAATAAATTAATACTAAAGTATGAGTATTTCATCAACCAAATTACATTCTTTTATTAAAAAGGAGACACATCTCTAAGTATAAAAGAATGATTGATATCAAAAGTAGTCTTCAATAATTATCCTTATTTTCTCCATGAATCTACTAGCCACAAGGAGGAAGGCTCACTATCCAACCTTTTGTCATCATCAAGCTATTTCTCTAGACACCCCTGAGCTTGAGACTCCCAACTTTGAGCATGGTTATATCACTTGGCTAAGGCAATGATGGGTTATCTAAGAAAGGGAGTTTAACAAAAGGGAATACCATGCAACACCTACACTCTTATTCCTAGTTCTAACCCAAAGAGATTATAAGTTCAATAACAACAAACAAACATTACAATGATCATTTGAGTGAATCAAGCATTCAAGAATTTATACATAAGTAGACAAGATCTCATAACATAATAAGGTCTTCCAAATATTATGGAATAACAAGAGGATATTATCACTCTATTAATTCCATACAGTGGTCATGGGAGAGTTCTACAACCTACTGTTATGCCTTGCATAAGAGGACTTCAACCACTACTATCATGATAGTCATGGGAGGATAAAAAACCTTCCATTGTGCCTTATATAAGAGGGATTTGATATGATACCATTATTAATATGCTGCATCTATACCACCATCACATAGTGTCATAACAACACATAAAAAACATGCATAATATCAAAACACTTTAATGCAAATAAGGAGGCATAAATATCTCCAAAGTCCCCAAAGGACAAACACAACATGGTGGTCAATGCTCAACCATAGAAAAATAATAAAATAGGTAGAATAAACCAAGTTGTCACAATATCATAAAAGTAAGAAGATAAAATATATAATACAAACATTTCATTCCAAATGAACAATAAAAAATATAGGTTACTATAAATCCCACTGATCAACCTATAGACCACCTAGGAACTATCCTCTAATTATCTAGACTCAACTCTCCTAACCAACTAATCCTATTTTATACTTCTCCTTATCCTATACTAAGTTTAATTACTTTTTGAACTAGGAAAAGTCTCCATTAAGAGGATCTCAACTTCTATATAAAGATGTTTCAGGATGAGCCAACCATTAGTGGCTTGCTAACCCATGCCTCTTAAGGGATATTCTCTTTCATGTTTAGTTAAGGCATATGGCAGCTCTTACAGGCTTTATGCTTTCTTTATAGGTTTACTAACCTTTATTCCCACTTAAATTTAGTCTAAAACATTCAGTGAAATATTTGTCAACCATCCACTATATAATTTAGATATTGGCTACAAGATTTCAAGGTCAAATGACAACAAGTTTTACCAACTAGACTTTAAAGGCTATCCACCAAAACATATGCTAAGTCATCAAATGTGGTAGATTAGGCATATGATTACATAACATAGTTTTATGAAAGGTTTAGGTAAACTGATAAGTGATAAAACCATGCTTAACATGGTCTCTTTCCTTTATTATCCCCTTTTCCTGTTCTTGCACACTCGATGCACACATCAAATTCCTCTAATCCTAATTTTTGAAGCTACAAAATTTAGTCAAACAAGTAAATTTCAATAAATTTTCCATATTCAAACATTTACATAATATCACATTCACACAGGTAATTTCATGTGCTTTAATATAAAATAAATTACCAATTTATCAACTTAGGAGAAATAACTCAAAAATGATTTAAGTTAATATATCTCATAGACATAATCAATTTTTATAAGGAAACATAAGCATAACATCATAATTTCATAAGTGAGAAAACAAAACATGATTTGATAATAGGTCTTTCCCATGGTTTCTATTCTACCTTTTGTCCAGTAGTACACAGTCAACCCAGTCAACTTTGTACTCTTCTAACTTCTATCTAGCAGTACATAGTCAACCTAGTTGACTCTATACTCTTCTTATACATTTTTAGTAGTACTCTATCGACCTAGTTAAATTTATCTATGATTAATACCATTTCTCTTCTATTTGGACTATTTGGTTTTTTGTATGGCTAACTTAGTTCTCTATCCTTGTTGATCTAGATGCTAATTGAGATACTAAGTCAACCTGTTAGACCTAGTTTATTGATCTAGATACTGGAAAATTAAATAAGATAATAGAGTCAACCTATTTGACCTTATATTATTATAGAATAATGAATAATAGTAATGTGTTCAACTTTTTTATCCAATAATATGTATCAAATGAAAACTTTTATAGAAAGAACTTAGTCATTTTAATGTGACTATTGTGTTATACCTATGCATAAGAAGTTAGAACTATATTGACTAGTTTGATACAATATTGAAAATATATAAAAATAAAAATATTATAGAAATGAAAGTGTGAAAAAAACTTGCAAGGGTTAAATTCATGTCGGGTTCACTAAAATGTATGTAATGGGAAATGTATTAGATCTATAAATCAATCCTTGTTTGGAGAAGATAAAACCTATTTACACTTCCAATTGGGGATACATTAGATAATCAAGGTCATGAGAAATATGGATCCACTATACCTATTCAAGGGATCTCTTACCATAAATAATATTAGTAGGAAGGGTTATAAAAACTTTAGTCAAGCAAAACTATGCAGTAACCCTAACTAGGTCCCATGTTTTCATATTCACTAAACTAATAACAAGTAAAGTAAAAGTATAATCTAGTGCTCACCAAATATTGTGGTATAAAGTGGGGGTAGTAAACATGAAAATTAAACATGCATAAAAGAATCCTAATTAAGATATGTATAGGTAAAATCTTAATGCATGAAGAGAGCAATATATTCAAAAACCATTATTTATGCTACTTCTATCTACTAAGGAGATGATCAAAGTTAGAGATACTTACCTTGAATATGGGCTTATAAAGACTCAATATCTTCTTTGGCTAAAGGTACTTCACAAAAATTTTGTTATGGTTTTTAAGGATCACTAAGAAAGGCTAAAACATCGAAGACTTCTCCACAAGACAAGATTTTTCTCCAAGTAAAAACCCTAAGCTAGGACTCCTCAAGTAGAATGGTAGAAGAGCATATTGTAAAGAAGTGAAAATAAATAGTTAAATCTTGTTATGTGTTTATATAGTTAGATATAACCCTAATCCCTTATAAAAGTTTAGGCTAACAAAGTTGACCCAATCTAACTAGTATTGTAATTAACAAAAACAAATTAGGTCATGGACTAGGTCAACCTAAGGCCAACCTAAACCCTAATAAGTTTTATCAATAAGAGTATAAGGTTAATGGGGTTGACTATGTAATATAAACTATCAAAAAGAGTTTTAGGTTAGGGAAGGGCTAATGAATGTGGTGAATGACTAGTGGAGGATGTAAAATAGGAGGCAAAACTTATGTGAATGGTTTTTAGGAGCTGTTTGGATTGATAATAAGTGGTTATAAGGAACAATAATCTTGTGAAGCACCAATTTTATATCCACCCCTTTCTTAGTGCACCACTTAAAGCATGTACTTAGAGAGATTGAGACTCAATGGGCTCTTACAAGATAGAAAGCATCAGTAATTGATAAAGTTTGAAAATATTATATGTATACAGTTCCTAACACATAAAAATCCTTCTTAAATCCTTGTAGATCTTAGCTAGATTTGACTCAATAACATAATTTAATAATCAAAACATATGAGTGATAGTTCCATAGTCATTTTTCCTAAAGATGAGCACTATGCAAAATAGGGCCTTACAGTTTCATTGCTTTGATTTTGATATTTTCAAAAATAAAAGAAACTACTAACCTTTTTTACTCCTATGGATAAACTTTCCTATAATTACTCTTAAAATTAATATTTATATTATAATTGTATTAAATTTTATGCTAGATTAAACCTCAAAGAATATGGCTGTAACCTGTAACTCCTTTTACTACTTAAGATCAAATATGTGAGCATAAGCAAAGTAAATGAATGTGTTATGATATGTTTATGAATGACAGTATGACACACGCACACACACAAACACACACACACACATAGCTATAATACCCAAATATAACTCTAAATTTTAAGCCAACAATATTAGTCAGTTTGATAAAGTCAAAAATATTTTGGTTGACTCATAATTGTATGAGTTAGGTTGATACAATACAACTGATAGAGACATGATTTAAAAATTATCAGCACAGTTGATATAGTATATAGAAAGATAAATATGAAATAGACTGGTCTGATTGATACAATAGTAATAGAGGTGGCTATTAAGTTTGAATGCAAAGTATAAATAGAGGTAAAGATGAAAAGGGGATCATAAGAAGTTAGATTGATAGTGATGAAGGTATGATAGAGTAGAATGCAAATATATCTTGTAAAGTACCACAAGATGATCCCATCCCTTTCCTAGTGTATCATTTAGGATGTGTACTTAAGGAGATTGATGTGTCAACAATCCCCTTCAAGAGAAATCATTAGTAGTGTAATAAAGTAAAAAATATTAGGGGTATACATGTCCCCCCTGAAGTTCATTACATGTCACAATAGTGTAATGCAAGATGGTGCTTTAGGATAGATACATAGAAACACAAAAGAACATAATTGTAAAGAAATGGTAAAATAAATAAAATATAAATGAAAATAAATAAACAAAAATACATACATTCAATTACTTAGAGTGGAATTCCATTGAAATAAAGTGTCAATCTAAAAGATTGAGAGGCAAAACTAAAAAATAAGAGAAAAATCTATTTTTTAGATTTTTTTGTTAGCACTTAAAAAAATATTAATCGTCAAGGTTTTAATGCTTCTTTTAGTTCATGAAAAGGACATATAAAAACAAATATATGAGAAAAATAAGAATTTAGATGTAAGTAACTAAACATTTTGAAAATTTAAAATGTTTACTATAAATAGGTAAACATAATTTTATTTATGTATTTGCTAATTTGAGAAAATATAGCTTTAAACAATTTTTATTAGTGTTACAAGAGATAATAGTTAGAGGAGAATGAGGTGGAGACATGGGGAGTCGTTAGGGAGGGATTGTAGGATCCATGTAGATAAGCAATGCATTAATTGTTCTATTTGTTAAATTTGTGCAAATAGATTAGATTTATAAAATCTACATCCTAAATAAATCCATGTAGAAAAATTTGAACCAATAAGTGTCAAAATATAGATAAAATTATGATAGACAATGGGTAGAAGTCCAACTGTCAAATTAGCATTGAGGGTATTTATTAGGACCAAAAAAAGAAATCACTATCATTCGATAACTATATTGATTAGGTTGATATAATTAGGTAGGGAGAAATCACAAAAGTGGCCAATATCACCTTAAAAGTTTGATATAATTATGTGGTAAAAGAAACTTAAAAGGTTGATATCATAATGGATGATCAATATAATAAATTAGGAAAAATAGTTGGTCAATACAATACAATCATCATCCATACTTTAACATGAAAAGTGCATGTCATGTACTGTAAGGTATCGCTGATACAATAGAGAATAAAAAAACCTGGCTGATACAATATGGATGAGGTTGATAGTATAGGGAAGAACTGCATAGACTATATAGTAAAATTATGATTGATGTAGTAGGGAGAAAAAATAAAATGACCGATATAATGTTATTAGAGGTTCTTGGAAAACTCTAGAACGTGCTAATTACATGGATAAATTATGTAGTTAATAATAAAAAGGAATAATTATTAGCAATTTAGAGTATAGGCAACATAAATTATAGGAATAATAGATTAAAACATCCATAATTCTCACTATGCATAAATCATAAGTAAAAAGTATATAAGAAAACCATTCATAACATTGTATTAATCTCTATCACATATAGGACCATTCTCAATTAAAATTGGGTGCTATTTATAAGCTTTTATAAAGTGTTGTCTCTTATTATTTCAACCTTTTACTATGTCATAAAGAAAGGACTCTTCACTTTCTAAGATCAACTACTATTATATCAAAGGTTAAATACATATAAAATATTATACAAAAGACAAAATAGATCAATTCACACATGTTTGTGAACTATACTTTATGATTTTAGTTATCCTTATTCTTCATCCAACATTTTCTTGGACTTAATTTGTTATCTTTTCTTGAGACAAGGTTATAATAAAATACTTTGATCTGAAGTTGAAGTAATAAACTAGAAACAAGAGTCACAATTATAACTCTAGGTTTTATTTACTAGTTTTCACCTTTTAAGCACTACTTAGCCATCCTTTTGAGTTTTCAGCGAAGTAGCGTACTAGTCTATAAACCTTTCTAGTTCTTAATATACTAACATAACCATGTGGCCACCTTTTATGAGTTTTCAACCATCTTGGCCAAAATCATAATGTTTAAGGCTATCTTACAAAATTTTGTAAAACTTGTGAAAACTATAAAATTGGATTGCACAGTACCTACTAGGTGGATGGTGGCATTATTTGAAGTGGCTACATAGTAGGCTATTACTGTGTTGGTTTTGATTGTGCTACAAATGAATCTTTTTATTGTGTAGAATCTATTGGTGGAAGTTGTTGTTTTTGAGTGTCTATTTTTGACTCCATGGTTATCTTATTCTATTTTAGGATATATTAGGGTTACTATGGTCGAATAAATTGAGGCTCATCCATAAGTTGAGAAATAGAAGAATCAATCTATGAAAGATATTGTTTAAGCTTCTTCTAGTGAGTTAACACTTCCCACACCATAATAATAACTATGCATAATAGGATCTTGATTACCATCAAGTTATACACATATTCATCTTATATAATAATAACAAGTGTTTTAACATTAGATAACTTGAACTAAATATCCAAAACTAATACATCTAATCGATCCACATGACTTTGAACTTATAGGGCAAAAAATTTAGTGCACAAAGTTTCATTGTGTCAAGCCTAAATTTTTCACATGGTGGCATCCCTCAAATCTAGAAATTACTTAAGGGTTTTGTTCTTCACATCAAAAGTATTCATTTGGTCATCCATTATAGTTTTAGCCTTGTCTATTGTTATGAACTCTAGTTGAGTGGCAACCAATGAATTATTAAGGTGTTACCTCTAATTCAATATTCCTTATGTTATCTATTTTTCTTACTATGTAGTAGTATCCAAAACCTACTCATATTCCTCAATCAGTTCACAAATTACCTCTATTTTTGAATTTATATTTTAACCCTGTGCTCTTAGTGCTTTCAAGTGTTTCACAACCATCTATTTTTTTGTAAGCTAATTCAATGAAGTTGTGAGTTACTTTCTCTCAGACATAATTTAGTCACCTACGACTTGTGTAACCAATTTGGATTAGTTGTCATTATTTATCAAATGCATATTTATAATTTTCAAGCTCAATTCTACATTATGACTTCATAGCTAGAAGACTTCTTATTCTAAGGCCAATTTTTTTTGTGAAATAGACTCTTGAAATGTAGATTTGTCTTTAATATGTTTGGTCAACAATAAATGGGCAACATCCAAAGATGTTTCAAGCATAATGATAGCAAGTGATATGGATGTGGTTGGAATAATTATAAGTGTTGGTGTGAATTAGACTAAAGAAATAAAATGTGGTGCATCAAGTGGATGATGTGGGAACATCCCATAGACACTAGCTAGTGATTCAAGGTTTTGATTATGAAGCCTCCTCTTGCAGACCTATTTGTGTCACTATTTTGTGTTGTTATACATGCTTTGATTATCCTTGGATTTAGACTCTTTTTATTTTCTAGATTAAGCCTTAGCTTTAGTCTTAGCCTTAACATCTACTTTGGCTTGGGATTTGGTTTGTGTCTTTGACTTAACCTTAGCTTAAGATTTGGCTTCTGCCTCAGCCTCAACTCTAGTTTCTACATCTACCTTAGCCTTGCTCTCAAATTCAAATTTGAATTTGTCCTTAACTACTTGTTATTTAGCTATGCACTTGGCTTGTTCATATTCAATATACTGCTCTTCTTTGTCCTTTTGCTCTTCTTGAGTCTTTGCTTGTGATGTTGTTTCCTCATGTTTTTGTTGCATAGCCTGCACTTCCTAATATTTTTGTACTACCTTTTCTTGTTGTTTTTTCTTTACCTTTACTTCTTCAGATCATTTATTACAATCCTCTACTTCCTTGACTTATTTAGTTGTAGCCTCTAATTCTTTAGTTTGTTTCTTTACAACCTCTACTTCTTCAACTTGTTTCTAGTGTGCTTCTTGCGTAACTTGTTGTTTGCATCACTCTTCTTGTATAACTGCCTTTTGTTTGTATTGTTCTTCTTCCATCACTAACTTTATCTTTATTTATTTCATATTTATATTTTTCTCTTCCTTTTCCTATTTTCATTCAACCTTCCTTTGCTCCTCCAGATCCTCTATTTCCAACTTAACTTTTATTTGTGACTTTGTCTATGGCAATCTGGTCTCTTTCGATTCTTCTATAGGAGTTGGTGAGTCTAGTATTGTCATTGATTGTAAATATTTAAAAATAAAGGATTAAACCATAGTACTCTTTTTCAAAACAATCCTTTTTCTACCTGTAAGAGGGGGAATGATGGTCTTTTTTGTTTATTTACAACCTAGCCTTGGGACTATGGTTGTGCTTCTAAAACTAGTTAGAATCCCCTCTCTTTTTCTTGTTCTCCAAAAGATACCATTATATTTTATTATTTTAGATGACCTTACTAAAGGATGAGTTCTTGGTTTGTGCAACAAGGGTGGAGGTTGACTCTCTTGTGTAGGCTACTCTTCTTGGTGCACAACAAAAGATTTTAAAGTTAAATCTCTATGAAATATTTTGATGGTTATTTTTTGTTGATCTATGTCCTATCCTATAATGCCAAAAATGATAGAGGGGAGAGGTTGAGTGATGTCAACCCAAAGGTCTTTCCTTATCTAATTGTGCACTTGACAGGTGATCACTACTTTATAGAAGAAGAATTTATTTTCTTATTTGTGCTCATAATGATCAATGCTAGTGTCTTCTAGCATAAACTTCAAGATTTTGTACACATTGAATCCTAATTATGACAAGTTCCACTATGTATACACATAATATTTTTAAACTTTATCAATTATTTATGATTTCTATCTTATATAAACTCATTGAATCTCAATCTCTTCAAGTAAACGCCTTAAGGGGTGCACCAAGAAAGGATTTGGTAGATCTTTGGTGCTTTATAGGATTATTAACATCTATAAAACCACTTAAAAACAATAAAAACTACTTCTATATGTTTTCCTAGGTTTTAAAACCCCACTTATATATTTTCTTAAGTAACTCACTGCTCAAAATATTCCCTAACAAGACCCCATTTCACTTCATTTTCAATAGAGGATCAATAAATTATGTATCATTATTGTTCATAAATATTCTTATACAATTAATAAATGTTTCATTTCTTAGGTTTTTCCACTTGAAGGAGTAACACTTGTCTTGTGGAAGCCTTAGATTCATATGAGAGGTCTTGTATCCTATATATCATTTATCCTTTTAATCCTTATGACTGCACAATAACCTATTACAAGGCACCATTGGACAAGGGAGAGATTAAGGCATTGGGGGTTCACTTTAACAAAGGTAAGTATATTCTTATGCCCTTCATACTTCAGTAAGTAGATATTGTAGAGTCAATATAAGTTGGATTGTATCTCTCCTTATTTATATCTTCTCTATGTTATCGATAGATTTGTCTTTGCATGTTATTATTTTCTCCATTTGTGTCATAAGATTTGATGAACACTATATTAGCTTGCATATGTATTTAATAGATTAGATTAAATAGTTATTTATTAGATTAACTTGCTTTGATATTATTACAAATATAAAGATCTAGATAGGGTTATCATAAGATGACATTTTCCTAAAGGCCTTGGAAACCTCTCATTTTCCATAGAGTGATAAGAGATATCTTAGTTTAGGTTTAGTGGATTCATTATTGGTCATGACCCTAATTTAAACATTTCCCCAAACGTACTTGTTAGTTGATTACCTTCTTTGAACTTGAATATTATTAAGTAGGATAAGTTATAAAACTTTATATATTTGCTTACATATATTCTAGTGAACCTGACATGAATCTAACCCTTATAAAATTTTAATTTTTCTTTATAGATAACTAGATCAACTGCATTTCCCTAGTTTAAAATTTAGTGTTCAGGTTTTTATACTTAATCAACCCTGTTGACTTTGTTCGTATCCATACATAGGTTCATATAACTTCATTGACTTAGTCGACCTAGTTAGGGTATTATGTGTAGGTTTTCTAAACTAAAGTGACCCTATTGAATTTGTTCAAATTTCTGTATAAAATGTTTTGAATTAAAAAAGCTAGATCAAACCTATTGATCTAGTCTCCTTTTTTCCTTTTTGTCATCTAAATGATCTGATCGACTCCATTTCTTTATTTCTTTACATTCTTTTTAAAATACTATCTCGATTAGATCAACATAGTTTAATCTTTTTTATATCATTTATTAGTTTTATTTATACCCAGTCAACCAACTTGATTTTGTCTAATATTCTATATTTTCTTTTGTAGGTTTAATATTCCATCTAAATAATAAAAATTCAAATAATAACTCAACAGATTATGATAAATTACTAGATCAACCTGGTTAACTCAGTTTAAACTACCAGGTTCATTCTAAACATTTTAGTAATTAATCTTTGTCAAAATTTAAATTAGTTTCTCACTAATTTTCAAAAATTAAATTTCAATGTTATTTTTCTTAGTTTTTAATTTCTATAAAATTGTCACTTTAAAATCAACTAAGTCGACTAGCTCAATCTAGTTCTGTATTTGCTTTTTATCCAAATAACTAAGTTGACCAACTTGACTGCATTCATTTTGGACTATCTTTTAATATATTGAGTCAACCAACTTGACTCTATTTTGTTTTGTTT
Organism: Torreya grandis; assembly: GCA_037957365.1. Taxonomy (NCBI): domain Eukaryota; kingdom Viridiplantae; phylum Streptophyta; class Pinopsida; order Cupressales; family Taxaceae; genus Torreya; species Torreya grandis. The sequence goes on along the minus strand of JARHVA010002776.1, from coordinate 92,439 downwards.
GCATAACCAGGTCAACCAGATAGACCTAGTATTATTTATTTTTCAAGCAAAGGTAATTAACTTACATGAATAGTAATTAAACTCACCTTATTTTTTAATTGACTTCCTATTTATTTACATTCTAAAAATTTCAAAATAGCTTTTGAATATTTGAATTTCATCTTTAATTTTCTCTTTGTTTGGTTTTTTATAGAAACTATGTGCTGGTAGTTTTTAAACTACTTAGCTACTATCGTGAAGGGCTACTCAATACTCTATTTGTGGTCTTAGTCTATCAATTATAGATATATTGACATGAGGGGCTTGTCCCAATACTCAACCATAATATAAAATTAAACACAGTATTTAGTTTCTACCTACCTCACATTATTTTAGAAAGATTTAAGATTTCTTTATTTATTGAACTTTAGGAATCTAAGCATCCATTTGTTTGTGTGGTACATTAGTTATTGGTTATCATCAATAATTTATTTACACTGTAGCCTTAAAACTAGGTTTAATGGTCTATGGGAATGGTACTTCCTCCATATTCAGTGCTTTGAAATATTGTGCTAACACTATCTAATGGACAAAAAAATATATTTGGAAGCCTACACTTGTAATCAAAACCTCTATTACAACTTCTCAATATTTTTTTTTAAGAAAATAGTTAGATAGATTTTAAAAATCACTATTTTTGCTTGTATTTTATATTTTATGTTTTATTGTAAATTTGTATTAGTCAATGTTGATACAAGGTTTGTGCTGTGTGCTGTAACTATATTGATCAGTTTGACCCAGTTGCATGTGTATTTAGTTTTATTTTTTGTAACTAAAGACTAAATATTCTAGAATTAGATAATTTTAAATCATATATATATATATATATATAAAATTCAACTAACTCGACCCAGTCTTTTATAGGTTGTTCTATTTATCCTTTTTACATAACTATATCAACCAACTCGGCCTAGTCTTTTACAAGTTGTTCTAGTTATCTTTATTACATCCAATATTTTATAGGATGTTCTATTTTTATAGTCACATTATTGCATCGATGTGGTTGAATATTTCCTACCTAGATGATTTAGTCTTCTATCCAACTTATTTGATTACATGGTATTTGGCTAACTTAGTTCTATATCAACTCATCTGGCCAATCCCATACAATATCTAGTTGATTTTGTTTCTTCCCATAATTCTAATATTTAATATACAATTTATAATTTATTAGCTTCCTTATTTCCTTGATTAAACATCATAAAACCACATTTTCAAATATTTATTTATAATCTTAACCTATTTAGATGATACATGGGTTGGTCCTTTTTATCTACTTTCACTAATTAAGAGGATAACCACTCTTGGTATACCTATTCCTGTCCTTCATCTATCAATTACAACATGATAAAAATAACCAAAAATGATGAGGTAAATGGATATAATCCATTTTAAAACTTTGAAGATACTAAAAAATCCAAATTACCTTATTATACTATTGGTTCAATTGATACAAGTTTGATAAATAACCCTACAAGGAATACCCTTATAAGCCACATTCCTACTCCTAACAATGGGAATGTTCCTCCTATCAAAACTATTATTCCTCCTGTTAACTATCCTAATATTCCACCTTCAAATGCTATTAATTAAAATACATAAGTTGACACTACTCAAATTCTTTCACAAATGAATGATATGCAAACAACTAACACATTTTAAATGATGAAAATGCAACATTATTTATTACAAATGACTAATCAAACTCCTCTCATTTTAATTGAAAATAATCAAAAATTTATTCCTCCCCCTCTTAGAGATGCAAACATGAATCTTATTCCCAAATATCTTATGCATAATAAGATGTTACAAAATATCTAAAATGAACTTTCATCTCCCTTCATTGTTCCATTGATATTACAAACAATTCTCCAACTATTAAATATGATGGAACCAAAGATCATGATTATTTTATTAAAACATTTTTAAATATATATAAGTAATGTATCCAAATAAATACCTTTGATACCACTAAATTTTTAGTTAAAAAATTTACATGTGATGTTTTATAATGGTATAATTATTGGTCAAAATTGGTTTACATACAAAACTTTTGCATAGATGGACTATGCCATTCTCCCAAACTATTCATTAAATTTTTTACTTATATATGACCCTTATACACCTTCATTAATAAAGTTTTCAAGAAAAAAGTGGAGAGGTTTAAATTTTCAAGTTTTAGGGTTTAGAGCTTTTAGCACCAAATCAACCTGCATCAAAATTACAATTTTGAAGGGCTAAATCATGTCCAATCACCTTTGAATTTCACATGGTGATAGGAAAATGTGATAATAATGTACATGTTAATAAAGGTGAAGATAAGTCACTCCCAAGTGCCAAAGTTGTAGCTCTAAAAATTGGCTTCTAAACTAATTTTTTACTTAGATTTTTATGATCTCTTAGTGTCAAATCAACCTACGCAACACTTTTTAAGAGTAATTTCATAGAGTTAAATCATGCTCATTTATCTAAAAAACTTGTATGAGGGTAGATAAATGTTAAGAAAATATAATGGTGAAGGTGGTTGCAGAAAATCATTATTCACTTGCAAATAAGATAGTCATGAAAACTATCTAATACATAATTTTTTGTGTTTTTAGGTGCCAAATCAGTCTGCACAACACTTTTCAAACACCATTGCATAGGGTTAAATCAGGTCTAATCACCTTCAAATTTCACATGGTGGTAGATTAATGTGGAAGAATGTGAGAATAAAAAATTGCACAAAAATTAACTCCCACATGTGAAATTCTCAACTATGAAAATGGGCTTCTGAGTTGATTTTTACTTGGTCAAAATTTCTATGTTTCCAGTTTTCATATCTAGTCAGTGCACATATTTCAAGATCATTTTCACAGTATTCAAAGAGGTCAAAGATTTTTAAAATTTCTCATGGTGCTATCTAAATTTTATTATATTATAATGGAAAATATAGTGCACACATATGTGATATGGCGTGTAAAATGCATAGCTATGAAAATCCAATTCTGCACTAATTTTTACTTAGTCATTTTCTACATTTTGCTAAATCCACCCAATGAGCACTTTTGATTCCGATTTGTGTAGGAGAAAATTAAGTTAAAATTACATGAAAATTTATATAATTTTACTTTTATGTCTGAGAAGGTAATGCATTTGGTTTCACAACTATGTGAATTTTCAGTGAAAACTTATGATGGTGCGAAGTGACCCTTTTGGAAAGATTTATCACTTAACCAACTTTTTACCAAAAAATATTTAGAGGGAAGGTCTTAGGGGTTATTTTGATCATTTTAAAAAATTAAAAAAAACTCTTTTGAGTGTATTTTTAATATATGTTTGGAAATATAAGATATGATGGGGTTTGCTCATATCTTATGTTGTGATTTTTCATTTTTCCATATTTTGAAGGTATTAATGCGACTGTGTGTGAATACGTGTTGGTTTTTTAGCCATATATTTTGATCTATAGATCCATTTTAAATTCCATTGGTTGCATTAGAAATCTTGTTTATTCTTATTTGCAATTATGTTGGTTTCAAATTAAAGAAATGTATAATTAAAATTGGTCAACATCATAGTTGTAATAATGTGTTGATGTGACAAACCTTCACAAATTGCTAGAGGAGATGTGGCATGAAAGCGAGTGGAGGATTTTTGGGAAGTGGAAAAGTAATTTGAAATATTTAATTAAGTTAGATATTTTGATATCTTTTCTAGATATTTTGAGATCTTTTCTCAATTTAGTGGAGTATGATGTCATCTTCCTCAAAATATCTTCTCTTCTCCCTTCCATTTTATCTTATATATCCATTTTATATCTATTGTGAAAAGATGATCCTTATTTTTTTATGGCATAAACCTGACCATTTTTGTAAGAACAACCTCTTGAAATAATAAAATAACTTATTTAGCCTACCTTTTTGCTTGAAACAAGTGATTTAGTCAGTTTGTGAATGATTGCTTTGTGGAAGGGTGTCTTTCCTTAGTAATTGTCCATCTTTATCAAATTTTTGTAGGTTTGAATTTTGTAGTTTTTATCATTAGTGAAGGTATTGCGTGAGTTTTATACTCCTCCATACTTCATCTCTTACCTAGTGGGCCTAGTCTTAAAAATATTGATGTAGAAATGGCATGCTCGAGAGGTTGTATGGGTGAGGGTTGTATTTGAGCTTCCTTAGTGTTAGTTTCAATTAATTTGGAGTGTTAAATATTAGTGTATCACCTTTTTTTATTTTCAATTATCCCTTTCTCCTCTTTCTAACCCTTTTTTTTGGTAATCAGTAGTTTAGAGTAGTTTACTAAGAGCCTAATTGATACACCTAGGGAGCTAGCCCATAACCCAAAGGTTCACCTCCATTAAAAGATACATATAGCATATAGGTGTTCCCATTTTGTATCTAGGAGTGAGAGGACCTAAAAAAATCTACCACAAGGGTGTAATTCTATGCTACAATAATTTTTGGTATGACTAATAAGACACTACTACGTTTTGTATCTCACTGAAAGGTTCTTGGTGTTGCCTTTTAGTGAAATCAACCTTTGGAGGCATGTTTTAAAACACCAATGATGAATCCACTATGACATCAGATGTTTAGGCATCCTAAATTCATAATTTTAGAATTTGTTATGTATAATCAAACATCTTTTGATCAATATGCTCATTCTCTACCTTAACATCACACTTATCAAGCTAATAATGTTTACGTGTTCCCCCAAAGTGGCCTTAAATCAACACATCAACCATACCATGGCTCTTACCTCCCTCCCACCCTTGCATATGACTAATATCATCCTCCTTTGCATTCAAATCAATCATCTAATTCCCTTTGTCAAGACTATGTTTATTCTATTACATCCTTATCAGGATTCAAGAAAACATTATCAAATTATATTGAGTTGATAAGGGATATTGGTGGGGGTTTAAAACTTTATTCAATCATCCATATTCATATTTTATAATATGTAAGGAGTTCTCTTCATTTGGTCAAGAATAGGTGGTCAATTTGTGAGGATGAACAATAAGTAGTTTGTGAGAGGGAGAACAAAGTGTATTTGAGAAGCATGGTCCAAAGCTTGGAGAGTGTGTTGATATCTTATGAAGATCAATAGTCTCATTTAAATTAGACCTATGTGTCCTCTCCCCTCTAGGATCCTCAAACCCAACCTTTAAGAAACTTAAATTAGCCCCTTAGTCAATACCTTATCAAATCTCATCTTTTTCAAGAGTCAAGAATATCATTATAGACCATGGGAGATCGATCATAAAGGTGAATGAAGAGGTATCCCTTGGAAAAGAGTTCCCCATCCATGTCATGAATAGGATAAGGGACTTCTTGCAAGAGTTTTAAAGTGTGTGGGCAACCATTGAGGAGGGAGATTATCCAAATTTTGAGAGGAACCAAGTAAAGGAATGGATACTCTTCAAGAGATGTTGACTCATTAGGAATATGAGTATGTAAAACCCAAACCAAATAATTATCCCTCTCTTACCCCTACACCCATTCCCACTCAAGATTTTAAAACCATCTCAACTTGGACATCCTCCTACACCTTAGACCCTAACTATGTCATGCCCTCTCATGTGAAACCATCCTCTCCTATTCCCATTCAAGAAGAAGATAAGGTGGTTTTACCCTATAGATTACCATCATAGAAATTAGTTAAGAAGAGCATTGAGAATAAATAGGAGGTGTTAGTTGAGTCAGTCTAAAAAATAGTCTCAATGCTCAATGCCTCAACTAACATAGCTTAGTTGAGGAGGATTTAGTTGTTTAAAAGGTGGATCAAAAAACCATAGCTTAGCTCAATGAGATTAATCTAAAAGATTTTTAAGACTCTTTCTACCTTTCTCAAAATACAAAAAAAACAACTCAAGGTACCTAGTTAGAAGGACACTCTCTTAAGCTACAAGCAAGGTGAACTTCTTCACCCTCCCACCATCTCCCTCTTAGAGAAAGAACCTATTTTAAAAAGGATATAATAAGAGTTTGCAGTCTTAAGTGATTCTTGAGAATATTAGGTAAGTGTGTATGAGGAAGAAATATTGATAGGCAACCCACTTCATTAAATCAAGCAAAAATTAGGTTTGGAGCTAGATAGGCAAGATGAGCTAGTTTTCACTTGGTCAAGTGAACTCCCATTATCTATGGAAGGTAAATTTGATTAGTTTGAAAATAATGGATATGAAGAAGACTATAAATATATTTTATCCTTATTTAAAGAGCAAGATAACCTCCTAAGTGAGGTGGGTAAAGAAGACAAGTCAATTTTCTAGCCTCTGGAGCTTGAAATCAAAACTAATGCTAGTGTTGATCAAGAGGAGCAAGAGGGTCAAAATGAGGTTTGGAAACAGCTATACCATGACTTAATCTACTAGGTAGAGTTTCTAAACCAGCATATAACTCCTATAGAACATGAAAATGAACTTGCACATTAGGTTATAGAGGCTGACCAGTCTCAGGATGAATTATCCATTGAAGGCAATATTGATGTCTTCAAGAATGAAGGAGAGTGGTTCAATCTAGAACCACAAGAATATGATATTTAGAACCTTATATGGGTTGGTGAGATTTCATGTGGATTATCCCAAGGTGAGAATATCAATAATGGTGTTAAGGTTGGCATTATCCCAAGTGACCAAGAGGAAGCTGCTTTTTGGGATGATCTAGAGTACTTTTGTGCAAACGTGGACACCCAACATTCACTCCCAAGATAATACATTTATAAATTTTTTGTGAAGACAAAGTATGAGCCTAATGAGATCTTGAGGGACAAGGTTGTAGTTATAAATATGCTGGAATGCTCCCTTAGCTTTGAAGAGACACCAAATGGAGTGATGGAAGTCACTCTCCCAAATTAGATTGCGACCTTCTCCCAAGACATTGTTCACATTGAAGATCATCATGGGATCAGTTTTGAGTCATCTCAAGAGTACTTATACATTGGGGACATGTTTTTTCTAGTTGACCCTCATTAGAGGCATGATTTAGCAAGCATAGTGTTTCACAAGTAGAGCATCTTTCATTATGTTACTTTTCATGAAGGGAGTGATCAATAAACTTTCCTTTTGATCAAGAAGGAGGTAAATATTTAGGTTAGTTGTATATATTAAATGGTGTGTTTTATTTTTCTAAGTGCCTTTGGCATAGTTTGTTTGTATAGTTGGTTTCCTTTATTGTGTGATCTAGAGATAATAGGTTGTTGTCAAATTTTAGAGGTGTTTTAGAGGATGTAATCAATAAAAATCAAAGTCAAATCAGTTAATTAGATAGGAGAGGAGAATTCATTGCCCAATGGATACTAAGGCTACTAGTCTCTTGCATAGGTAGACATGCTATCCTAGGAGGTCACTTGAAATGTTGGCCAAAATTAGTTTACATATAAATTTTTTGTGTAGATGAACTATATCATTCTCCCAAACCATTTATTGAACCTTTTCCTTGTATATGACCTTTATACATCTTCATCAATAAAGTTTTTGAGAAAAAAGTGGAGAGGTTTAAATTTTAAAGTTTTAAGGTTTAGAGCTCTTAGTGCCAAATCAACCTGCACAACACTTTTTAGGAGTAATTTCATAGGGCTAAATCATGTCTAATCACATTCAAATTTCACAAGGTGGTAGCCAAATATGGTAAGAATGTGCATGTTAATAAAGGCATAGATAATTCACTTCCAAGTGCCAAAGTCGTAGCTCTAAAAATTGGCTTATGAGCTAACTTTTTACTTAGATTTTTGTGAGATCTCAGTGTCAAATCAGCTTGTGTATCACTTTTCAAGAGTAATTTCATAGGGCTAAATCATGATCATTTATATTCAAAACTTGTATGAGGGTATCCAAATGTTAGGAGAATACAATGGTGAAGGTGGTTACATAAATAATTCTTCACTTGAAAAATACCGTAGTCATGAAAACTGTCCAATATACAAGTTTTTGTGTGTTTCTAGGTGCCAAATCAACTTACACAACACTTTTCAAACACCATTTCATAAGGTCAAATTAGGTCAAATCACCTTCAAATTTCACATGGTGGTATCCAAATGTGGAGAGAATGTGAGAATTAAAAATTACAAATAAATTTTCTCCCATGTACAAAATGATTAGCTATGAAAATTAGCTTCTGAACTAATTTTTACTTAATCAATTTTTTTGTGTTTCCAATTTTCATATCTAGTTAGTGCACACATTTCAAGCTCATTTTCATAGCAGTTAAGGAGGTCAAATCTTGTTAAAATTTTTCATGGTGATAGCTAAATTTTATTATATTGCAATGGAAAAGATAATGTGCACATATGGGATATGGTGTATAAAATATGTAGATATAAAAATATGCTTCTACGCTGATTTTTACTTGAATGATTTTTTACATCTTTCAGTTGCTCAATCTGCCTAGTGAGCACTCTTGATTCTCATTTGTGTAAGAGAAAATGAAGTCCAAATTCCATGAAAATTTGAATAATTGTAATTTTATGTCATGAGAAGGTAATGTACTTAGTTTTACATCTGCATGAGTTTTTAGTGAAAACTTATGATGGTGTGAAGTGACCCTTCTAGGAAGATTTATCACTCGACCAACTTTTTACCAAAAAACACTTAGAAGATAGGTCTCAGGGGTTATTTTGATCATTTCAAAAAATTACAAAAACCTTTCTGAGCATCTTTTTAAGATATTTTTGGAAATATAAGATTGATGGGTTTTTGTCATATCTTATGCTACAATTTTCCATTTTTCCATATTCTGAAGGTGTTGATGCAACTATGTGTGACTGTGTGTTGGTTTTTTAACCATATATTTTGATCCAAATCTCTATTTTCAATTCCATTGGTTGCATTGTAAATATTATTTCTTCCTCTTTACAATTATATTTATTTCAAATTAAATAAATATATAATTAAAATTGGTCAACATCACATCTGTAATGGTGTGTTGATGTGACAAGCCTTCATAAAGTCGATAGAGGCTTCTAGAAGCCAATTAGAGATGTGGTGTAGAAGTTACAATATTTAATGAAGATCTTAGATATTTTGAGATCTTTTCTACATATTTTGAGATATTTTCTCAATTTAGTGTAGCATGATGTCATCTTCCTCAAAATATCTTCTCCTCTACCTTCCCTTTTCTCTCCAATGTAAATGGATGTTCATCATTTTTGTATGGCATATCCCTACCCATTTTTGCAATAATATCCTCTTGAAGTAGTAAAATAACTTATTTATCTTACCTTTTTGCTTATGAATAGTGATTTAGTTAGTTTGTGCATGATTTCTTTGTGGAAGGGTGTATTTCCTTAGTAATTGTCCATCTTTCTTGCCTTTTTGCAAGTTTTCTACAATTTTTGTAGGTTTGAAACTTGTGATTTTGGTCATTAGTGAAGATATTGTGTGAGTTTTATACTCCTTTATAGTCATATAAAATGCAAAAATTGGTAACTTGAGCATGGATAATGACACCCAATCCTTAGTTCCCTCTTGCTTGCTCTCATGACCCTATTAAGTTTACTTTCATTGATTCCCAATCATCTATGGTCTTCTAGACTTGATCTAAATTGAGCCAGAACCCTCTCTTCATGACTAATCCATCTCCCTAGGCCTTGTTAGCTCAAGACAATAGCCCCCAACTTGGAAACTAGCACCAAACCTTAAGATGTCCAATTTTTAGTGCTATTGTCGAAGTTCATCTTAAGCCCCAATGGTCATTTCATTCTTAATCCTTATCTTCAATCATATTAGCCTAACATAAATTCATTTAAATCATGACCAATAGATCCATATATAAACCTATTTAATGATCATTTGGAAAGGGTTAGAAAATATCATTCAAGTAAGTAAGAATACAAGCAAGACCATTCAAGTAATCTTCCTTATTCTTTGCATACAACCATCCTATACACTTTCAAGCTAATTCAAGTCCTTACACCAGTCCTTAGTCATCTCAAGCATACCCAATTTTAGCATTTCTTGCATATCATTCACTATTGCATCAAACACTCTTAAAGGGATAACTACATCTGACTTGATCCCCCTTGGAGTATTGGTATGTAGGAAGCATGCCCATTTATGGGGTGTGAATCACATCTAGTACATATTACACACAATAACTCCTTTTACTCATTTTCCAATGTTTCTTTTAATTGCATAGAAGATACAAGTACATGAATAATTAGCTCTACAAGGAGCTCTATTGATAGTGAAGACCTAATAATTGGTACATAGGCTCACACTGAGTAGATGAACAAAACCCATAAAGATTAAATCCTCAAGACAACAATGTCAGAGAAAGACTATAGTGCCAAAGCCTAAGGTGTCCAATTTCAATGCTCCTATCCAATCAAAAAATGAAGTCTAAGATCTTGTTTGCAACAGTGTCCCAATCTTATACACAAATGTCTAGACCCTATCTCTGTCAAAATAGTCTAGAATAAGCTAAGTTTAATTTTCTCTCTTTTACTGCTATTTTTAGAAAATATCTAATTGTAATTTAATTTCATAAATTAGTATATTTAATTAAGAATATTATTTATTGATTTATCCTAATCAGATCCATTTATTAAATAAGAATAAAACACCATTATTCCCAAAAATAATAAATCATTTGGTGAACCTAACTTACTTTGAATTTTTCATAAAAACCCTAGGGTAAATTCCTAGCTGATTTTTTCCATTAATCTTTGAATTTTTTATTGAATATTAAAATAAAAAATTCCTCTCAAATTTTAAAAATTTGTAGTAAATTTTAAAATAAATTTATTTTAAACCCTAGTTGCCTACACTAGGCCCCAATAATTTTCTAGTATTAATCCAATACTTTTTTTTTTTTGCTTACACATATAAATAAAAAATCTATCTCAAATTTTAAAATTTTATAGTAAATTTTAAAATAAATTTATTTTAAACCCTAGTTGCATAAACTAGCTCCTAGTAATTTTCCAATCATTTTTTGAATTTTTAGTTGCATCTTAAAATTAAAAAAATCACTTCAAATTTCAAAAATTCATTTTTCTCAAAACCCTAGTTGCATCTACTAGGTCCCATTAAATCAAGAACTTTCCCATAAATTGTTGAATTTTTTCTTGAATACTTAATTAACTTAGAAACTCAATTTTAATTTCAAAAATTCATAGTATTTTGCAAAAATATTTTAAAAAAATATCCCTAATTGCATGTACTAGCTCCTATTTTGCTTCTTGAGGTATTACCTTACATGTTTGGGAGCTCCATATCCTTTTTATGTATATTCTAGTTTCTTGTTTAGATTATATCAGTTTAATCTTTTCTACTATTATCCAAGTTATTTTCCTTATGCCACCTAAGTTACTTACATCTTTTCCTTCAAGATGAAGTGCAAGACTTAGTGGCAATTCTTCTGAATTCACCTAAATTCCTTCAATCCAACCATACACCATGGACAAACACCCAGCGTAGGTTCTTGTTATAAATCCTATACATCTAGATTACATAAATTTTCATGAAGATAAATTTGATAATGAGCAGTATGAAAATAATAATGATGATGTACACAATAATGCTCATGCTTCACCACATTAGACTATTGATCCACTTCCACCTATTGTTTATAATGAATTTATCCTCAACAAAGATTTGATTTTATAAATTTTTAGAGAAAGACTTAGAGAATATCCCCAAGATCATACTCTTATCTTGCTATCTATCATGGAAATTAAAAAGTCTAAGTAAGTTGAGTCTTCCATTCCTTCAGAGCAACTAGTTACAAATGACACTATGGGGGTAACTATGTCTCAACAACCCCATACAATACCCAAACTTATTTAGTGCCACTAGCTACAACTAGTACATATTTGTCTCTTGATGTGGTAGCCCTTATGCAAGAGATAAGATCTCTTCAATCCAAGGTGTAACATCTTGAGCAAGGTGCCTCTAGACCTACACAGACTTTGGATTTTTTTACTTTACTACATACACAATTGGCACATCACATTGCTTATACACCCTTGATAAAAAGTTTTGTTCAACCCAAGCTTACTCTTTATGATGGCAAAGGTGATCCAGAGATAGATTTAAGAGCATTTAATGCAACATGCTTGGAGTATGTACTAGACTAGCTACTTACCAAGCTATTTCCATAGAACCTAAAAGATTATGATTTACAATGGTTCTATAGTCTACCAAATCAGTGGTCAATGCATTTAATCCTTTAGCTAACATGTTCCTAGCACACTTTAGTATTAACATTGGTGATAAATTTTCATATGTTAGAATTACTCAATAGAAATAATGACCAAATGAGCATCTCACAAACTATGTTTTTCAGTATAAGACTATCTTGGCTAAGATGAATAGCCCCATGGTAAATCAGGTGTTGTAGGACCTTTTCAAACAAAGTCTTCTACTAGCACTTTATGAATCAATCATGTTCAAAGATTCTCTTCTTTCACTAAATTATGTCACACATTAAAGGAAAGAGAAGTCAAATTAATTTCAATGGGAAAAATAAAGTACACTAATACATTAGACACAACTGATAAGAGTAATAAAAAAGTCCCATATAAGGTCAAGTTTAATGACATTAAAGGGTAGAATCAATGATCTAAAACTCGAAATCTTTGGTTGAAATATAATTCAAGAAATGAGAACAAAATAATTCAAATAATGCTATCTCTGAGAAGAGATGTCTGATTTCTATTTTGGGTTAAAAATCCATTTATACATATTTTTAAGGTGTGGGGATGATGTGTAAGGTTACCAATCTTGAGGGAGATGAATTGGTTCAACTTCCACGATTTACAACAATACATAATTCAAGGAATTACTATTTTTAGAAACTTACTTCTTTTAGACTGCACTATTAAAATTGAAATTTGGAGCACTTCCATTGGGTTTTTTGGGGTAAAAATTCATTTATCATATCGCAGTGCCATCTTATGATGTTCCCCTCATTATTAGCTTTCCAACGGTTCAAATGGTGAGTCAATTGGAGTTACGGTGCAAAAGTTATGGCTCCCAGAAGTTTTGTCATCAATTGGGATGGACCCATCACCCAAATTGTCGCCTAAACTGTTGCCCAGATCAATCAACCTACAATAAATGTGGCTTTATAGCCTCCTCAAGGAATAATTTTATTAGCACCTCCTTTTTGTAATTTTTCACATCTTCCAATTCCTCTAGCCCGGGTTTTACAACAGATTTTGGAATATAATATCATATCTCTCCCTCTTATTCAGAAGTTGATCCAACAAAGCCTCTTTCAAAGGGATATGATCAATAGGCATTTTGTGATTACCACAGGGCACCAAGCTATACAACAAATAGATGCATCATTTTAAAGCACAAGATATAAGACCTAATAGATTCAAATGCTATTGATCTTGACACTTTAGTTGAGCCTCCATTAACAAAGCAAACATAGGATAAAACATTGAAAATCTTTGCAAATTTATTTACACAACATTAAAAATAGGATATAGGGGATGCATTAGGGGTTCATCATGCATATCATGCACATCCACCACCAAATATATATAAGGCACATTCAGTTGAGTTACATCCTTTGAGAAACATGATCAGTGTATACAATTCTAGAGTTTCAACTAGACTTTCTATTTCCTTCTCAAAGTAGGATATCATCAAGGATGATTCAAATTATCATGCACTCTTTATCAGAGCTCACATTCATAATCAACCTATTTGTAGTGTGCTTATTGACAATGGTTCTAGTCTCAACATATACACCTTGACACTACTATAACATTTGGGTTATTTAGAGTAGGATACCACTCCAAAAAACATAGTTATTAGTGGTTTTAATGGGTATATACAGAGTTCATTAGGTGAGATAATACTTACACTATAGGTAGGTCCTACACATGTGGCCATAACATTCACTATAGTTCCCAATGTAAGAGTTTTTGATATGTTACTTTGTCAACCATAGATTCAAAAACTTGAATCAATACCTTTTATAGTTCACAGATGTGTGAAATTCATTCACTCTAATTAGGTTGTTATAGTTGGTGAAGTTTTATATGAGTTACCACTCTCCACTTCAGAGTCATTTACCAATTTTCAGTTACTAATTTTAGTTTCACCATCAATTTTAGTTTCACCACCAGTTTGAGTTTTGCCACTAGTTTCATCTTCTCCTCCAATTTTAGTTCCTTTTTAATTTTAGATTCAAACATAGTTGAGGCATCCATCACTAGTATAGAGGGTTCATACACTTCCATAGCTTTGGGATTCTAGACAACTTCTAGCTACAATATTCACACCTAGAGTAGTTTCATTGAGATCTCATGCATCTACACATAGAGCACATGTTCAGAGAGATTCTCCTACTTCTAGATGGGTCCCTTAGAGTCCTATAGTTTCATCCACTTCTTATAGTTATAGGGGGACCCATAGTTGGTTTCTAATTTAAAGATTTTAGAACATTTATAACATATAAAAGCTTTTAGAACCAAAGTCTAAACATTTCCATCATGCTTCATGATCATGCATGATTCCACTCCTTGATACAGGACACCTTGATATGGAGTCTCACATGAGACTCATCAGTTAGTATTATATCTTTCTAACTTTTCTTGTATATAATCTCTTCTGCTTGATTATACATAGTTCAAAAATTTCAAAATACAAAAACAATATAACATTTCAAAATCCAAAAACATTCAAAAATGTTAAAACACCAAATACATTTTGATTGTATGCATCATCCATGTTTTACATTTCTAATATCATGCTAAGACTTCCATTTTTTGTTTCATGCTATTGTATATTGCTTTATCTACATTACCATGCTTCACTTGATCTTCTTTGAGTGTGTGTAGTGACATCTAGCTACTTGATTTCTTCACTCTACCCATTGAGGGGACATCCTAATTATACATTTGAGACACGCATTGATATACCTTCTCCCTGGAGGCATATTCTACATGACTACACCATTTAGGTTATGTAATTCCTATACTACACACTCCAAGTTGTCATTTTGATGTACATTAGTTACTAGATTACATAGATTACTATATCAACATTTCACTAATATCTAGCACTTGTGTATCTTTTAACATATACCTAGTCTTGTACTAAACATTTCTTGCATATTTTCACTCTTGATTTGATTAGTTAGATGTGATTCTATCTTTCCAATTATTACACGCTTTCTCTTCCTTCTTAGTGTAGCTTGTTAAATTGTATTTCCAATTCTTACATATCTCTTGTATGTGTCTTAAGACATTTAATAATGTCCTTTGCTTGTACTCTTCTATGAGCCTTTGGCCCTTATGCCAATATTATTTGTTTCACTTGTATGTGTATGTGGCATTTGAACATGACTTGTATGCTTTATTTCTAGTTTGAGTGACGTGTGCTCATGTCCCTTATTTGTGTGGCCTCTTAGACACATTTTTATGATTCTTTCTTCTTGCTTCTTGCTTTGAGTGTTTGTTTTCTTGATTGCATATTCGATTGTTGCAATGCCATGATCCATATCTTACATTTTTTCCTATTTTCTTGGATGTCATGATGGACATTATGCTCTATCCCTCCAACTAACAACTTGTTGGGTGAATATTTTGTCACCAGCTAACTGATGGGCAAAATAAGTGTTTCCACCACAACATAGGGAGATTTATCAGCTAAATGTGTAGGTCAACCACATCAAAAGGGGACAAATCTCTCCTCTCATCAAGGGGAGGTTCCCTATAAATATGAGGTGCTATATACTATATATATAAGTTGAAAATAACACTCAAGTGTAGGATAACACCATCCATCTCTCTTTTTTTTAGAGATGATATTCATAGATAAAGGAGAAATCTTGGTGAAATGACAAAAGGCACTTCTCTTCTTTCAGAAGTGGTCTATAGCAAACAACATGAATTCTTTCTGGGTAGTAAAAGTAACTGAAATAGGGTGCAATAACTAGTAGAATGAGGTGAAGCACAAAGTCTCCCCCTCAACTGCCAAAGAGTGAAATACAAAGGATAATAGGGGCACAAAGTCATCCCAAGATCCTTTAAATAGAAATAGAAAAACAAACACGCTAAAGATAATTGTGGCAGCACAAAGTCTCTCCACAGTCAGATTCAAGACACCTTCCTGATTACTTCCACTAGTTCTGATTGTTAAATTAAATGGATAAGAATGCTTATAGGAAACAAACATAAGAACAATTTCCTAAATAACACAAGCTATTCCAACACAAAGTCTGAAAGGTCTCTTGTTTTCTCATTCAAATAAAGAAATATGATTAACAATCTGAGCTCAAAGTCTCAGGAAATGCCTTTCAATTTGGGTAGAGTTTTGCTTCTATAACAGAGAGATCTCCTTTGCATAAAATAAGAGATTACAATATATAGTTACTAAGAAAGACTTGGTGCTTTATTTCATGGAATGGCCCATGTTACATTGAATGCCTTGAATGCATTTTCAATTCTGTCAAAGGGCCATGCTAGAATAGGGCATCAGCCTTAACTGTGGCATGTCAATTCATCTCAAATGTCTCTTTCAAAGTATAGGCTACTTGGTCCTCTTCCTAATATTTGCACAACTATCTACTTCATCTTTACTCGATGGAGAAAAATAAGCCATGCCTTTGAATGTTTACGCACTTAGATGTCTACTTGGTGGACTATTCCACCTACTAGAATAACTCCCCTATAGATATTTTAGTATCTCCTATAGCTTTCCCTCTTTCTTGTTGCAATTTGAGCTCTCAGGCTATCTTCTTACCTTCAGTAGGATCTTTTGAATCTTCCTTCAGCTATTCACTGAGTTTTGTCTTCAAGTTCTGTGCCATATTTGAAAATAAATTAGCATTTCATTACCCTAAATTTGACATCTACGGGGGCATCATGGTCACTTAGTAACTCAAACTACTTTTAACCTTAAACCTTTGAACCTTTGAGGTGCATTGGTTTAATGGTTCAATGGTTTGGGTAGTCTTATCGCTTCTTTGGTTCAATTGCTTTCTTTCCTCTTCGGTTGAACCATCTCTTCGAACTTGTCTCTGAAATCTTCTGCTTCCTTTCTTCACTTGAAGCTCCCTTTCTAACTTTGAAATTCCTTAAACCTTTGAACCATTTTGGTTCAAGGTTCAATAGTTCATTCTCTTTTTCAGAATCCTTTGGTCCTTGAAAGTTTTTGGATCCTTTTCTTTTCTATTGAACTTGTTGAACCTTTAAACTTTGAACCATTTTAGTTCAAAGTTCAATGGTTCAATGGTTCATTCTTTTCTCCTTCGAAGTCTTCTTTTGTTTAAGTCTTTTAATCTTTATTGAACTCGTTGAACCTTTGAACTCGTTGAACTATTTTGGTTCAAGGTTTAACCGTTCAATAGTTCAACCTTCAATCTTTAAAGCCTTGTTTTCTTTAAGTCCATCAAACTTTTATTCAACTCACTTAACCTTTGAACTTTTTAACTCTTTTGGTTCAAGGTTCAATGGTTCAATGGTTCAATCTTTCTTCTTCAAAGTCTTCTTTTTGTTAAGTCCTTCCAATCTGTTGACCTTTTCGAAGTAGTTGAACTTTGAACTTGCCGAAGCACTTAACTCTTTTAAGTCTACCAATGTCATTGAACCTTTGAACCCATTGAACCTTTGAACCTTTTGGTTCAAGGTTCAATGGTTCAATCTTTTGATTGAAGCTTGTTGATGGACCTTTTGGTTGAACCTCGATGTTGAACCAACCTTGAAATTGCCTAAGTGTTGGGAACTTATTTCTTTATGAGAGCTCGCCTGTTGAAGTCATTGAACTTGTTGAACCTGTGAGTCCCTTAGCTAAAAATCTTGAATAATTGAAGAACTTGGATGCTCAAAACATTTTTTTGAAAAGGGAAGAGAGAATTTTGGCCTGTAGGACCAAACTAGTTGATATGTTATCCCCAAAAATGAGTGATGGATTTTGAGAACAACAGCTAGCTCCAATTGGGGAACTTTCATCGATTGTAAAAATAATCGAAGGGAGTAGAAACTAGAATCTCCAGTGCCTTCAAGTATGCCATTGGGCTATGGAGTCATGATACCCAAAAAATAAAGGCACCAAAAAGAAACAAAAATGAAAAGCACCAAACATAACTAAAGACTATACAAATATACATATGTACAACTGATGTCACTTGATACTTCAAGGATTGAAGTGCTTCAGATGCTACCCACTATGAGGTAGAGAAAAAGGCATGCCATCTTGATACGTCAACAAGAAGCTATTTTCACCATTGAGCTGATGAATTGTAAATGGGCCTCTCCATAAGGACTCAAATTTCCCATGCATTCCCTTTGGTTCTCTTCTCTTGTTCCATAACATAACTTGATCACCAATCTAAAAATTATGGGCTTTTACTTTTTGGTCGAAGAGCTTCTTCACCAAAATTTGATGCATAACAATTTGGTCCACCACCATAGTTCATTGCTCATCCAGCTCAGTCAAGCACATGATCCTCTTATCGATGTAGCTTTCATATGTCTTATCTTCGATCGCCTTTGCCAATTTCAATGTGGTAATTCTAGGGTGATTGGTATCTCTGCATTGAGACCATATAGAATTTATAAAGGTGACATACCTATTACCCTCTTGGGTGTAATTCTATCAGCCCATAAAGCATCAAACAATGTTTTATGCCAAGTTCGTTGGTTATCATCTACCAGCTTCCTGATGATGGTCACCAGGTTCTTGTTACTCGATTCTACTTGACCATTTCCTTGTGAAAAATAGTCAAAAGAGTGGGAGAGGGTGATCCCATAGTAAAAATAGAATTGAGTAATCTCATGGGAAGAGAAACAAGCTACATTATCTATCACAATCTTGGTTGGGACCCTAAACCTAGAAATGATGTTTTCCTTGAGGAAATTACATACTAATTTTGAAGTAGCATGCTTGGCTAAAATAGATTCCACCCATTTGGTGAAGTAATCTATGGCTGTGAGGACATAGATATGTCCAGCGCTTGAAGACAAGTTTACAACACCAATGAAATCAATTCTCTATTGTTGAAATGGCTCTTCTATTACCACTGGCTTAAGAGGCAAAGCAACTAACTTGGGTCTTCCAACGAACTATTAACATAGTTCACATCTTTGTACCCATTTGTAGGCATCTTGACACAGAGTAGGCCAATAATACCTAGCTCATAGAATCTTATGGGCAGTTACAAGTGCAAAAAAATGTCCTCCACAAGCCAAATTATGAAAGGATTCTAGAAGTTTGTTCTGCTGCACTTTATCCATGTAGTAAAGGAATAACCCATCAAGGTTCCTCTTATATAGCCCGTTGTCCCACAGGATAAAGTTGGTAGCTTTCAACTTGACAATCCTCTTTCCTTTATGATACAAGTGAGTAAGACACTCATCCTAGGTAAGGAAATGAGTGATATTTGAATACCACTCATTCATGGTGGTGATAAAGAGGACTATTGGTGTGTCTTCAATTTTTGCTTCTTCATGCCCTATTTCTTTTAGTCTATTATCAAAAATCAATTGGTAGAGACCCTTTCCCTGCACAAGCTTCATTGGTTTGATAACAAGATCAAACTCCTAGATTTTAGCAATCTAATTACCCCTTTTAGTTCCAAACTCTTGCTGAGTTAATATGGATTTGACTGTGGTATCAAGTACTAAGGCAATAGTGTGTGAATTCAAGATGTAGAAATGGAAGTTTTTTACTACCTTTACCACTACATAAGCATGCTTCTCCAGATTTGAATATTTTAGTTCATGAGCTTTGAGAGGACAACTCATGAAGGATATGAGAGATTCCACACCTTCTTTGTTATGTTGAACCAAAATTGATGAAAGTGTGTGCTTAGAAGCATAACTATACATTGTGAAATATTTGGTGTAATCTGGACAAACCAAAATTATCTTGATGTCCTAAAATGCTGATTTGCCTTCTTCAGTCCAACTGAAAGTGGCCTTTCCCTTTATCATGTCCACAATGTGGTGAGTCTTCTTTGCAAACTCAAGAATGAACCTTCATAAAAAATTCACCTTTCCAAAAAAAGAGTGAACTATAGTCTTACTTGTTGGCAGAGTAAGCTCCTAGATGGATTTGACTCTTTCTGAGTCAATCTTTATGCCTTCTCAGGATACAATGTGTTTGAGAAGTTTCCCTTCTGTCACCACAAAAATAAACTTCTTGGGATTTAGAGAAATGCCATTTTGGTGACGTCTTTCCAGCACTTATTGTAAATGATGTAGGTGATCAGGATGATGCTTGGAAAAGACTGTTAAATTATCAAGGTACACCACAATGAGCTTACCCATTTCATCTTTGAAAGCAAGGTCCATTGCTCTCTAAAAAGTGGTGCCAACATTTATCAGGCCAAATGGCATTCTTTAATATGTAGAGGTGCCCCAAGGTGTGGTGAAGGTAGTCTTATATTAGTCTATTTCACCAACTTCCACTTGATTGTATCCCGAGAAGTCATCCAGCATTGATAACATCTCTAAACTAGTCACCATCTGAAGGAATTGATCCATGATGGGCAAGGATAATTATCCTTTAGGGAGGATTGATTCAAATTCCTAAAATCCATGTAGAGGCAAATTTCACCATTCTTTTTCCTCACAAGAACTATGCTTGCAATCCATGTGGAATGATGGATTGGGAAAATTATTCTAGTGTTCAACAATTTTTGTATTTCAGATAGAATAGTACCTAATATCTTTGGATTATATTACTAGGATTTCTGCTTGAAAGGCACTAAATCACTCTTGAGAGGAATTTCATGGTGAATTTCTTCAGGCTTGAGTGACTTCAAATCCTCATATGAGTACGCCATAACATCCATGTAATGGTGAATTAGGTCAATAAATTTGAGTTTCTCCTTCGAAGTGCAACACTTCCCAATGTTCACCATCTTGGGATTTTCCTTGGTACCCAAACTTATCTAATCAAACTCATGGGAGGAGCTTGAATCCATTTATTACTATTTAATGAAATTGTCATGCTTATCAAATAGTTTCTCAAGAGAAACTAGTCCTTTTGGGATTTTATTCCCTTTGAGCTATAGGAATTTTTCACCTAAATCTAAACTTATTTCAGGGGTTGATTCAAGTTTTTGAGGCTCACTACCTTCAAGGTGAAGCTGTTCAAAGCTATCTTTTTGTTCTAAAAAGGTGATGACTTGGTTATCACCATTGAACAGTTGCCAATGATTGGCATTGTCAGGCACACTTGGTCAAAAGACCAATTTGATAGTGTACTTGTCTCCCTTAAAATCTAGGTGAGGAAATAAAAGAGTTACAAAAATAGCTAATACATCAGCTTGATCATTAAATTACCTGGGTACTATAGAGATACTAAAAGCATCAAAGCTTTCAATTTGATCCCAAACTAGATTGCAGTAATGGTGCAATCTTTTATTTTTGGATTGGTATAGGTTTTTGATCTAGAAAACCACTAGCTCAGCACCTCCTTTGGCATGAAGGAGTTTGATGCCCCTGTCTTGAGTGGCCTTTAATCTGAGAAACAGTGATTCATATTCAGAAGTATTGTTAGTGTTGTTGAACTGCAATTTATAATAATAGGGGAAAATATCTCTTTGAGGAGATATCAACACAATCCCAGCTCTAGAGCTATTAGAATAATATCTACCATCAAATTCTTGTATCCATATGTCATCAAGAATTGTGCTTTTCTCAAATTTTCTTTTAATTAGAGGGGAGGATTTATTTGCACTTGTACTACATTCTACAAATCCTTTTGCTATTCTGTTTGAACCAATTGTCAGGCTGTCACATTCAAGAATTTCATTAGATGCCACATGAACCTCCTCCATGGATAAGAAGTAATTACCCACACTTGAAGACTCAAACATAATTTGAGCTTCAGCAGCTGATGTTTGAATGAAAACATATTTTGCTTTCTTCTCAGGGAGTAATCTCTGCATGATACCTTTGACCGAGATCTTTGCTTCAAATAGGTCCATGCTCAACTCGCCACCAACATCCTTGCAAAAATTTTATCCAAGCAAAATGCCATAAGAGGCTGTGATATTAGCCACCAAGACTATCATCTTAATTCTCTTATCTAGAAATGCCGCAAATGCAAATTAGGTGTCCTTTATTTATTCTAGTAGTGGCACTTGTTTGTTCTCCATGGAGAAACATCTTCCAAATGTCTTGGTCAGTGTGAGACCAAAGGATTTAGCTACTTTGGTGGGCATGACATTATCAGATGCACCTGAGTCTATGATGTAATTATTTAACTGATGTCCATTTATCAATAGGGAGACATAAAATGGTTCTATTTTCTCGAGAGCAGCAAGAGGAGTAATGACAAGGTTATTCTGGGTGGATGTGTTCTTGGGGGAACCAGGGGTTACTTTTAGAATTGCTTATCCTACAGGGATGGCTTTATCCTTCATGTATTCCACTAATCTA
Source organism: Torreya grandis (assembly GCA_037957365.1). Taxonomy (NCBI): domain Eukaryota; kingdom Viridiplantae; phylum Streptophyta; class Pinopsida; order Cupressales; family Taxaceae; genus Torreya; species Torreya grandis. The sequence goes on along the minus strand of JARHVA010002776.1, from coordinate 70,065 downwards.
TCCAACTTTTTAGGGTTGGATTATAGGAATTCAAACTCAATCATTTGAATTTTGGTCTTCTTGACATGGTCGACTATGTCAAATGACTGAAATAGAATAGGAATAGAGGAAAGAAGTTCATCCTTCTAGTTTTTAGGGGGGGTATTGGTCTAAAAATTTGAAGTTGAAGATGAAGGAATGCTTGATGTACTTACCTTTTTTGTGATTACCAAGTCCTTTGATTGAAAAGGTAGAGTGGTTCCCTACTTAGCAATTGAAATTGCTAGTTAAGAATGCTCCTCTATTTTTTTCTTATTAGCCTGCTGTGCTGATTGGTTTTATGACTGGGTGAATACAATGTATGATCCATCAAGTGCTTCACCTTTACTTTTGGGTTCATCTTGGTAATTCAGGAAACCAATGTTGGAGTCGTTAGTTGATTCTTCTTGGTCCTCTATGAAGAGATCAATGTCATTTTTAGGGTTTAACTCAGGTTGGGATGAGAAATCAGATTCTATTTCAAGATATCTAAGTACTGAATTGGTTAGAGGTGCTTCAATGGCAAGTTTCCCCTATGGGGGAGGAAGATGATTTGGATACCCTTGATTATTGGTAGCATTACATTGGTACGACTGATTGGGAAAAGTTCTCCGTATATCTCTATCTGAAGGAGCAGAAGACATCCCTTGCACCATTTGCTTTCTGAGAGCTAACAACTCATTTTCTAGCTTCTACACCATTAGATCAGAGGTGCCTATAGATGGATATTCAGAGGATGAAGAAGATTTACCTTTGTTAGGATGTCTCCTTATCTTCCCTGCCAAGATGAGATCATCTTCCACCTTAGTGTCCAAATCCTGAGCAGCAATAAGGTCTATGTGGCCAACTCATCTTATCAAAAAACTCACTTTCGAAAGCTAAGAACTGATGAAAGGTTCTCAGCTTTTGGCTGAGAAATTGTAGGAATTCTATTCCTCAACTTGTCAAATTTGGCAATGAAGTCCCTCATAGGTTCATGAGGCTCTTTCTTCATTTGTGTGAGCTGGGCTAGTAGGGCATACATGTCTTCTGTAGGCTTGAACCTAGCTTTAAATTTGGCTTTGAGAGTGTTCCAGTAAGTCATGGTCTAGGCTTGCAAATGATAAAACCAGTCTATAACAACACCTTGTAATGTTTCCACAAATAGCCTGACTGCTACATCTTCATACTCCATGCCTATCACACCACAAGATATGATGAAGGCTATAATATGTTCATCAAGATGAACTCTTCCATCACCAAATAACTTGGGGAAATTCTTTCTTAAACTACATGATAGCTCATGTAGAGGTGGAGTTAAATTGAGTGGTCCAAAAGAGTTACCCCAGAGACCTTCAATTGCCATTATTTGACTACTGAAGGGAGGGATAACAAATGCTTAAGGGGTATGTATTGACAAAGCTCTACTAATAGTAGAAATAGATGCTTTGCCTGGTACTAGAGACCTAAATTTTGTAGGAGGAAAACTCTTGGTTTGTCAGAGGCAAGATGATGAAAGAAACAGATCAAAATCACTTTGTTGTACCAAATTGAATACAAGGTCAACAATACCTTTGGATCTCTAGCTTCTCATATACCATGGATCTGCCAGATTGTAAAACTTGATATGAAAAAGAACTGGAACTACTTCAGTTTGAAGCTTGTGGCTTCAAGCTGCTTGTTCTTCCGTAATGGAGTCACCAAAAAATGTTGGGTGAATATTTTGTCACCAGCTAATTGATGGGCAAAATAGAAGTTTCCACCATAGCATAGGGAGATTTATTAGCCAAATGTGTAGGTCAACCACATCAAAAGGGGACAAATCTCTCCTCTCATCAAGGGGAGGTTCCTATAAATACGAGGTGCTATATACTATATATATAAGTTGAAAATAACACTCAGGGGTAGGATAACACCATCTATCTTTCTTTTTTCAGAGATGATGTTCATAGATAAAGGAGAAATCTTGGTGAAATGATAGAAGGCACTTCTCTTCTTTTAGAAGTGGTCTATAGCAAACAACAAGAATTCTTTTTGGGTAGTGAAAGTAACTGGAACAGGGTGCAATAACTAGCAAAATGAGGTGTAATAAAAAGTCTCCCCCTCAACTGCCAAAGAGTGAAATACGAAGGATAATGGGGGCACAAAGTCATTCCAAGATCCTTTAAATAGGAATAGAAAAAACATGTTAAAGACAATTGTGGCAGTACAAAGTCTCTCCACAGTTGGCTTGAGGACATCGTCCTAATTACTTCTAGTTTTGCTTGTTAAATTAAATGGATAAGAATGCTTCTAGGAAACAAACATAAGAACAATTTCCTAAATAACACAAGCTATTCCAGCACAAATTTTGAAAGGTCACTTGTTTTCTCATTCAAATAAATAAATATGATTAACAATCTGAGCTCAAAGTCTCAAGAAATGCCTTTCAATTTGGGTAGAGTTTTGCTTCTATAACAAAGAGATCTCCTTTGCATAAAATAAGAGATTACAATATATAGCTGCCAAGAAATACTTGGCACTTTGTTTCATGGAATGGCCCATGCTGCATTCAATACCTTGAATGCATTTTTAGTTCTATCAAAGAGCCATGCTAGAATAGGGCATTGACCTTAACTGTGGCATGTCAATTCATCTCAAATACCTCTTCCAAAGTATAGGCTACTTGGTCCTCTTCTTGATATTTGCACAACTATCCACTTCATCTTTACTCGATGGAGAAAAATAAGCCGCGCCTTTGAATGTTTACTCACTCAAATGTCTACTTAGTGGACTATTCCACCTACTAAAATAACTCCCCTATAGATATTTTGGTATCTCCTATAGCTTTCCCTCTTTCTTATTGCAATTTAAGCTCTCAGGCTATCTTCTTACCTTCAACAGGCTCTTTCAGCTCTTCCTTCAGCTATTCACTGAGTTTTGTCTTCAAGTTTCATGCCATATTTGATAATAAATGGGCATTTCATTACCCTAAATTTGATGTTCATGGGGGCCTCATGGTCACTTAGTCACTTGAACTACTTTGAACCTTGAACCTTTAAACCTTTGAGGTGCATCGATTCAATGGTTCAATGGTTCGAGCAGTCCTATTGCTTCTTTGGTTCAATCACTTTCTTTTCTCTTTGGTTGAACCATCTCTTCAAACTTGTCTCTGGAATCTTCCACTTCCTTCCTTCACTCGAATCTCCCTTTCAAACTTTGAAATTACTTGAACCTTTGAACCTTTGAACTTTGAACCACTTTGGTTCAAGGTTCAACGGTTCATTCTCTTTCTCAGAATCCTTTGGTCCTTCAAAGTTTCTAGATCCTTTTCTTTTCTATTGAACTTGTTGAACCTTTGAACTTTGAACCATTTTGGTTCAAGGTTCAATGGTTCATTCTTTGCTCCTTCAAAGTCTTATTTTGTTTAAGTCTTTTGATCTTTATTGAACTCATTGAACCTTTGAACTCATTGAACCATTTTGGTTCAAGGTTCAATAGTTCAACCTTTAATCTTTGAAGCCTTATTTTCTTTAAGTCTGCCAAATTTTTATTGAACTCTTTTGGTTAAAGGTTCAATGGTTCAATCTTTCTTCTTCGAAGTCTTATTTTCCTTAAGTCCTTCGAAGCCATTGAACATTTCAAAGTGGTTGAACTTTGAACTTGCTGAAGCACTTAACTCTTTTAAGTCTACCGATGTCTTTGAACCTTTGGACCCATTGAACCTATTAGTTCAAGGTTCAATGGTTTAATATTTTTATTGAAGCCTGTCGATGGACCTTTTGGTTGAGCCTCTATGTTGAACCAACCTTAAAATTGCCTAAGTGTTGGGAACTTGTTTCTTTGTGAGAGCTCGCCTATTGAAGTCATTGAACCTATTGAACCTATGAGTCCCTTAGCCAAAAAATATTGAATAATTGAAGAACTTGGATGCTCAGAACATTTTTTTGAAAAGGGAAGAGAGAATTTTGTCTTGCAGGACCAAAATAGTTGATATGTTGTCCCCAAAAATGAGTGACAGATTTTGGGAACAACACAACTAACACTTTTAGTTGTAGTTTAATATATTGTACATGATATTACATTATTATATCTATCTAGGCATACCCATATTGATCTAACAATCTATCAATTCAAATCATACTATATCTTGAGATATCTTGTTGATTATAATTGCTATATCACATATATTTCTAGCCTAACACACTTGTAGGGCTTCTTAATTTGAGGTTAGCCATTATAGGGTACCTATTGATACCCTTATAAGAGAGGGTAATAAATAGGGGTTTTGATATAGATATCAAAGATCCTATCAATCAAAAAATCCAATTTTAGAACAACTAGAACAACCAGTCATCAAACCACTCATAATAGACTAGGCAAATAATCAAGATTCCAAAATAGTGACCAGTTTCAGCCTAAGACAACAACATCAAGGCTAAACTATAGCACCAGACACCAAGGTGAACATTTTTGGCACTCTTGTCTAAATGAAAAAAAACAAGTTTTCCATAAGTAGGTAGAAAGGTAGGTTTAACAATAGTTTTGCACAATTAGACTAGTTTAGATCAGTAGTGTTCAATATATTTTTTTTAGAGAATCTAGACATAAGGGGCATCATATATGACATGATTAGTTCTCACTTCTAGTTTTAGATATGGTAGTTGGTATAACTTCTAAATCAGAATCCATATTTTAGACACCAGTGATTGGGGAAAGATTACACAACACTTTTGCTTCTTTTCTTTTAGTTTTCAATATTACCCAGTTATTCTCAATACTTGTGTTCCTTACTCCATTTTCAAGTGGTTGGCATCATTTTAGAGTGGATTTCATACAAGACTAACCTCCACATTCTCAAGTACTTTAGTCCTGAATGGTTTCCATATAAGCCAAATTTTTAGTTTTAGAGTGGCTTTTATATAAGCCTAATCTCCATGTTTTCTAAGTTAGCCAACATTGGCCTAATTTATAGCACACATTCATATATCCATGCTATATTTTTAGATTTATAAATCATTCAGGGGCTTCAAAATCCATCTCATATGACATACACATTTATACATACCAATATCAATATATAGCTTCACTTCATGGGGCAACGATGGAGCCAAAGGGCCAACCTTTGTATTCTTGAGCCACATATTTAGAGGGATTGGACACATAGTCCAGACATCAATTAACACACTCATGATAATTTAACTTCACTTAGTGGGTGAAAATGGAGCCTAAGGGCTAGCCTTTGCATTCTTGAGCCACTTTTTAGGGAATTGAGCAGTCAACTCTATTCATGATATAACTTTTGATACAACATCATATAACACATTCAACATTACTCAACCTTAGTATTACAATATGTTTTATATTGGTTAATGTACTTGATGAGGTGTATTCATTAATTTTTCTTCTTCTCTCTCTTAGATTTGTACATTCTTGTTTTATATCACATATAATAATAAATGATCTACTCTTCACTTTCCTTTCATAGATTTACACTTGCACAATGTGCTCTCTATATACTATCTAAAATTACTCAACATCAAAAGCTTCATGGGATTCAACTTTGTAGGTAAGTTCAGATACATTTTCTATTTTCCTTTATCCTAGTATTTCACTTTACTATACCAATAGAATAAAGGGGGTGAATGTAGTCATATAAAATGGAAAAATTGGTAATTTGAGCATGGCTAATGATACCCAATCCTTAGGTCCCTCTTGCTTTCTCTCATGACTCTCTTAGGATTACTTTCACTAATTATCAGTCATTTGTAGCCTTCTAGACTTGATACCAGTTGAGCTAAGACCCTCTCTTCATGACTAATCCATCTCCCTGGCCCTTTCAACTAAGAATAATAGTGCCCAACTTAGACACTAGCGTCAGAGCCTAGGGTGTCCAAATTTTGGTGCTATTGTCCAAGTGCATATTAGGCCCCAATGATCATTTAATTTTAGATCCTTATATTCAATCATGTCATCCTAATGAGAATTCATTTAACCCATGACCAGTAGATCCATACCTAGGCCCATTCAAAGATCATTTGGAAAGGGTTGGCAAATATCATTCAAGAAAGTAAGAATAAAAGCAAGACCACTCAAGAAAACTTCCCTATTCTCTACATATAACTAGCCTATACACTTTCAAGCCAATTCAAGCATACCCAATTTTAACATTTCTTACATTTCATTTATTATTGCACTAAGCACTCTTACATGGAGAACTGCATATGGATTGAACCCTCCTCAGAGTATTGGTATGTAAGAAGCATGCCTATACAAAAGGTATGAAGTACGTTCAGTGCATCTTACACACACTAACCCCTTTTCCCCATTTACAAAAGTTTCTTTCAATTGCATAAAATATATAAATACATGAAGAATCAACTCTACATGGAGCTCTATTAATAGAAAGGACTTGAAAATTGGTACACAAGTTCACACTAAGTAGATGAATAAAACCCATAAAGCTTAAATCCTTAAGACAATAGTGCTAAATAAGGACTACAACGTCATATCTTAGTGTATCCAATTTTGACACTCCTATCTAATCAAAAAATGAATATTAGGATCTTGTTTGTGAGTGTCCCAATCTTGCACACAAATTTCTAGACCATGTCTTAGTTAGAACAGTCTAAAATAAGCTAAGTTTAATTTTCTCTATCTCGTTGCTATTTTTAGAAAATATCTAATTGCAATTTAATTTCACAAATAAGTAGCTTTAATTAGGAATATTATTTACTAATTTCTCCTACTCAGACCCATTTATTAAATAAAAAAAATCCATTATTCCCCAAAATAATAAATCATCCTCCATACTTCATCTCTTAACTAGTGGGCCTAGTCTTAGAAATATTGATGCAAAAATGGCATGGTTGAGAGGTTATGTGAGTGAGGGTTGTTTTTTAGCTTCCTTAGTGTCAGTTTCAAGTAATTTGGAGTGTCAAATCTTAGTGTATCAACATTTTTTATTTTTAATTATCCATTTATCCTCTTTCTAACATTTTTCTCTAGCAATAAATAGTTTAGAGTAGTTTACTAAGAGCCTAATTGATATACCTAGGGAACTGGTCCATAAACCAAAGGTTCACCTCTATTATAGAATACCTACAACCTATAGGTGTTCCCATTTTATAGCCAGGAGTGAGAGAGCCTAAAAAACTCTTTCACAAGGGTGCAATTCTATGCTACAATAATAACCAATTGCCACAACATTCCATCACATAATTAAAAGACTTGGCTAATGCTCTTGTCAAATAATTTCAACAAAATGATAACTTAGTCATTTTATGAATGCTAAGAAATCAACTCCAGAATCAACCCATAATTTTATTAAATGATGGAAATCATTGGGTCACAAAGTAGATCATAACATGAATGATGATAACCTCTTTAAACTATTCATTACTACTTTAACACCTCTTCAATATAAAGTCCAAAATTTCTTCCCATAAAACTTAAATGAAGTATTTGATCAAGACAAAAGATAAGATTTCCTTATGAAATAATTTAATCCAAGTTATAGATCAGCTAAAGAATCTTTCTAAACTTCCACTAATGTAAGTACAAGTAATACTCCTCAAATGAAATTGGGTATGGTAAAATTAGATAATCAACTCATTTCCCACCCACCATTAATGGTCCTAAAAATGAAGTTGTTTTTATCTTCATCTAAACCCTTCACCTATAAGAATGCCATACCTTCATGGTATGACCCTAATATTTTTTTGGGTTTCATGCTGATGTGGGTCATTCTAATGAAACATGTCGTGGACTTGTCAATTTTTTTGTTTCTTTTATGTTAGGAGATGCATTTGACCATGATGCTATGATCAAATTATTCCATCACTACTATGTAAAAGTTTCCCAAAAGAAATAGGCTACCAAGCCTATATCTTCTAAACCTAAAAAAACTTCTACTTCTCCTAACATACAACATTTCAATGATAATATTTGTGCAATTAATGCTGATTATGATCACTATTACACAAATTCATAATATGTGAATGCAACAAAAGTTAATTATAAAAAAACATGCTCACAAAGATCCTATTACTAGGTGTAATTAACCTTACACTAAATAAAAATTACTTAAAGATACTATCATTATTGCACCCACATCTTCTGAATCAAATAAGGAAACACTTTCACAAATAGAACCCCAACCTAGTCCTCCTACTCTTGTGAAAAACATTGTACCTCATAAACCTCATGTTGGTTCTTCATCCTCTAAATTGCATTGGAATTTTTTGAAAGAACTTAATTCAATGCCTTGTAAAATTCCTCTCATGTAGTTAGTTTGTACTACTCCATATCACTAAGAAAATCCTTATACAATAATTAAAAAATATCAAGGTACCACCATCGATTAAGACATCCATTTTAAATATCCATAAATTACATAAGTCCATACAATTGAAACATTTCCACATCTTCTAAACCATCCATAGAATTCCTTGAAGAGGATACGATTAATGATGATTTTTTTGAGCTAACGATCGACCTCTCTTTATTAAAATTCTAATCAATACTACCCTCCTTCAAAAAATCTTAGTAGATGAAAGATCAAGTATTAATTCTACTTCTCTTTAGTTAATACAATTTGGATACACTAAAGAGAACCTTAAATAAACATGTTTAACATGTATAGGATTGGATAAAACAAATAAAAAACCACTTGGTTGTATTTGGTTCCCATTTACTATTAGATCCAAGAAAATGCATACTAAGCTCATATTTCTTGATTTACCATTATATTATAACATACTTCTTGGTTGCCCATGAATGCATCATATGCAAGCCACTGCCTCTTTAGGTAGTCAATTTATTAAATTTATTCATAATGGTAAAACACATAAACATGAGGTTGATCATAATATATGGAGTATTCAACTACCAAATTATAAATTTCAATATCATATTCCTACCATCCCATATATCAACAACGTACCTCTCCCTGAATTTGTTAACATGAATTTTGGTTTACATGATAATCTCATTGATTCATATGATGAACTTAATGAATCAAAAAATACTTGTAATATCACTAAAATATATTTATAATACCACTAGATTACCTCCTTATATTGTGGAATAGATTCCTCCTTTACTTTCACGTGATTGTACAATTCTTCTAATTGATGATATTACTAAAACCCCTCTTCCATGAAAGGCATATGATCCCTCTTACACAAAAGATGGATTTACATGTGATGAATATGGAGTGGCTAGATTATTTTGAGACCCTTTAACTATGTCTCCTCAAAAATTTAGTAATTTAGGTGTTTTAACTTATGATTTACCCATAAAAATAGAAGCATGCACTATTTATCACACTTATGATGATAATTATATCATGGCCCAAGCCCAATCAAGAGATTTATATGTACACCATTACCAAAAGACATTAGAAAAAACACATGCATTCAACCATGATGTACATGCCATTCATATATCATTTGATATTGAATTAGAACCTGAAGGTTATGTATATTACATTAATTCTCCATTAATAGATACCTCATGGATAATTGAAGAATTCTTGCTTCAATAATCTTCTACACAAACTATTCCTCCTCCTTATGATCATATTGATATGACTAGAGTTAAAAAACATAATATAGATCAAAGTTTACCCATTCAATAAACTATGCCAGATAATAACAACTCAGTTTATTCTACTCAACTAAATACTTTCAATATAGAATCTATAAACACTATCAACCCAAAAATTACCTTAGACACTAAAGTAACTAAAGTTGGATAAATATATTCTAAATATGATCACAAAGATAATCAAATAATTGATATATAAATATATTTCAAATACTATGGATCATTATCTACGCTTCCTAGTGATGAATCTATACTTGAGCTAATCCATGCTACAAAACCTTAGATTCCATGCCAACACCATAAACTTGGTAAATTTAAATAAAAATTTTCTTGTTTTTATAATTTTATTTATAGTTTTGGTCCTAAAATAAATAATATTTATTCCCTACTTTCTTCTCCATACCATTTCCAAGATGGAAATTCCATGTTCATTGAGGAAACCACAAAAATAGAATATGGTACACCAACATGTCCTCGACCAATTACCATCTCTAAAGAACTTAATATAGAAGAATACCATGAATAATTCTTTTTTTAATATTAATATATGATGGGTATTGATCCTAGCATCATTGTGCATAATATCATCACTTATCTATATGCTAAACCTGTTAGACAGAAGCATTGAAAATTTCCACCTAAAATTTCTACCTTATATTATAAAGAAATAATTAAAATTTTGGATGCTAAATTCATCAAACCTATTGACTACTCTGAATGGGTATCAAACATCATTCTTGTTCATAAAAAATCACAATGGTTATTCGTATATGTATTGATTTTCATAATCTTAACTTGACATGTCCAAATGATAATTTCCCCTTATCTTTAATAGATGATATCATCGATTCCACCATTGGGAATGAGATTTTATCACTTATAGATGGTTTTTTAGGATACAACCAAATTCATATAGCTCTTGAAGACCAATTTAAAACAATATTTTTATAGAGTGGGGCATCTATTGTTATGTTAAAATGCTCTTTACTCTTAAAAATGTTGGGGCCACTTACCAACATGCAATGAGCCATATATTTCATGATCTTATTCACAAGATAGTTTAAAATTTTGTGGATAATCTCATTTACCAAATATAAAAGTAAAAAAACTCACCTCAATGATCTAGCTATCATTTTTGATTATCTCATTAAATATAAAGTCAGACTCAATCCATACAAATGTGTATTTGGAGTTATATCTAGTAAACTTTTAGGATTCTTAGTTTTTGTTCAAGGCATTGATGTTGATCTTAATAAAATTAATTCTATCATCAACCTGTCTATTCCTCATTCCATTTATGACATATGAACATACCTTGGGAAACTTGGGGCAATTCATTAGTTTATCTCAAAAATGGATTATTGTATATACTTTGTCAATTCACTTATTAAAAAAGTTAATGCTCTAGAATGGAAATATTCATACCAAAAATCATTGAATAATATGAAGGAATCTCTACTCCATCATCATACACTTCAACCAAATTCAAATGATTACCCTTTAATTTTATAAACATCTTCTTACCTTGTATCATTTGGGGTAATGCTTGCCCAACAAGATGACACTAGTAGAGAATATGCTATTTACTATATTAGTCAAGGTTTAATTGATTATGTAAAATGTTATACCAAGGTTAAATGTGATTTTTGTCTTATATTTCAAGCTAAAAATATCCATCATTATATGCTCTATCAAACTACTTATGCCATTGTCCATTTTGATCCGCTTTTTATTTCTTCTCCAAAGCTTTCTTACCTAGAGACATAATTGGCAAGTGGATGGTCCTATTAATGGAATTTAACCTATGAATTGTTATACAAAAATCCATTAAAGGACAATTCATCACCAACCAACTCATGGTGGATTCCCTTTCAGTTACACGTCACTTTAAAGACACTCTACTTGATCAAGACATTATTTATATAGAATTTATTAACCAAAAAAATTATCTCAGATATTATTTTCACAAATTTATGACTGATCTAGAAGAAAATAATCTAGAATAAAAGGATTAGACTCTTCCCAATAAATCTAAACTAGTTATCAAATAATTACTAGAAGTTACAATAGATTTACATGAAAATACTTAGACACTTCACTTCGATGGTGAAAAATACCTCTAAGTCACTATGGTAGGATGTATTCTAACCAAGCCACATGGTAAAATTATACCTTTAGCTTTTTTTCAAACTTTTAATGCTACCAATAACATGGCTAAATATGAAGTTCTAATTCTAGGCATATAAGCTGAAATAGATTTAGACATCCAATATTTACATGCTTTGGTTGATTCACAACTTATATGCCATCAAATTAGTGGTGATTATCAATGTAAAAGTGATAAATAAATTTCATATCATTAAATTGCTACTACACTTGCAAAAGAATTTTCCTCTTTTACCATTGAGTCAAGAGATCAAAATAATATAGCTAACTCTCTTGCTTCATCAACATCCTCATTTCACCCTCACTAAGTACTTCATTATTCTTGATTTATTATCCAAATAATAAAAACACTTTATTATTTACAAAAACAAAATGATTCACTAATTTGTCACATTGAGGTTATTACTATTAGACAAACTCCATGGTATAAAATATAATCCAATTTCTTGAACATCAAACCTATCCTCCAAACACAAATTCTTGTGAAAAGACTTAAATACGTAAACAAGTTTTCAAATATGTATTTAGATACAAGATTATTTATTACCATAATGAATAAAGAACCTTAGTAGACTATTTAATATAAGAGGAAATTCCTACCCTCCTAGAGCAAACACATGGAGGTATTTATGAAGGTCACTATACTAGACATGCTACAACCTCAAAATTCTTACGTATGGTTTAATTTTGTCCTACTATAGAAAAAGGGGATATTAATTTTTATAAAAAATGTAATCTTTATCAACTTCATGATGATCTAATTCACTCCTCTCTGATTGAATTTCAAACAATGGAGTCTCCTTGGCCATCCTCTATGTGGGGATTTGATCTTATTGAAAAATTATCTCGATTACAAGATGAACATGTATTTATTATAACAACCATTGAATATTTTACCAAATGGGTATAAGTCATGCCTATTTTTAATGTTAAGAGAATTACTAATTCAATTTTTATTTCAATCAAAACATCTGTCATTTTGGGGTTCCCCATATCATCATCTCTGATAATGGTGGTAATTTCAAAAATAAAGATATGAAACAATTATGTGAAATTTAATGTTTCCCACAAATTCTCAACACCTTACCATCCTTAATGTAATGGCCAAGTAGAGGCCACCAATTTTTTTTTTGAACAAAATCTTACAAAAAACTATTAGAAAAACTTGTACTAATTGGCACCTCCATCCATATCCTTCACTTTGGGCTTACTGCACTAACATACACACTAATATTATGGAAATACCATTTTCACTCATATATGGGTCAAAATCAATAATACCATTATAGGTTTAACTTCCATCTATAAATATATTTTATCATTGTATAATTCCCACTAAAGAATTATGTGAAGCTCATATTCATGTTTTATACTTTTAGGATGAACACCGTATGGTCGCTTTACAACATAATCACTAATACAAGGCTTGAATCATTAACTAATACAAGGCTTTAATCACAATTCTAAAAGTATGAAATTTCAATGTTGGTTATTTATTTCTCAAATTAGATTATACACAACAAAGAAGGAAAATATGCTAAAAAATGGTGGGGTCCTTAGTAAAATATATCCTTGATCCTAGTACCCACGATTAAAAACTAATGAAGGAAATGTTTTTTAAAAACCTACTAATGCTTAGTTTTTTAAGAGATATTTTAATTAAATGGTTACTTTCTTTTTCATATTTACATATACTATAAATACTAACACTATTTTCAGGTCTCCTAAAAATCTCCAATTTTCAACAATACATTATACATAAAATAGTAAATAGATGGGGGAAACCATGTTTCCTATTTAATGCGAGATCGAATGTTGGTTGGAACCATATTTTTTCCTTGGATTTTTGTAGTGTAGTTTGAAATCGAGTTGCATTGCCAACCTGAGTTGGGTCTTTTGCCTAAGTTGAAAAAAGGAGCTTGCTAATAAAATGCGATCCTTATGAGAGTCATTGCATGGATTTTAACTTATAACTACTATGGGGGGAGGGTGTTATTTTAATTCCCTTGAGGGAAACAAAGTGAAAACATGGGAAAGATAATGTTCCCCCTTGTAAACAATTTTGGATACTCGAGCTGGGAAAGAAATGTGAAATGGATGAAGGAAACCATGTTTCCTCTTTAATGAGAGATCGATTATTAAAAAGGATGAAATTTCAATGTTGGTTATTTATTTCTCAAATTATATTATACACATAACAAAGGTGAAAACCATGTTTCCTATTTAATTTGAGATCGAATGTTGGGTGGAACCATGTTTTTGCCTTGGATTTTTGTAGTGCGGTTTAAACATGAGTTGCACTGCCAACCCAAGTTGGGTATTTTGCCCGAGTTGAAAAAAATAGCTTGATAATAAACTAGGATCCTTATGAGAGTCATCACATGGATTTTAACTTATAAATACTATGGGTGGAGGGTGTTATTTGAATGCCCTTATGGGAAAACAAGTGAAACACAACAAAGATAATGTTCCCCCCTTACCCACAAACAATTTTGGATACTCAAGCTAGGAAAGAAATGCAAAATAGATGAAGGAAACCATGTTTCCTCTTTAATGCAAGATCAAAATTTAAAAAGTATGAAACTTCATATTGGGTTATTTATTTCTCAAATTAGATTATACACATAATAAAGAAGGAAAATATGCTTAAAAATGGTGGGGTCCTTAGTAAAATATATCTTTGATCCAAGTACCCATCGATTACAAACTAATGAAGGACATGTTTTTAAACAACCTACCAATGTTTAGTTTTTTAAGAAATATTTTACTTAAACATTTAATTTATTTTTCATATTTACATATACTATAAATACTAACACTATTTGTAAGTCTCTTAGAAATCTCCAATTTTTAACAATACATTATACATATCAACCTTAGTCCCCATCATTGGTCTTTTGGTTTTCTATTTTCCTTTCATTGAATTTATGAGTTGTCTTATAAGACCATGGATGGGACCTAACATTCCTCATGAATATATCTTATGTCATAAACCTAGTATAAATTTTTTCTCTTTGATCATAAGTTTGTCATTTTACAAGTATTTTTATTTCTTATTTCTTTTATGGGTTGTAGTATCAGGCCTTGGATAGGACCAAACCTTCCTCACAATAACATTATCATATTTTCACTATATTTGGTTCATATTCAATGAGTTATAGTGTAATACCTTTAATAGGACCATGATTTTCTCAAAGATATATGGGAGGGACCCTATTTAATTTTATATGGTGCCTGAACCCTATTGAATATATAGGGAGGCCAAGCCATATAGGCCCTTGACCCCTGTATCTTGGATATGGTATAAAGGTAAGTGGTCCCCTATTCCTAACCCAATTTATAATTAACTTTTCAAAACTATATTAAAATAGTAGTGCTTTTGTTATAAATTAAGGTATTTGTTAAGGTTTGTGATTTCATACTATCAAAGTCTATTTTATTTTATTTTATTTATGATAACACTTTCAAAACAAAATATTTTTTCATGTTTCCATACACATCCATTAATTCTTATGATATGGAGTCATACTTACCTATCATTGTATCCAATTCACATTGTCACATTTTATATGATTGGAGGCAACTCAATCATTTCATGTTTTCTCTTATTTATTCCCTTCTTTTCCTTTCATTATGGGCACACCAAGGTTAGTTTCAAGATAGAATTCTTACTTAAACCTAAAAATACAATACTCATAGATACCATGCTATCTAAGTTATTTTCTTAAGCTACCAAGTCTAAGTTTTCTAGTGATAGTCATTTTTAACACCCATGTTGGTTTTCCAAATCTATACGAAGGAGGATTACAAAAACCATAAAACTTAAAAGCCAAATAATATAAATACAAGGCAATGGTCAAAAGGAAAACATGAACATTAAAAATTCAAAATTAGATAAAAATACGTGATTATTAGAAAAACCTATTCTAGTCAAAGTTTAAAATTCATTTTTAACTTCAAGATAGAGATGAGGTCTTTTGGGTTGCAATAGGCTAGTAGACTGGGATAGAAGATTCAAAATTATATATAGTGATACCTACTTTCTCATGCTAGTACCTAATCTTCATAGTATACCTACAACTCTATAAGGGGTCCTACAGAATGGGGAACATGTTTTGGTAGGGTAGGTCCATTTTAATTTCCATGCATATAGCCTTCATGGGATGATATTTATACTTAATTAGATAAACCAAATTTGTGTGGCTAAGACAAGTTTTCTAGAGTCATTAATTTTGAAAGTCTTCTTATTTTTCTAACTTAATACAAGTTTCTTATTTCTAATAAATATTGTCCACCTTGGTAATGACTACACTTCCACCACCACCCATTTCATTCCCCCCTTGATAGGCAAGTTTGCTTCTAAATATGTTTTCCAACTTATTTACATCCTTTTATTGACATCTTAATAAAAACATGCTATTCATAGTTCTATTTTGATTTACTATGTATTAATTCTTTACACCATTGCTTTATCCTTATTAGATTTCCTTGGTTTCTTTAATTTTTAAAAAAAATGTTTATACATCTTTTTGTAGGTCATCTTGTGCCATTTCTACATTAATTTTTCCATTGTTGAGTAAGTTTGGATTGTTAATTCTCACTCATCAATGTTTTTTTACTTTATGTTCCTTTTCCATCTTTGTTTAAGTTTATTTTTTATTTCTTTTACATTGATGTTAGATTTGTTATTTTATTATCACATGTCCTTGGTTTGACTTGGTTTATTACTTTTCTTACTTCAGGTACATTTGGTTTAAGTTTTTTGATCATTTAGTCACCTTATATTTTTTGGTTACCTAATTCACTCTCACTTTTTTTTGGTACTTTTGGTTTTAACTTAGAATTTATCACCCTAGATTCCTAATTGACCAAGTTATTTACTTAAATTCTACAAAGTTCAGTTATTTTATTTTCCCTACATTTGTTTATTTTTGTTCTTTAATTTTATATCCCCAGGGTTTGTTCAAACTAATCAATGCACCCTCTATGATCAAAATTACATATACAATAAACAATCATTCCAATTTAAAGGTAAGTCAAGGTAGACATTTGATACTTTCAGTTATTTCAACTTTTTCGTTAATGCCATTTTTAATTATACTTTTTAATGTAAGTTATTAGCTCAACATTATGAGTTGCTATATTATTTTCTTGAAGCACCATCCCATGATTACAACTATGTGACATGTGATAATATTTGAGTGGGGCATATGTATACACATAATTTTTTTAAATTTTATCAATTACTGATGCTTTCTTTTGTAGGAACCTTTCGAATCTTAGGGCATATGTATACACAATATTTTTAAACTTTATTAAATACTGATGCCTTTTATTTTGTAAAAACCTTTCGAATCTAAATATATATAAGTACACACCTTAATATTTACATTGGGAAAGGGGTTATTATAAATTTGGTACTTCATATGATTGTTTGTCAATATATCACCACTTAAAACCAATACAAGCTATTCCTACATTGTTGGTGTAGTCTTTTATCCCAATGAGTTTTGTCTACATGATCTAGTCAAACTTACTTAGGTTTAATAAAGCTCCTTAAGGGGAAAATAGTCCCACATGCATGAGGATGTTGGGACTTATCTATTTTACACCTATACAAGGAACCTTCCTATGTAATTTTTAGCTAATGATTATTACTAAAACTTTTCTTTTGGAGAGACTTGCTTCTTCCTCTTTTGAGTTGTTTTATTTTCAATTTTCACTACTCCATATAGGTTTTCTTCATATGTTTAATCCTATCCAATACATATGATTATGGCCCACTCTAATATAGTATCAAAGCTTTACTGATAACCAAATTCCATTGTTCATATTGTAAGACCTTGCATTCAACTTGTTCAGATTTTTTTTTTGTGCTTTTAGTTTTCAAGGGTTTGGTGGGATCTATCAAAACTCTATGTAGATATATAAAACCAGGGTATCCTAATGAAAAATAGATATCACGTATAGATTGAGAAGATATACAAATCTTAGGATTGGCTATAAACATGACCTAGTTTCATGACAATTAATTAAAATTTTGCCATTTTTTGGACTGTGACCATTTTCAAGACTTCAAAGCACTTGTAGAAAAACATTTAGGTAAAGCCATCAACATTTCATGCACCTATAATGGTGGTGATTATGTAATCAATTATTTTTTACATTAGAGGGATTGAAATACATTGTAAATTTCCATATAGTCCTCATTAGAATGGTGTTGTAGAGTGCAAGAATAAGACCCTAAAAGAAATGGCCAACTGTATACTACACTCCAAGTCTCTTGCACCTCAATACTAGGTCAAGGCCATCAAATATGGTTATTATATATATAATTGAGTATCTCATAAATAATTGAAGGGAGTCACTTATTTTGAAGCTTGGAGTGGTAAGAAACCCACAATTTTGTACTTTTGAGTGTTTGGTTCACTTTTGATAGATCAAATTCTAAGGAAGAAATGTAAAGTATTGGAACCTCAGAGTTAGTATTACATCTTCATTGGATATCCTAAGGGTGTTAAAGGATATAAGATTCTCCATCCTAACACTCATGAGTTGTTCATTGAGATAAGTATTTATTTCATATAGGGTCCCTCAAACTCCACACTCAACACCTCTCAACCTTAGATGCACTTGGATTTGATGAAAATTATGATGATTCAGATTCACTTCATCAACCTATTGATGATCCTAATTATTCTTCTAGTTTTGATGATGAGAGTAGCAATGAGGATTCCCCTCCTTATCCTAGATTATCTTTAGATTATAATTAATCCCCTCCTAACTCTCTAAGAACTAGTCCTCTTTGGGCTAAATAGACATTACAAAGTGTTAGCCAATAGGTTAGAGATCCATTAGACAATAGATAAAATCATTCATAATTCCAAGATGCCCCTTATTCTTTCATTACATCTAATTTTAATCCAAAATCATTTAGTGAGGCATCAAGAACTCTTGAGTGGGATATCGATATGGAATAGGAGTATAGTTCCTTGTAGATGAACAAAACATGGGATTTAGTCCCACTTCATAAGGGAAGATTTTTTTTTATGTAGGTGGATCTATGAAACATAGTTTGCAATAGATGGGTTTGTAGATAATTTCAAAACACATTTAGTAGCAAAGGGTTTTTTCAAGTTCCTAACATTAACTAATCTGAGACATTCACTCCAATTGACAAAATGAACTCAATCTGACTCACTCTTTCCATTGCTACAACACATTTCTAGGATGTTCATCAAATGGATGTGAAGAGTACCTTTCTTCATGATGACCTCAAAGAGGAAACATACATGGAACAACCATAAGGATTCAGGGAAGATTCTTCCTTAGTTTGAAAACTTTTTAAAGGCCTCAAAGAAGGATCTCAAGATTGGTATGCCAAGATGGACTCCTTTCTTCTTTTATTTAGGTTCACTAGTTACCATTCTGATTCAAATGACTGCATCTTGTGAAAGGATGGTTCACTATTGATTCTGATTCTCTACATGGATGAACTATTTATCATAGGGAATTATTCATCCACCATCACAGTAATGAAAAATTATTTGTCTAATAGGTTCTTAATGACTAACTTGGGATTATTACACTACTTCCTTAGGTTTGAAATTTCTCAGTTTGAATTTGGGATTACTATTACACAATCCAAGTATGCTCTTGATTTACTTTCATGATTTAGCATGGCTAATTGTAATTTAATTATGACTCATTTTCTATTTAGTGTGAATCTTGAGGTTTATTGCTCATATCCATTGGTTGATACTACCTTGTATCGATAAATTTTTGGTAGTCTCATATACCTTACACACACTAGACCTGATATTTCATATGTAGTGGGCATTGTCTCCATATTCATGTAAGAACCACATGAGTTGCACTGTAAAACAACATATAAGTTGATCCTCCACTACGTTTGGGGTTCTCATAGTTTTGGGATTCACTATAAAGTAGGCATCAACATTGACTTATTGGTTATATAGATTTAGATCAAGCTGATGATATTTAGAATCATTAAGTCTACTCTATGCTATATTTTGTCCCTTTGTTTAGGTCTAATTAGCTGGTCAAGTAAGAAGAAGAATACTATTACTTTATCTACTACAAAGATAGAATAAAGAGGAGTTGTTAATGTTGTCACTAAGGTTATTTGGCTTTAGGGGATTCTCACTAAGTTTGCTATCCAGTTTTGATGGCCAATAGTCATATTATGCAATAACTAAAACATAATCTAGATTTGTATAAATCTAGTCCTCTATCAATTAACCAAGCATATCAAGATTCACATGTATTTAATTTGATAGCTCATTCATGAGAGTATCATTGATCTCTGATACATCTAGACAATGGAGTAAATTATTGATATATTCACCAAAATTCTCATCGAGAGCAAGTATCTTCATTTGCAAGCCCTTCTTGGGGTTTGGTCTGCTCCATCTTCTTTCTCTTATGAGGGATCATCTCTATGTACTTAGATACTTCATTAGGCATTTGAACTGGGACCCAATTCTTCTATCCACCTAAGCTATAGTATAGACTTTTATCCCATTAGATTTTATCTACATGGTCTAGTCAAGCTTGCTTAGGTTTAATAAAGGTCATTAAAGGGAAAATAATCCCACATACATGAGGATGTTGAGACATCTATTTTATACCTATATAAGAAACCTTCCTATGTAATTTTTAGCTAATGATGCTAATGCTTATTAATATAACTTTTTTTGGAGAGACTTGCTTCTTCCTCTTTTGAGTTATTTTCTTTTTAGGTTACACTACTCCATACGTATTTTTTTCATACATTCGATCCTATCCATTAGATCTGATTATGATCCACTCTAAAATATATGTTTCCTTAGGCTTTAAAACCCTACTTATATACTTTTTAAAGCAACTCACCACCCAAAATAGTCCCTAACTATACCCCATTTTACTCCATTTTTAATAGATGATCGATCAATTATGCATCAATACTACTCGCACATCTTCTTATACAATCAATATGAGGATTCATTGCTTATGTTTTTATCTTTTAAGGAGTATCACTTGTCTTGTAAATTTTTTGGATGCATAGAAGAGGTATTTTAGCCTAAATCTAATTTATTCTTGTGATATTTATAAGCCCATAATAATATCTTGCAAAGCACCATTATCCAAGAGAGAGATTGAGGCACGATAAGTTCACTTCAACAAAGGTAAGTATATTCTTAACCCATTCATACTTTGGTAAGTAGATATTATAGAGTCAATATATGTTGGATTGTATCTCTCCTTGCTTAGATATTCTCTATGTTAGATAAATTTGTCTTTACATGTTATTATTTTTTGCATTTGTGTCATAAGCTTTGGTGAGCACTTGATTATCCTACATATGTATTTACTATATTAGATTACATAGTTATTTAGTATACTATCTTGCTTTGATATTATTACAAATGGAAAAAATGAGATACAATTATCACAAGATGTCATTTTCTTAGAGGCCTTGGAAACCTCTCCTTTGCCATAGTGTGATAAGAGATCCCTTAGTGTAGGTTTAATGGATCTATTATTGTTCATGAATCTAATTTAAATGTATCCCAAAGCATACTTATTATTTGATTATCTTATTTGATCTTGAATATTATTAAGTAGGATAAGTTATAGAACTATCTATTTTTAATTGCATACATATTCAACTATGCTTTTTAAAACATTCAAAATTTGCAACTTGAACTTTGCTTGCTGAGTTTTCTTATTTGGTAGTGGTGGTGAGGATCTCCATGTTGGTGCCTTCATCTTGCCTTTGTCATGCTATAATGGAGTCATTAAGGGTTGTGATGGGGCCTATGTTTACAGTCGTAGTTGTGCTTATAGTTTTTCTAACATGGGTTGTTATCCACCTAGAGGCATGGCATGCAAAGGTTGTACCTTCTTCATAGCTAGATCTTTTTGCCTCCAAAATTTTTATTGTGATTCCAACATCATGATGAAAAATGGCATTCCAGTCATAATTGGTGTTAGTAACTCATGTACTTTGATCTGTATACCATTGTACAAATTTGTAATCAATGCAGCTAGACTAGATACTGCATGACATCTTGGGGCATTTTAGGGTGAGACCTGATCAAGGTTAGAGCCTCAATCCACCATGCATTGAATTTCCCAAATTTCTCATAGTATTTCCCTATTTTTCTCCACACAATGTTTATGAATATGGTAGTAGGCCAAAAATATATAGCCAAGTTAACTAGTCCTTTCAGTGATTTCCACTATGCCAAGAAAAGAAGTAAGACCAATAACTAATATTGAAATGCCTAGGAGGTGTTAGTGAGTATAATTTTAATGTTGGTTGTTAACTCTAAGGCTAAAAACTTAGGCCAATTGAAGTCTTCACGTAGGTGTATAACCCCTTTTATTATTTTCTTAGCCTATTTTATAGTTTGATAAAACCTTTTTGTAATGCATTCAACCATAATATGCACCAAAACATCATCTATTGAATCAATTAGTATTGTTATACCTACCCTTAATGTATGATTCTCCCTAGTGTTTGAATGAATTGGTGAAGTGATGGAATTTTAGGGGAGAAGGGATTTTTTGTGAGTTGAGATGCTTATTGCTTGTGCCATAGTCTAAGCATTGATTTAGGTTGTGACATCCTAGGACAAATGAATATCCCATTATTTATATCTAATTATAAGAGTGAGTGTTATCTCATATAGTTATCTAAATGTAGGTAGTTTGATCATTTATTCCACATTCGAGGCTTGTATTGGATGTTGTAGAACCAGGGTTGTTATTTGTACTACTTTTTGTGGATCTTACATAAACGAAGTGGCTTTAGCTACATCATTGAATTCAAATGGGTTAGGATCTTAGTATTTGATTTACCTTAGCCATAAGATAATCCCCCTTTCCTCTCTTTTCTCATCTGAGAGTGGAAATAATAATTGAGCTCTCTCCATGGTTATTGGTAGTCTTGGTTAAATACTTGCTTTGCTTGATCTGGATATGGTATGAAATCTGTGTGCAAGGATATGTTTTGGAAGTATATTATAAAATTTTCTTATTGGAAGAATTATATAATGTATATGTGTTGTCTATGCCCTTTATTATATAGTTTTTGGTATCCAAATTTGTCTAGCTGACTAGTTTAAATGTGTTGACTAGTTGTACATGAATTTTCCTCCAAAATTAGTTTCACTTAGATTGTATTTGATATGATATTGGCATTTTTGTGTCTAGACTCTTTAATTACTTCATTAGTATTTATATGATGTGACATCATTTTATTTATCCCAATTTTTAACAACCCCACCTATTATTCCACCACATAATCTACTTCAAAAAAGATGTAATTCACTTAAGTGGCTTGTCATTAATGATATTGAATGACCATTATGCATCATTTCACTGTACTTGTCTTATCAACACCATCTTTCCAAAATTATTTGGTGACCATAGTGTATGTTTTACCAATTATCCTTCCTTCAGGATGTCTTTATGAATCAATCACAATTTACAATGCTTACTCTTCCAACTATGTTTTGATGTGTTATGATCTAAAAATTACATTGTAACCCTAAAAAATAAATAAAAAACCTAATATATATGGTGCTACTCATCACCCTCTCTTTTTATCAAAAGGAATGAGAAAGACTAATGACATTAGGACTTAACTCTATAACATTAATATATCCTGGTAATATAGTTCCCTATAAATCTTTTAACACAATAGTACCCTATTTTGAGACTTAATGAATAATGTATGATCCCTTCCATATAATGCATAATTTTCTTGAGAATACCTTAAACCTACTATCATACAACAATACCACTTATTCTAGATGAAATTACTTAGATCATAAGTTACAATCATGTCATGCCTTCTAGATTAATTATGAATCTCTTACATCTATTATACCCTTTGTCTACTTTCCTCATTTATAACCAAGTCCATTAATATTTATTTTAGATAATCTTTGTCACCTAACCTCAATGATTGCAATGCATAGACTCAAAATAATATACTCCACAAGTATTACTACCTCATGACCATAGATAAGCTATAAGGGAGTGAAACCTATGGCATGTTTGTAATTTATTTTATATGCCCAAATAATTATAGGAATGAAATATTTCCAATTATCCCTTTGCACATTATATATATTTTTAAACATTTTTCCTAAGACTTTATTTGACATTTTAGATTGTCTATTTACTTGAGGGTGATATGTTATATTCTTGTGGTACGAGGTCATAAATTCTCATGAGAACCTTAATAGTGTTAGTTAGGAAACAAGTTCCTTTTTCACTGACTAGATTGATTGGGCATCTGAATCTTGTAATAATATTTTAATATAAGAATTTGGAAAAATCTTTTGCATCACAACTTGGGGTTGCAATAGCTTCCACCTATTTAGTGAAGTAATTCATCGCAGTAATAATTTACTTCACATGATTTCATTTTCTTGAGGGACTTATAGGTTCAATAAAATCAATTATCTACTATTAAAATGGTTTTTACGTGAGCATTGGAACCAAAGGAATCTCATCTAGCTGATTTAGCTTTCCCATTTGCTGACACATATCACAATGCTTAGCTACTATGTGCGTGTCCTAAAATAAAGTTTACAAACAAGGACCACTCTATAATATTTTTATTATAGTGGTTTTACTTGTGAAATGACCCCCTAAAATTACCTAATGTGCTTCTTGAATAAGTTGTGGTCATTCATGCTTGAATGCTACTCTATACAACACATAGTCTTTCCCAATATTGTACATAAATATGTTGATGAGACTATATGAGATAGCTTGTGTGATAATCTATTTTTATCCTTTTACATATAGTGTGTAAGGAAAGTTCCCTAATCTAAAAAGTTTACAATGTCCTCTATAATATATAGGATCTTAGCAAACATGAATGAATACACATATAGGGATTTATCCTCTATTTCTTCTAGTTCTTCACTATTCTATAGCTTGCATGATAATCTTGCCAACATTTTATCAACTTGGCTTTACATTGATTCAAAATTGAAACTCTTAAAATAACATGAGCCACCTAAAGAGCCATCTTACTAAAATTATCTTATTAATAGGTATCACAATGCTTGATGGTCAGTAAAAATCTCAAATGGTGTGTCCAATGATAGTGTCAAAACTTTTATAATTTAAATACCATAGCTAAATCCTCTCTTTTTATAGTTGTATAATTCTTATTTGTTTCTAAGAGCTTCCTACTAACACAATGTATGGGATGATCCAACCCACCATCTTCTAGTTGTGCTAAGATAACCCCTACTACAATAATAGAAGCATCTACATGTAATAGAATGGCTTCTTCCAGTTAGGAAAAACTAAAATAGGTATAAGATTGATAGATTATTTTGGCATTTGATTAAATTTTCTTGGGAATATTGGGGTTTTATTCCTAATTTATTTAAAGGGTCTGAGTAGTAAAATCAATCAATAATTATGCCATAACTAACCTACTAAATTGTTAATTCTGATTGTTATATAGACTTTAAAAAAAATAACAAGTAAATAGAGAGAAATCAAACTTAGCTTGAAACTATGTTGATTTAACTAAGATAGAGGTTGATATTGGCTATCCAGGAATAGGATACTTTCACAAACTAAGATCTAAACTTCATTTTTTGATTGGACAAGAGCATTGAAAGTAGACAGGAGTGGAACTAGTACTATAGTACTTGCCTAGTGCTATTGTCTTGAGAGTCTGAGCTTTTTGGGTTTTGTTCGGTAGGTATATGTGACATTGTCTATGAATTTTTGAAGCTTTGCTATCAATAGTGCTCCATATAGAGCTTATTTTCTTCATTTATATGCCTTTAATGTACTTGAACAAAACTTTAGAAAATAGGGAAAAGGGGTTAGTGTGTGTAAGATGCACTAGACGTGCTTCACACCTTATGTGTGGGCATGATACCTACATACCAATACTCCAAAGAGAGATCAAGCCATATGTAGTTCTCCCTTTGAAAGTGCTTGGTGTAATTATGATATGAGAATGTAAGGAAATGCTAAACTAGGTGTGCTTACAATGACTGGGGATTGGTATAAGGATTCAAATAAGCTAAAAATAGTATTGGATGGTTGTATTCAAAGAATAGGGAGATGTGTTTGATTAGTCATAATTATATTATTGCTTTCTTTGTGATATTTTCCAACCCTTTCCAAATGATCTTTGAATGGGATTCTATAGGGATCTATTGGTCATGGATTGAATTTGCTCATGTTAGGCTGATAAGGATAAGGATGGAAAACCAAAAGGAGTTGACCATTGGGGCCAGAAATGAGCTTAGACAATAGTGCTAAAAGTGGATATGAGTGGCATTGGTGCTATTATCTTAGTGTGGCACTATTGTCCTGAGTAGATGGGACTAGGGAGATGGATTGGTCATAAAGGGAGGATCTTGGCTTAGTTGTGATCAAGTCTAGAAGGATATGGATGATTGGGAATCAGTGAAAACAAGACTATGAGGGTCATAAGAGTAATCAAGAGGGACTTATGGGTTGGATGTCATTATCCATGCTTAAGTTACTAATTTTTTCATTTTATATGACTATATTTGGCCCCCCTTTATTCTAGTGATGCAATAAAGCAAAATACTAGGATAAAGGAAAAAAGAAAGAATACCTGAACTTACTTACAAGGGTGAAGCTCATGAAGCTTATTTGATACTGGGTGTGCATAGAGAGCAAGCTATGAAGTGTAAATATATAAGAGAAAATAAAGAGTAGATCAATTCTTACTATATACACTATATCTAAAATAAGAATGTATAAAGCTAGGTTAAAGAGAGGAAGAGAAAAGAATGAATACACCTCACCAGGTATGTGGACCAATACAAAATCTATTATGATGCTGAGTAATATTAGATGTGTGTTGTATAAAGAATAATATTGTGAATGGAGTTAAGTGCTCAATTCCCTAAGAAATGGCTCAAGAATGTAAAGGCTAGCCTTTTGGCTCCATCATCACCCACTAAGTGAAGATAAGAGGTCATGCATATGTTGATCAATATTTAGACTATGTGTCCAATCCCTTTGAATAAGTGGCTCAAGAATACAAATGCTAGCTAGTCCTTTGGCTCCAACATTGCCCTATGAAATGATGCTATGAATTGCTATTGGTATAAAATTTATGTCATATGAGATGGATTTTAAATCCCATGAATGTACTATTATATGATAATGTTGTCATGAATAACTAAATGTATGCTAGAAACTAGGCCAATTTTAGCCACTCTAAAATTGAGAATCTAGCTTATGTGGAAGCCACTCTGAAATTGAGAATCTAGCTTATGTGGAAGCCATTCAAAAACATGAGAACTCAAAAGTTAGATTTGTATGAAATCCAAACCAAAATGATGCCAACCACCTATAGATGGAGTAAGGCACATAACTGTTGAGAATGTCTAGATAATATTAAACTCAGAAAGAAAGAAAATAAATGTGCCACACACATTGCCCCCAATCACTAGTATCTAAAACATGGATTTTGATCTAGAAGTTATAAAAATTATCATATCTAAAATTGGAAGTGAGATCCATCATGCCATGCATGATTCCCCTATATCTAGATTCTCTAAGCAAAATGTGTACTAAAAGTGTTGATTCTAAATTAGTCTGGGTGTGTAAATCTATAGATAAACCTACTTTTATGCTTGTTTATGGAAATTCTAGTTTTTATATTAGTTGGATAGGAGTGATACAAATGGTGATCAAAAACTCAAAATTTATGGTTGATAAATATTTCAAGAACACAAAAATAACATAGTAATAATGAATTCTCTGAGAAGAGATGTATTATTACTCAAGATCTCAATACAACTATATGCTTATCTCTGGGAAGAGATGTCTAATTTTCCATTTCAAGTTACATATTCATTTATACCTATTTTAAAAGTAGGGAGAGGATGTGTAAGGTCACCAATCTTGAGGGAGATTAAGTGGTTCGACTTCCATGCTTTAAAACAATACAAAATTCAAGGAATTACTATTTTTAGAAACTATTTTTAGACTTCACTACTAAAATTGAAATTTGGGGCACTTCCATTGGGTTTTTGGGGGTAAAAATTCATTTATTGGATATTAATGACATATCACAGTGTTCTCCTCATTCTTATCTTTCCAATGGTTCAAACAGAGATTCAATTGGAGCTACGGTGTAAAAATTATGGCTTCCATAAGTTTTGTCATCAATTGGGGTGGAACTGTCACCCGAATTGTCACCTAAATTGCTACCCAGATCAAATGGATAGTAAAACCATTGGTATTTTATTCTAGTCTCAAATTATTATCTTGGGCCAAATCTAATAACTATTATATATTCTTGACTGTCTACCTAGTCTATTCTGACTGGTTTGATGTCTAGTTACTGTTCTCAGTGTTATAAAACTAGATTTTTCAGGTTGATAGGAGCTTTGATCTCTATGAAAAAACCCTTATTTGTTTCCCCCTCTTTTGAGGGTAGAAATGAAGACCCTGTAATGATTTTCCTTAGAATAAATATCCCTACAAGTGTGTTATAATACAAAATATATGATGTAGCAATGATAATTGATAAGATATCTCAAGATATATCATGGTTTGTATTGTCAAATTGTTAGATCAACATAGGTATGCCTAGATAGATATAACCATGTAAAAACATGTAAAATGTACTAAAATATAACTAGAAGTGTTAGTTTTTAATTATTAGTTATTAGTTGTAATAGAGGGATGGAGCATGATGTCCATCATGGCATCCAAGAATCAAGATGATGTAATAATTTAGATCATGGCATTGCAAATAATCAAAAGCAATCAAGCAACAAGCACACAAATTAAGAAGCAATAAGTGTAAAAGAGTGTCCAAGGGGCCAAAAAAATAAGGGACATGGGCACATATCACTCAAACTAGAAAATAATCATTCAAAGCATATTCAAATGCCACATACACATACATTTAAAACAAATAAATTGGCATGAAAGCCACAATCACATGGAAGAGTATAGGCAAAGGACATTGGAAAATGTCAAAGGCACACCCATAAATAGAAGAAAAGGACATTGAAAAATTTCCTAAGGCACACATAAGACATAGAGGTAAAGGTTATTGGTAAATGTCCTAAGGCACATACAAGAGATATAAAGGAACTAGAAATACAAAACACATCAAACTACGCTAAGCAAGAAGATAAAGTATGTCAAGACTAGAAAATAAAAGCATATCTAACTTAATCAAATAAAGAGTGAAAGTATGTAAGACATGTTAGTAAAATACTAGGTATATGTAAATAAATACACAAGTGCTAAATACTAGTGAGTGTTGATAGAGTAATCTTTGTAAGCTAGTAAATAATGTACTTCAACATGATAACTAGAGTGTGTGGTGTATAAATGAATTAACCTAGATAGTTTAGTCATGTAGAATATGACCCCAGGGGGAAAATATATTAGTGTGCATCTCGCATGCTGGATTAGGATGCCCCCTCAATGGGTAGAGTGAAGCAATCAAGGGTATGAAAGTCACTGTACACATTAAAAGAGGATCAAGTGAAGCATTATAATGTAGATAAATTGAAAAACAATAACATAGAACACTAAATGTAAGTCTAGCATAGTAGTATAAATTTAAATCATGGATGATGCATACAATCCAAATGTTTTTGTGTTTTTAAATTATTGAATGTTTTTGTAATTTGAAATATTGTATTATTTTTGGTATTTTTGAGAATATTTGAGCTATGTACAATCAATCATAGTGAAATTATGTACAATCAAGTAAAGGAGACTATGTATAGATAAGTGGGGAAATGATGAAACTAACTAATGAGTTTCATGGGAGACTTCCTATCATGGTGTCCTATATGAAGGAGAGGAATCATGCATGATTGTGAAACATGATGGAAATATTGAGACTATGGCTCTAAAAGCTTTATCTTCTAAAAATGCTTTGAAATATCTAAAGTAGAAACTAAATTTGGGGTCCCCCTATAATTCTAAGAAGTGGATGCAACTATAGGGCTCTTAAAAACCCATCTGGTAGTAGGAGAATCTCTTTAAACATGTGCTCTACATGTAGATGCATGAGATCTCAATGAGACTACCTTGGGTGTGAACACTGTAGCTAGAAGCTATCTAGAATTCTAAATATATGGAGGTGTATGGACTCTCTATGCTAGTGATGGATACCTCAACTATGTTTGAATTTGTATTGGAGGAGGAACTATAATTAGTGGAGAAATTGAAATGAGAAGTTTTATAAAAATTGGTGATTGTACTATAGAAGATGGCTCTAAAGTGGGGAGTGGGAACTCATATGGAACTCCACCAACTATAATAATCTAATTAGTGTGAATTAATTTCATGCATATATGAACTATATAAGGTACTTCTTGAAGTTTTTGAATCCATGGCCAACCAAATAACATATCAAAAACTCCTACACTGGGAACTATAGTGAATGGTGTGGTGATGTCTGTTGGACCAACCTATAGAGGAAGTACACTCTCACCCAATGAACTCTATATATGCCCACTGAATCTATTGATAACTATGTATGTCAGTGTAATATACTACTCTAAATATCCTAAATTCTATAATAATGTCATAGTGCACATGGTCATACTAGATCCATTATCTATGAGAACACTATGAATAGGATGATTATGAATGTGAGCTCTAACAAAGAGTACATGATAATCCATATCATCCTTAATGATCTCCTGATCTGAGAAGGAGATGGAAGGTCTAATTGTAACTTTAGAATTGTATACACCAATCATGTTGATTAAAGTATGTGATTCAAATAGAGGTGCCATATATGTATCTGGTGGTGGATGCACATGATATGTATGGTGAACCCCTGACGTGTCCCCTGTCTCCTATTTGGAATGTTATAGAAAAGGATCTAAAAATATTTTCAATGTTTTACTTATGTTTGCTTTGCCTGAGGTGGCTCAACTGAAGTGATAAGATCAATATGATTGTGATCTATTAAATCCTATATCTTATGTCTCAAACTAATGCATATATTTGTTATATGGCTTGGTGCCCTGTGAAACTCCTAAAATGCATGCTGATCATATCCCCATGGAAGAGGCTTTATTGGGTTAACTTCCCTAATAAGAGGGAGAGATATGATGTTACAATCCAATAAATTTTGTAAAACTTTGGCTAGAGAAACTAGTAGATTAGTAAATATACACTAAGGAGGTGCTGATAAAACTACATGCTAAGGGGATCTAAAGCTACATTAAATGTTAGTTGATTCTGAGTCATGTTATCATTGATTTGACCTTATATGGGACTGTAATTTTACTCTTGTTGGTTGTTTTTGAGATACTTGTGTACTTGAGCTTGTCTATTGAAATTAACTTGACTTCTCTTTCCTTTAGTGTGTGACATAGTTCAATGAAGAATAGAATATTTTAAACGTAATCGATTCATACAAAGATGATAAGAGACTCTATTTGAAGAGATCTTGTAACTCTTTATTGGCTATGGGGCTAGTCATCTTAGCCAAGATAGTCTTATATTAAAGAAAAAAATCTGTGAGATGCTCATTTGACCTTTTTTTTATTGTGCAACTTGAGCATAGGAAACTTTGTCACCAATGTTAATGCTGAAATGAGCTAGGAACATGTCAGCTAAAGGATTGAATGCACTGACTGATTGATTTGGTAAACTATAGAACCATTGTAAAGCATAATACTTTAGGATTCATGGAAAGAGCTTGGTAAGTATCCAGTCATTTGGTATATAGTCCAAGCATGCTACATGAAAGGCTTTCAAATGTGTCTCTAGATCACCTTTGCCATCATAAAGAGTAAGCTTAGGTTGAACAAAACCTTGTGACAAGGGTGTCAAATCAATGTGACGTGCCAATAGTGTATCTAGTAAATCAAAAGAGTCTGAAGCCTATGTAGGTCTAAAGGCACTTTACTCAAGATGCAACACCTTGGATTGAAGAGATTTTATCTCTTGTATAAGGGATACCAAATTAGGAGACAAAGATGTACTAGCTGTAGATGGTGGCATAGAGGTAAGCTGGGCTACTATAGGAGGTTGTTGAGATATAGACTAGATGCTCTGTGGTTTGAGAAGACTGACCATTGTTTACTCTTTGTTATTTTTTTAGGAGTATTTTGAGCATGTCATCTTACATGTTAGGGTGTTTGGTTAGGGGTTCTTGAAGTTCCCTTTTATCAGTTTCATCAAAACCAGTGTATTGGGCCATAATTAAGGTAGGAAAACAATTTAAAATATGTTTAATTTTTTAGCAGAAATTTGTAATAGGAAAAGTGCTAGAAAAGGCAAGTACTGAATATAGAAAATGTAGCATCCTAAAAATAGTGAATTGAAAATAGCACAAAAAGGATATGAAGCTCACAAACATGTAAGGTGATACCTCATGAAGCACACAAGAGCTAGTGCATGCAACTTAGGTTTTGATAATGATATTTTTACAAAAATATTATGGAATTTTGAGAATGAAATTGGATTTTTGATTTAACTATGCAACTAAAAATTCAAAAAATTATTGGAAAATGATTGATTGAATAGGACCTAGTATGTGTAACTAAGGTTTTGAGAAATTTTTTTTTTTGAAATTACTATTAAATTTTGAATGGATTTTTTGATTTTAATATGCTATTAAAAATTCAAAAATTTATTGGAAAAATACTGGGATCTAGTATGGGTAACTAGGGTTTGAAAGAAAATTATTTTAAAATTTACTACTAAATTTTAAACTTTGAAATGAATTTATGATTTAAATATTTAATTAAAAATTTATAGGAAAAACTAGTAGGAATATTACCCTAGGGTTTGTAGGTTTTTTGTGCACAAATGAAATAATTCAGGTTCACCAAATGATTTAAGAATTTTGGGAATGTTGGGGTTTTATTCCTAGTTTAGTTAAAGGGTTTGAGTAGTAAAATAAGTCAATAATTATGCCATATTTAACCCACTGATTTGTCAATTCTGATTATTGTTTAGACTTTATAAAAAAAGTAAGTAAATAGAGATAAATCAAACTTAGCTTGAAACTGTGTTGATCCAACTAAGACAAAGGTTGATATTGACTGTGTAGGAATAGGAGACTATCACAAACTGAGATTTAAACTTCAAATTTTGATTGGATAGGAGTGGCATTGGTGCTATAGTCTTTTTCTAGTGATGTCATCTTGTGAGTCTAAGCTTTTTGAGTTTTGTTCAACATGTTTATATGACACTATCTCTAAATTTGTGAGGCTTCATTGTTAATAATGCTCCTTATAGAGCTGATTTTATTCATTTCTATGCCTTCAATTTACTTAAACAAAACTTTGGTAAATAGGAAAAAGGTGTTAGTGTGTGTAAGATTCATTAAACATGATTCATACCCCATGTGTGGGCATGATACCTACATACTAATTCTTTCAAGATGGATCAAGTCATATCTAATTCTCTCATTGAAAGTACTTGGTACAATTGTGATATGAGAATGCAAGGAAACACTAAACTAGATGTGCTTGAGATAACTAGGGGCTGGTGTAAGGATTCAAATAAGTTGAAAATAATATTGGATGGATGTATATAGAGAATAGGGAGATGTGCTTGAGTAGTCTTGCTTGTATTCTTGCTTGCTTTGTGATATTTTCCAACCCTTTCCAAATGATATTTGAATGGGATTTTATAAGGATCTATTGGTCATGGATCAAATTTGCTCATGTTATGCCAACAAGGATAAGGATGGGAAAATAGAAGGAATTATCTATTGGGGCTAAAAATGAGCTTAGATAATAATGATAAAAGAATATAGGAGTGGCATTGGCATTATTATTCTAGTGTGGCACTCTTGTCCTGAGTAGATGGGACCTGGGGGGATGGATTGGTTATGAAAGGAGGGTCTTGGCTCAGCTGGGATCAAGTCCAGAAGGCAATGAATGACTGGGAATCAGTGAAAAAATGCTTGAGGGTCATGAGATTAATCAAGAGGGACCTATGGGTTGGATGTCATTATCCATGCTTAAGTTACCAATTTTTTAATTTTATATGACTACAACATTCTAAGGTCTAGTCAAACTTTGCATCTTTACATAATAGTTTTTCCATTAACATAGATATGGTTATGTATCTTTTGATAAAAATTTCATAGTATCTCGTAAGACCTAGAAAGGCACACACTTATGTAGAGTTGATTAGGGGTGGTATCCCCACTATTACAATAATCTTAGCTTGTTCCCACAAAATTCCATTACTACATACAACATGGTACTAGAAAAAACCAAAATATGTAAAAATTAAGCACTTATTTAAATTTAGAACAATACATAGATATTGATATTATTCTAACATTAGTTAAAGTTTTGACAATTACTCTTTAAACATAGAAAATAGAGCCTAATCATCCAAATATACTTCCAAAGAATCATGAATGCAAATTTTAAATGAAATTACTACATCTCTAAAGAAATTTATTGATGCATTATTCAAATCAAAAGGCATTACCTTATATGTGAATGATCTTCATTCAGCTATAAAAGTTATCCTAGCTTAGTCTTCTTCTATGATCAAAATATGATGATATCTATTGAATCCACCTATGAATGAGTATACTTTGTGACCTATGAATGACTTAAAGACTTCATCTATGAATTGAATTGGAAATGAATCATTGATGTAGGTGTCATTGAGTGCATGGTAGCCTCCACAAACCTATATCTTTCTAGACTTCTTTGACTGTATTGTTATGGGACTCACCTAGTCTATTTTTTCAACTAGATAAATGATTTTGAATTTTTGAATTCAATCTAGTTTAGAATTTACTTTTATTTTCATATTAGGGTTTAACCTGTATGGGTAATTTATAATGATATGAACACATTATTTCAAATCTATGTGCATCTCCCCCAATGATATATCTACACCTTTTAATTCAGAGAATTTGGTTAGGAAAACATCTTGATAGTCTCATAACAACTGTAATGCCTCCAAGATCTATTCCTACCTTTAATAATCTCCCACATTTGTAAGCTTAGAAACTAAATCTATTCTAATGTTTTCTTGGATCTTTTTCAAGGGTTTTTGATACACTTTATTTGATGCATTGGGTAGAGTCTATCATAGAGTGTGTTACCCTTCCCATTCTTAAATCTTTATATTGCACAGTCTATCTTCTTCAACTCATTATACGCTTTGGGATAGTGTTGGGTTAGATTTCCTCTCTCTTTAAAATAAAACTTCCAAATTCATATCTCTATCACTATCATTAGATTCTATTAGCTCATATATTTTTCTATGAAAAAGCTTAATAATATTTTATTACTATTGACTTTCCTTGTGATTATGAAGCATCAAATTAAAATCATGAGTTGCTTCCTACTATGATGATGACTCTATTTTAGCTCCCAAATCTTCTACTCATCTATGACATAAAAATATTTTAAGTTTTTGTAATGTATTATGCACCAAAGGGTTATCATCTTCAAACACAAAATCCTAAATGAAATCTTGTTACACTTATGCATGATATTTGGTTCCTCTCCTACATTCTTGATTCATATACCATGCTAATGGTAGTGACACTAGTGTGTGGATAAAAATGTGTACCTAGTATCTTGGCTCTACTCCTAATGTATACCATATATCTACACATTGATGAATGTGCATCTTGAGATATTAGCCTTATTGAAATAATAATCATTTAGATTTCATCATAGGTAGTAACTGAAACCATGTACATAAAAAGTCACATATTTCCTCCCAATGTATCTTTGGATCTCTATGTACTACCCACCAAGTCACAATGGTATCTTTCAACGTATAGTTGAGTAAGTTGACTCTTTGATCAACCTCTGGCACATGGTTTTCTAATCTCAAGATGAATAAATTAATGTTTTCTATCACAAATTATTGAGGTAACTAACATTCAATAGTGAACACCATGTGTAGAGGTTATATCTCATGATATCCATTCATCTAGTTCAGCATGTGAGTGTTTGAGTCACCACTTATAGAAGATGCTATTTCCTAAAGTAAAATAACCCTCTAGAGTAAGTTTAGTACAATCCATCATTTTTACACCTATATTATATATGACATCCACTTCTGACCTAATAGGAGATCAAACCAATGGAGAGGTATAACCTTCAAGTTAAAAATATGATGCTAGAGTTTTTGTTATTACCAACTTACAATATGGTTGCTTTATTGTCTATGATTTATCCATTTATGGGCTCAAAAATTGATACTTAGCAACTCACAGTGCATTTCTTTGTGTATCTATGCTGACTTTAAACCACCTATTATCACTATAAGCATATGGTGACTTTAGTTCCTTTAGAATTATGTAAGGATTATATTATACTTTATTCAAAGGGATGACAACTATCTTGTTCCCTTGATGAGCCTCTAATTTGTTGTGTACTATGTTAATAATCATTTGGCCATCCTAAGCCCATTTATTAATAGTTAAGGTATGGTAATGGGTATCAATAGTGTTCATATTCATGAATTCAAAATAATCACATAGACTTAGATTAGACACTCTAATATTCACATCCTCGAGGTGACCAATTGGTTCTAATTGCCTATAATCAATAAGCCTGAGCATGAAATGACTATAGCTCAAGTGTGGCCTTCCAATAGCTTCTCATGTTGACATCATTATCATATTCACATTAATACCGAAATCAAATAATATGCTAGGAATTTTTTACCTTGCAAGCTCAATATCCATATGAGAGTCAACATCCCAATGCTTCTTAGTTTCCACATACCAAACAACCTTATATGTATGTTGTTGACCTTGATGCACACACTCAAACAAATTATACAAGATCTTGGTAATATTCTATGATATATACTCATTGTGTAGTATACTGAGTAACTTCAATAAGCCTTTAAAAGGAGTTGTATTATTATGTGCACAACCTATCCATACATTTACATATCATTGGCTATTGTATCTCCTTATGAAGCATTTTACTATTGTATATTTTTCAAAACTTAGGCGGTTTGATACATCAAAGTATTATTCTTTATAGGATCATGATATTGATTAGGTTTAAATTTTATAATTCCCTAATTTATGGGTATTTCTAAAGGTGATAATCCTTATTCTACATGTTTTTCTCTAGTAAATTCTTGGATGAATGCATTCTCCTTAGGTTATTTATTGATTAGTTTCACATTACATACCGACTTATCCTTTCTTTGCTTCTCAAGCATTAGATAATATTCCATTTGATATTGGCCTTCAACTCTATAGTATACATAATAGGCCCATCTTTATGGATTGGTAGGATAATTCTTTTCATAGTGATTATATTCTCCACATAAATAACATTACATAGATGGTTGGGCTTGTCGATTGTCATTGTTATGGCCTTCTTGATACCCTCCTCAATATCTTCCCCTATATCCTCCTCCATATCTACCTCTATTTACTACTATCCCTATACTTATTATTATTGTCCAATATATCCTCTTTTCTAGTTTAACTATGTATTATACCCTCCATATTTGTTTTGAGGTGAACTTGGAAACCAATTAGGTTAGTGTTGTTGTGGACTCACATTATTATAGAAATAATGATACTAGTGTTGTGGAGATGGCATCCAACCAACCAGACCCTAGGGATGATATTGTGGTGATAAATATATATATTGTAAACTAACTTATGTTGCACTTGTCATGCCCACACCTAGGCCTGGGATACCCTTCTTCGTAGTTGATAACTTTTACATAGCAACTATGAAGATATTCTTCATAATATCTTCTTTTAACTCTTATAAATATCTACAATTGATTTCATCATGATTTTTTGATTTATAAAAGTTATAATATATACTCTATGATTTATGGATATTATTTTGTCAAAGATGACACTTTGAAGTAGTATATCTAAATACTCTACAAATTTCACAAAACTATATTTTGAGTTTTAGAAAATCATTCCTATGATGGCCTTCTTAACCACATTCTATACACCATAATCTTAATTTAGGCTTATGATTTTCATGCATCTCATCCATTATTATCATAAAATCATCTAGTTTTGATTCTAATTTGGAACCCATTAGTGGAAGGTCTCCATAATCCTAAATTTCCCTGACTCATAGAGTAATATATTATACATCAAACTTAGGAATTGAGATTGTGAAATACTAAATCTAATTCTTGGTTGTAACCCTTATATGAAATAGTAAACCTTATACTTGTCTTACAAAATGAAATAAATCTTATTTATGACATTATAAAATCTACGATTATAGTCTCCAACCAATTCTTTTGAATTTTATTGAATCTCCTTTAGGTCTTGAATAGTCTAGCTTGTGATTTCTTCTCTTTAAACTTTGATAAAAACAAATATTTAACTTATGTAATATCAAGAGTATTAATATTCCTTTTAAAAATTAACTATAAGGCTCAACCTGATAAATCCATTACAAGTTTGCATTTATTCACATCATCAGATGTTAGTCCCTTAACATTCTATTTCATGTCTTAAATTACCAAGTATTGCTTAAGATCCATAGACCCATTATATTACATCAAAGAAATAAACATGTCTACATTGAGAAACATAGTTGTCATAATTTAAGTTTATAACACTGGTTTATACACTCTAATGATTATGATTTTAGGTGTATGTTCACTTGTGATTATGATTATATATGTCTTCACACTAGCAATTACAATTAGGGATTTATACATACTAGTTTTTTTAGGTGTCCTAAAAAGGAATATTCATTCTTTTTTCCTCTTATTTTCTATAACTTAATTTGTATTCATACTTAGATTACCAAAATTATCTATAAAAAAATCAAACCAACTTGTATGTGCCATTTTTCATGCACTTCTCTCAAAATATATATTGGGTTGGGGGATGTGTACTCTTGATATAAAAGATCTCTATTTCAAACTTATTATAAATTTGAACTTAAACCTATGATAGTTATGAATTATAACCTAATTTTGTTTCTAGAATATTCCTTCTTAGGTCTAAATAATATCCCTTTCATTAATTGTGATCTATTTATATCTTCTAGCTATTCTTATGTTAACCTAATTTCTTCTTCCT
The DNA here is from genome assembly GCA_037957365.1 of Torreya grandis. Lineage (NCBI taxonomy): Eukaryota > Viridiplantae > Streptophyta > Pinopsida > Cupressales > Taxaceae > Torreya > Torreya grandis. Next base: position 31,256 of record JARHVA010002776.1, on the reverse strand, counting down.
ATTTTATGAGCTCTATATCTACACCATTCCTATTTATTTATTCATCTTACTCGATCCCTTATCATACTCTCCACACTCTTTGTTTTTAGTATCTTTCATAACTTCTCTCTGCACTTTTCCATATCTATCATCTTCTACTCTACTCTTACTATTCATAGCTAATTATGGATGACTTGCTTTGTTCTATCTTATCTGTTGTTGTAGTTCCCTTTCTAATCCTAGATTTTTATTCTCACTCTAGTTATTCTCATCCTCTATATTCTAGGTTTAGGTTCAAGTTTCCCTATTTAGCTCTACATCAGTCATTTCTATCTTGAACACAACCCCATGACACCTGAAGTGACTACTCCATGTTTATAGGAGTAAGCACTATGAATTTTTCCACAACCACAATTTTGATCAATATAGGTATTCATTGTATAAAATTACTATATATGTTTTAAAAAAATAGGTCTTATATAACTTCAAATACCAAATAACCTTAAACATCAAATTCTATGATATAACTATTAATTATAGTCTAGGTCTAATAGTCTACAACATAGGTCTAATCAGTATCTAGACTTTGCAATCTATCTAACATTTCTTCCATCTATAATATACAATCTATCCTTCTCAACAAGAAATAATATTACTCTAATCTTGATATCCACTTAGCTAACAATCCAAGAAATTCATATCACAAGATTTTGTAAATCTCTTCATATATATGGTCTTGGATTTTATCCTTCACAGTCACTTCAACTCTTCTTACTTCTTCCTTTGTAAAGTTTCATATTCTCTCATCCAACCATATTTTTAAATTCCTCTATCATGAAAACCATCTCAACATATTTCAAAAAGTTCTACGGTCACCATACCATTGTTAGCAGAGGTTCTTGGAAAACTCTAGAACATGCTAATTACATGGATAACTTGTGTAATTAATAATAAAAAGGAATATTTGTTGACAATTCAAACTAAATTATGCCATTGAAGACTAAGTAAAGATCATTATATGAATACATGAAAATTTAATGTATACATAATAATCAATATCAAATATAGGAATAATAGATTAAATCATACATAATGCTCACTACGCACATATCATAAGTAAAAAATATAGAGGAAAATGATTTAGTACATTGTATTGATATTTATCACATATGAAACTATTATCAATTACAACTTGGTGTTATTTATAAGATTTAAAAAAATGATGTCTCTTCATATTCCAACCTTTTACTATACCAAAAATAAAGGACTCTTCATATTATAAAATCAACTACTATTCTATCAAATGTTGAATACATACAAAAGATAAAATAGATCAATTTACACACATGTTTGTCAACTATACTTTATGATTTTAGATAGCCTTGTTCTTCATCCAACATATAATAGGTATGTGGCTGATTCCATATGAAGGAACTAGATGGATGACATAGTCAAACTGAAAATACATGGTCGATACAATATAAACTTTAAATCGATGATGTAGAAGGAAAAGAGAAAAAATGGTCGATACAATATAATTAATGACCATTTTCAAATTTAATACACAAATTTAAATATATTTAATTTTATTTCATTTTTTCATCAAAAATATAATTAGGTATTATTATTTAATATTTTGTAGAGATGAAGGTAAATTTGGATCATGGTAGATGTGAGCTAATTGTTAGATGTGGTGGACAGACTAAAAAATGTGGACATAAAATTATTGATACATCTAGGCTTTGGTGGTATAATGGAGATGTTTTGGGTTCCTCTTAGTTCTAATATTATCATTATGTTTCTTAGATGATAGGAGAGGACCATAGATACATTCAAGTGGGAGGTGTAAGGGGACACAATGGAGCTTTCCAACACCCTTGGAGATGTACATGTGATACTGGGGATACCCATTAATGGCACACTGAAGATATGAGACACACCATTATATATGTTAGAGTATCAAGATTTGGCTTGATGGGTCATAGGTTTTGACTAATATGATTAACATAAGCTGATCATTATATTCTTTTTTGTCTATCTTTGGTATTCTAGACATCTAAAAGGCTATCATCAAGCTTGTGACCATGCAAGTGTTGTACCATAAGTTAGATGGTATTGTGCCAATGTATATTATTAATTTGTGTTAGTTTTACTTGGACTATGGTATTATGTATGATATGAGAGATATGATATGGGTGACACTCATACATTATTTTTATGGGATGTTGAGTACATGTTAACAGACCATAGGATTAGTCACATTATTCACTTCTTGGATTTATGAATGATTTCATATGTATTAGCCCATGAGACTACCTCACCAAATCAAGGAGAACCTATATGGGGTGAGTATATGGGATAAGGATTAGGTAGTGATATGGATTCTTTTACAACTATCATTAGAAATAAATCATAGAGATCAGATTATATGGACACCTTACTAAGGCATGATGGATTCTTGGGCATTGTGGCCATCCATAAAGGGGCATGGACAAGAGTGCAGATCATAAATAAATAAATATTTGAATAATTTAGTTAGGTGTACTAGACAACACCATAGGTGGTCCCACCCCATTGGTTGAGATATCCATGAGGGCCATGGAGAGCAGGGGGAAGGCCTATTAGGTAATGTCCTAATTATGAAACCTTGTCATTCCTTATGTGGTAGGAGATGAAATTGATTTTAGTGATAGGAGAGAGAAATAAAATAGGTAAGAGTTGGTCCCAATGTTCTTATGATAGAGATAGAGCCACCTAATTAAGACAAATGGGTTGTTTGAGGATGTTTGTGACCATTAAAGAGTCGAGTCTTGGTGGTTTGATGTGATAGATGGTTAGGTCCCTCACCTAGATTGAGTTAGAACAATGGATCTATCCTTAAAAATAGGGTGAATAAAGAGATAATCATCAAGAAACACCATCAGGTAGGTAAAAATAAATAATGCATTAAGTTTTTACTATCACTTTCCTTTTCTAAACTAAGATACATACCCAGTAGGAAATAGTGATATATTTACTTGCATATTTGATATATTTGAATATATAATGTTGAATTATATTTTGTTTTTATAGACACAATAATAGAGACAACATGGTTCTATAGTTCATACTACCCACCATGAGATTCTAGATGATGTGCTACTAGAACATGGCACTATAAAGATGGTGAATCCCATTATACCATTTATTAGAGAACATGCAAGTTGGTTCATATTGGTTGGAGTAGCTACTAAAGACATGCGATAGTAGGAAAATGTTATTGATTTGATGGAAATACTAATAGGTAGAGATAATTTAGGATAGAATAAATAAGATTCAACATAAACTATCTTGATTGTATAGATTATTGCACATAGAGTGACCACAACATGAATGATAAGTTTGAGATGGAGCTAGTGAGAACAAGGGAAGAGGTCACATGATTATGATCTCATACACACACACACAAATATATATATATATATATATATATATATATATATATATATATATATATATATATATATATAGGTGGATTGATCCATAGGTTCTTTAGGAAGCATGGTGCCTCACCTACCACATGGGGATCAATACAATCCACAAAAAATATATATAATCATTTTGATGTATAAAATTATGACACACACACACACACATCATTTCTCATTTTCTACATGGGCTTGTACTTATGGTTTTCATTATATCATGTACTATGGTTATAATATTATGATATGAGGATGATACTATGTGATGTATATTTAATTCTTTGGTATAAAATATGAGAAAATGTATGGTAAAAAAACTAAAGTGTAAATATGACATCTTAAGTAGATAGAAAAATCAACAAAAAAAGATTTGTAAAATTGGAAAAATATACAAATATAGAACATATCAAATGTAAGTAAGATGAAAATATTAAGACAAAACATAAGACATGTAAAATATTATACACAAGCACTTATAAATCACATCAAAATGTAAGACAAAACAAAACATGAGTTACAAAGAATAACTGTGAAATAGAGATATCCAATGTAAGATAATGCGAATGACAATGAAACAAGGATATGAAATTAACTGAAAGATGTCATCCAATGTAAGATAAAAAATTGAATTAGATAAAGGGGTAGATAATATGGTTATAAGAATACATCAAATGCAATACAAATGTGAACTAAATCAAGAAAGGATGTGCAACAAAGAGAAACAATTACTCTAATGAGTAGAGACTCAAAATCAATGCTTGTGATAAAATAAGATGTAGGAAAATATGACCATCTAGAGATATAAATATGATGATTAATATGGCATGGAAATGAAAAATAATGGGATTTTATGAAGAAGGCCTAGTTGTATCCCCTAAAGTTTTACAATGCAACTCACAAATTAGAAATATCCAAGAGGCATCATGAATGAAATATGAATAAAATCCGAAGTAAAGAGAAATAAAATGAGAATATAAAGAAGAGGGATGTGATCAAATAGAAATAATATCCATAAACAAGATATTGGGAATATAATATGAAATTAAAAGGATGAAAGGTGACATAAGGGTGATGTACAAATACATAATAGAGACAAAAAACTCTAGTCAAGTGGGCAAGGTTAAGAGATTCTAACATGAATGATCTAGATGACCCCATTTAGTAGGAAAAAACATGGGTTAACAAGTGAACTATAAAGATCATCCCATGAAAAATGAATTCATAAAAAATAAAAGGATCCTACCTTCCCATAATGTGATAACCTCTCCTCAAGACCACTTATAGAGTCATCAGTCTACTATGAAGATTGGATGATTATGTGATGAAGTAGGTGGCACCAGAATGTGAGAAGATATAAATAAGTAATGATATAAATATACATCCTAACACAATATAATGGATTGCAATACCCCAATAGGACCTTGAATCTATCATATGAAGCCAACTTTGGAGTTTAAGATTTGATTATAATATGAGATGTGCCAAAAAAATCACTTATTTTAGTGTGATTTGAATTTTAATATTATATTAAATTTTAACATTACCTTTTCTTATGATATGACTTCTAACTCTTTTGGACTTTTCTATTTTTTCTTGCATAAAGATTCAAAAAAATCAAACATGGGTGCTAAATATGACTAACACAAGAGAATCTATATGTAGCTGCTAAAGAGGGGAACCTAAAGATCATGTTGCCTAAAGATTCCTAGACTTGTGTAGAAACCTAAATTATACCAATTTAGTGTCATAATTAACTTTGTTTACAATGGACACACTAACTCATCTACCATCTCAAAATTTGAATTTCTCACTAACATCATTTCCCTACATTTTTAAAATTATTTATTAATCTATATTAATTAATTAGATTATGCATACATATTATTCAAAACTTTTTCAAATATAGAAGTTCTACCTCATCCAAATATATTTCACACCTTTTTCAACCAAGTGTTGAGTCATCCAACCAATTCATTAACTTTTTCAGCCAATTGTTGAGTCATCATTGAACATTTCAACTAACTTGATGAGTTATACAACCACCTTGACTCATTCCTAAGACATTTTCAACTCCTAAATAATTCTCCATGTTCCTCTCTCATACACATGAATTAGTCATCATCCATTGAAATGTGGACTCAAATCTAGTCATTTATTATTATCATAATTAAAAAAATCTAGATTATTCTTAATAATTCATTTCATTACCTTAAGCCTATAAATGAGAGTGTTATCCTCCATTTTGATCATCCACCTTCAAGATATCAAATTCATCTTATGAATTCATTGAATATATAAGATATTTGTACCAACATAGTACCCAATACACATTTTTTGGAGAAGCGAATTGAGCACCCACATTCAATGAAGCAAGAACAAATCATATGTTCATAATGGAGAAGGTGATGAGTGTATTTGACATATTTTGTAAGTATCATTTTGTTTAAATTTATTTTATTATTCTTCTTATTATAAGGCTTTAATTTATATTTATAATAATATTTGCATTAGTTTCAGTTCTTAACTTACATAAGAGATTCTAAATTTTTAGCTATCACATTCTAGAATGCTTGATAGGATATTTCCCACATTTTGTTCATTATAATTACATTTTTTAAGATTTTTCAATTATTTTCATCCTCTTTTAGATTGCATTGTTATTTAATCTTGGTCTTGGAAGTTAATTTTAACAATTTTTAGGTGCACTTTTGGAGTTTTTCGATGACTGTATGTGTTTTTACGCAATGATGGTTTTGTCCTATGTAATGATGATTTTGTAGAATATTTTGGTAGTTTTATTTCTAATATTTTTTTGGGTTTTCATTTATTGATTTTTACCTTTTTTTTAACATTTATAACTTTTTTTTGGCCTTATGACATCTTGTTTTCATCATTTTTCTACTTATGTATTGTTCTTTGTCTATTTTTTTTGAATTATATAGATTGCTAGTTTTATAGAATATGTTGATGGCTTCATTCTATATAATTATAGGTTCATAGTACATTTAAATAGGTTCAATGAAAATCTCAATGATTTTGTCAAAACTATTTGATGTTTTTATTTTCTATGTTTTTTCTTATCTTTTTACTAATTGTTTTATGTTGTTCATGGATTTTCAACTTGCTAACATTTGATTTTTATTATTTTTCCTATTTATGGATTAGTATTTTTATATTTTTTTCATTTTTTTGTACTTATAGAATGATAATTTTGTGTAACATTTCAATAGTTTTGTTGGTTATAACACTAGTTTTGGCAAACATTTTAATAGTTTTGTCCTCTATACCTTTCTTTGTTTTTTTGTGTATTTCTTAGATTTCTAAGTTATTTTATGTTTTCATGTTTTCCTATCTTTGTGTAACAATGATTATATTCTAGAGAGTTAGTGAGTTTACTTTATCTTTTTTTTTTAATTGTCATTTTAATAAATTTCATATTCCTTGGGTTTCTTATCTCTTCAAAAACACACTACTAACTATTTTGTGTAGGATGCATGCCAAATAAATAAAAAGTAAAACCATTTTTTTAATTTTTTTGCTAACCTTGTTTATTTAAAGTATTTTCTTTTTTTAAAGTTTAGTAATTAAATCACATTTTTATTTATTTTAAGTCTTACTGTTTGTATCACATAGAGTTGTGTATTCTCTTTCCTTGGTGTCACTTTGATGATGATACTCACAAATAAGAAATAACTCTTTTATTTTTTTGTTATTTAGATTAAACTTGTATGTATGTTATTTCATTGTCTTCATAATAGTGATGATACCTAGAAATTAGAGATAAGTGCCATCCTCTTTTTTATATTTTATGGGCTCTATCAATTTTAAATTTCACCACCACATGGTAGACCAAACCTTGAACATCGATGATTATATAAATCAAGGATCCACTATTTCAATTACAAAAGTAGTTGTGTGTTTTAATCACACTATGACATGAGGGGATTCCATCCTCCAATATTCAAGGTTTTAATAATGACCTCAAAGTTTTATTTTTTAACATCAATCTACTAAAATCTTATGACTGAGTCAGGTACATTGAAACTAAACCCATTTATGTACATATATTAAATAGGATTCTTCCATAGTTTTGGACCTTAATGTACTGAAATATATATAGATGACTCCCTTTTAAATAAACCTGTACAAACCTTAATCCTAGGATAGGCAATTCAACCATTTGAATTATAGTGCACTAACAATTAGTTAATTCCATGAAGTTAATTTCAACTTACCCTCAAAATTAATTTGACTATGGGTATGGTTCTACCTCATAATTATTTCTCTAAAACATTGGATTGACACTTTATAACAGACGAGTCAGTATATATGAGAGACTATAATACATTCAAGTCCTTTTACCTAGTTTTATCCCTTTATGTGACTTGTATGTATTTGTTTGGTTAAAGTAAAGATTTATTGTTATTTTATTTATTTTTATATCCTTTTTAAGACCACGTACTTGAATTTTTTTAATTTGAAAACCAAGTTTAAAGTCTTTAAGAATTAAAATCATAAAATCAAGAAATAAAATCCAAAAGTCAAATTTGTTTTTAAACATTTATACTTTTAGATTCTTCTTTAATGCTATAATTTTTGAGCCAAACCTTCAAAGCAAAATATCCTATCATATGACAAATGGAATTATTTAATATTCTTGGATTTATAGAATAACCTTTTAGAAATGACCCTTTTCAATTTAGAAGTTAAGAGCATCATATGATCAATGACAATGTTGATGATAAGGGACCCTATCAAGATGAAAATACCCATGAAGTCACCTTGCATAAAAATTCCCCATCCTAAACCACATACTATCCCCTAAAAATTAAAAATGAGGTCTTGTTACAACTTTTAGGTCTAGGAGCTAAGTTTCCTTCGGATTTTGATCCCAAGGACTCATCACTCTTAATTTCAAATAAAAAACCACACCTCCCATCCAAGAATAAGGAACATCTAGTGATTCCATAAGGAATATCAAATCACTTATAGGTTCCACTAATGCCAATAAAAATATCTCTCAAACTTATATGCATATAGGTAAGGTAGTTATAGATGAAACATCTCAATAAATCCATTCCTCTTTTTGTTGAAGATCATGTCAAAAAATTAGAAAGGTAAATAGTTAAGATTAAAGCCAACATGTTGAGTAATCTTCTGATCAATCAATCAATATAAATCCTAATTAAAATTCACATTCAAATTTAAATTGATCAATCAATCACAATCCAAATACAAATTTGAATGTTTATTCAAATTCAAATCAAATCCCCAATCCAAATAAGAATTAAAATGTCAATTTGAATACCAATCTTACTAATCGAAATCAAAATCAATATTCAAATTTCAATTTGAATACCAATCCAACCAATCAAAATCAAAATCAACATTTGAATTTTACTTTAAATTTTAAACCAAACAATTAAAATCAAAACCAACATTTCATTTTGAATACTAATCCTAATTCATTTATTAATACAAATAAGTTTACATGTCACTCATCCAATCCAATTTCAAATTAAAATTCAAACTGAATGTCTCCATTAAGAGATGTGACATTTAGACAAGAATGGAAAAATATGAAAGACAAGATCCAAGGGTATAAGATGATATCTATTCCAAAAGAAAATAATTTAAGTTCTAAGAAATTTATCCACACCCTTTTGATATTACTATGATGATGGTGCCCTTTCCTTCACATTTTGAACCCTCAAAGTTTGATAAATACAAAGGAAAATGATATCCTAGAGAACATCTTAAAGATTTTTATATGGCATGTTCATATGTTTCATATATAAATGATGATATATTAGGACTTTTTAAATGTAGTTTAGGGGTCAAGCCCTAGAAGGGTTTTTGCACTTACTTGAAAGATCCATCACAACCTTTGAGGACCTTTTCAAAAAACTTGTTAGTCACTTTTCCTATAATTTTTAACGTGAGTTGACCATGTTCTATCTATATAACACTAAAAAATATAATGGGGGGAGACTTTCACCTCTTTGAAAAGATGACATGCCTTGGCAAGCCTTTTCCCATGGTCACCTCCCAAAAAATAACTTACAACTATATTTATGAAAAATATTAATTGGTAATTAGCCTATCAACTACAACTTCATCATGCTACATCCCTTGATTAAATCATAGAAAAAATAATTCAAATTGAAAGAGACTTAATTTATAAGGGTGTCATCGAAATTTTCAAACAAGACAATTCTTATTCAAACCAAAATAAAAAACCTAAGTTTTTTATAGAGAAAAAAAATGTGATATGAGATGACATAACCAACATTAAAAAAATTCAAAACACTCAACTTATCAACAACATTTTCATACCAAGCGGTCAACCTTGATAAAATAATCAAAAATGAAAATTCACTCCTTTAGGAATGTCATATGATGTAGTCTTTTGAAATTTGGTCGCTATAAACATGATAAAGTTACCCTATACCAAACCCTTTGATGAATTTTTTTCAAAACCTTAGTGATAAAAATATAATGAATATTGTGACTACCACAAAATCAAAGGTTATTCTATAAACCATTTCTTAAGACTTAAACACTATATCCAAAATCTTATTGATAATGGTGATATAGTAATAGAAGATGGTGCATCATCTTTTAACGATAAAAATTTAGGGATATATCAAGATACCTTTAAAAAACATGAGCAAGGGCGTACTAAATAAAACCCAAGTCAAAATAAAATAAATAATGTAAATCAAACCAATCACCCTTTTGATAACATAATCAATCATATTGATTATATGAATCATCATGTTTCTGTACTTTTAATTAAATCCCAAGATTGCACCATCAATATGAGGCATGCAAAGATTACATTTCCAAGTGTCCCTTTACCTACTCTCAAGAGAAAATAAAATAGCATAGAGTAACTTGAGAAAATACTAGCATAAATTTCCATTTTGGACCTTCTTGAGACATCTCCCACTTATAAGGACATTTTGTATAAAACCTTGAAATTAATCTAGAGTTCTAGAAAATATCAATCTGTCTAACTTCTATGCACTTGTAAGACACTTGTCATCCAACAATCAAGTGACTTTTGATCATTCAGACCTTTCACCCATGGGTTCATCTCATAATTTACCATTATACATATAATTATTCATTTACAACTATAAAGTAAAAATGGTGTTTATAGAAAATAAGTCTAATAACTTTTGGTGTAGATTGTACACAATCAAAACACTTGAAATAATATTACCACACAATTTCAACACATAATAATATTCTTCTTTACTAATATTCAATTCATTTAGGATATTAAAATACATTTGGGACACTTACATTATGAGAGATATAAGATTATAAAGGAATTTCATCCCTAATTATAAAGGAGTCAATCCTTATTAATGAAAACTAACCCATCCCCATACTAACTATCTTGTTATCCCATATATCTCTCACAATATCTCCCATTCCTTTGTTCCCTCAACTTATCTAATCTATGTGAGTTGGTTTACGAACCAAATAACTCACCTTATTAGAAGTATATTCACACTCATTCAATTTAACTAATTATAAATATATAAATCAAACATGTGAGCACAATGTTATTTTCTTAACATTATCCACTTAATGTGAACATGGGGAAAAAATTATCTTGTACTGTAACATGTTGCATCTACTTGCTCATGATCTAGATGGTTTTACAAGTACTTAACCAACAAATAATACATGATAGTTTTAACTAGGATTGTCCAAAAATATCAAATAAAACATGATGGTTTTGACTAGGATTGACCAACCACCTTAAATCAGATGAGATGATTTTACATGTGGTTAACCAACAAACATAATATCATCATACTACAATAATTTTATCAGCTCTCATCATTTTCTTATATCATGTAAAAATATAAAGAAATTATGATCACATATCATTGAACATGAATGTATCATCTATTATTATTCATAAACATAAAAAGTAAACACAAAACTAAAAAACATGCCACAACAACATTACATGACCCCATTACTTATGGCTAACAAGAGGATGTTGAAAATTCTCCTTCCTCCATTACCTCCATCCTCATGTTGGAAGCTATTTAGAAAATTTGAATTTGAAACTCAATTTTATAATTCATCCCCCTACAAGATGGATGTTGCATATAAGTGATGGTGCATCTAATTACAATTAAGGCATTCTTTTTTTATTTTTTGACACTTTGACATGTTGCATCTACTTGCTCATAATCTGGATGGTTTTACAAGTACTTGACCAACAAATAAAACATAATGGTTTTAACCAGGATTAACAAAAAATATCAAATAAAACATGATGGTTTTGACTAGGATTGACCAATCACATCAAATTAGATGAGATGATTTTACATGTGGTTAACCAACAAACATAATATCATGATACTGCAATAATTTTATCAGCTCTCATCATTTTATTACATCATGTAAAAATATAAAGAAATTATGATCACATATCATTGAACATGAATGTATCATCTATTCTTATTCATAAATGTAAAAATTAAACACACAACTAAAAATCATGCCACAACAACATTGCATGACCCTATTGCTTATGGATAACAAGAGGACATTGAAAATCCTCCTTCCTCCATTGCCTCCATCCTCATGTTGGAAGCTACTTAGAAAATTTGAATTTGAAGCTCAATTTTAGAATGATTCCCCATACAAGTTTGATTTTTTATACAAGTGATGTTGTATCTAATTACAATTGAGGCATTCTTTTTTTATTTTTTGACACTTTGACTCTATAGCTTACTAGAAAACTGAACCTAATTATTTTGACACTTTTGGACTTTAATCGACATTTTTTTGACATAAAAATGACTCTAATACTAATTAAATACACACATATTAGACATAAATGATCAAGGCAATTAATGATATATTTTAGAGTATTGAATTTTAATATTGACTATATTAGATCAACACTCTAAACATAGTCTTATTTGAGTCATTAATCTATATTGACAAAACTTTATCACTTTATCAATCACACACTATAGTTATATTGAATGTTTTTGATTCTTTTGACAACTATATAAATTTATAAACTCACTAAAAATTTAGTGAAACTATATAATACATTTTTTTGACCAAAATTATTAAAATATACCATTTCAAAAAAATACTATAAACTAAAAAACCTCATGACTCAATACTTATTACAAACCAACTTAAATTTTAATTAAATATAAAAATTAAATTTAAACATACCCTAAATTCTTATTGAAAATTAACTTTATCTCATATGATAATTGTGAAAAAGGAATCTCAGTAGGAATCAATGTAAGAATCAAGGATACCAAGCATGTCTGGGAATCCATAGTGGGTATGCATGCACATGGTGGTGTTAACCAATTATTTGGTCACAAGTGAAGCATGTGAATGGGAGAATATATGATTCATTTCTATCCTCATGCACTATTTTAATTATAATACTTAATACTTCATGGTTTCATTTGTTTTCACCTTTTATCACAATAACTTCCAAAAATAAGATACTCTCCAACTATATTTTGTAGTGCCACATACACTATGTAGAATAAAAGTGGTAGCACCTCTAAAAAAATATGTGGGAAATAATAAATTGTTATTATGGATTAGAAAATGTAAAACATTACATGTAATGATTATTAAAGTAGTAGATAATGCCAAAAAATAGAGACTTTTTGATTGGATAAAAATCCACGTGGATCTAAAAGATGAATTGCATATTAGATAAGTCTAAAAAACTTTATATGGTGAGAAAAAATGTATGCAACATGTCTATGAGGATACTTGTATGCATGATGAGGAGAGTTGTACACATATCACAAGGTGACTAGAATTTTGTTGGGTGTATAGATCTTAGAAACACTAAAATTCCCAAATAAACTTAGAAATACTTTAATCAATTCAAAACTTATGTAATTTATCTCACATAACTAATATGAAATCTTCATCCACATGATTTATGATCTAGAATCCAAATCCTCAATCCTCAATTATCTTAATGTTCAAAATCAATAAAAAAAGGATAATGGATAAAATACCTATCAATAGGGGCACTATAAAATTAAGTAGTTGCCCCTTACAAGTACATTAAACTTCCATCACAAGCACAAAGATAATAGTTTTTTGATACCACTAATTAATTTTAGGTGAAAATTATACACAATATAACACATGAAATTTTATTACTACACAATTTCAACACATGATAATATTCTTCTTTGCTAATATTCAATTCATTCAGGATATTCAAATACATTTGGGACAGTTACATTATGAGAGATACAAGACTATAAAGGAATTTCATCCTTTATTACAAAGGAGTCAATCCTTATTAATAATTATTAATCCATCCCCATAATATCTTTATCTCTATCCCATATATATTTTATAATATCTACCATCCCTTTATTCCTTTAACTTATCTAATATAATGAGTTGGTTTACATACCAAATAACTCACCTTATTAAAATGACATTCACACTCACTCAATTTTGTTGAGCATGGTCATTTGATGTCAAAGAGAGCATGTGATACTAATACATTAATGAGAAAGTGATCATATTGATGGCAAATTTATAGGTCTATAAAGATAAAGAAGAACTTATGAGGCATCCACACATGTCTTGATGAAATTTTGGTATGTCAGTTGATCATTTGGAATGATAAACATGCATCTTATAGCTTAAGAGAAGTCAGATTGTCACTGCACATCATACATATATGAATGAACCAACAAGTTTGTGTATTTATTTCTAGTACTCATAAAGTCAATTGAGGTCAATGGTTTTTATAGAGATGTTTTCAATAGTGCCAATAAGGTACCCTGAAGATTTAGAGTCTTTAAGTGTTTTTTAGCTCAAGTTATAAACCTTTAAAGTTTCTCTTATAGACTGTCACAAGCTAGAGACTATCAAGTTTAACTTCATTGAAGTTTGAGGTCACTAGTTAGTAGATCTAATGGTCAAGGTTCATCATCCATATCTTGATCTAATGGTTTACATGAAGTAAAATTGTCAAAGCTTCCTAAGATTAATTAATTTGTGACAAGTGTCTCTATCTCATTGATCTGATAGAAGATCAATGGTGTGGCTTGAGTCAAATATTCAAATGTCTAGAAGGCATGTAGAGCTACCAAGTGGCATAATCATGGGAGATATTATATAAGATCAATGATGAGCATTTCAAGGTAAATTCTAAACCACTCCAAGGAGATTGACAATGTGTAGTTGTCCACAATTGCCATGTAGCATGAGATGAGGCTAAGGTGCTTGATGTTTAGTCTCTAAATAGTGACTATTGGAATTCAAATATTCAAATTAATGAGGGAAAACTAATGCTTAGTTTTTAATTTATATCTTTTGATCTATGATGAATGTTTTTATGTAGTAAAAATCAAAGTTTTAGAGGACTTAAAGGTACATCCATAGAATCTAGTTATAAGGTCTAAATATTTTTTAAAATCAAAGTTATGGAGCTTAAAAATTGATTATTTGTTCATTCATGGTGTTATTATATATAATAATAATGTTTTAGAAATTTGTGATTTAGCAGAAGAGTGTTTTGGTAGGAAAAATTACTTGAAGATGTCTTAGATATTAGATGGAGTGGACCCATGTAATTGAAAGTGATCTTGTGTTCTTAATTTTCTCAATGAAGTACTAAATGAGTGAATGGGTCTCCATAAGACCTATAAGGGATATTAAGGCCTAATTTAAATGTGTAGCTTCTTAAGTGTGACCCATGGATGCTATGGATAACTTATAAGGATGGTATTGACCTATATGATATCATAATAGATGTCTTAAGAGCTAAAGAAAGTATTATGATTGACTAAGAAGTTAATATTCATAAATACTCTATAAATAGTGAACACCAAGGCAATGGTTTTTAGACTTGTATGTGAATGTGTTGAGAGAGTAGAAGATAGAGACAAAGGAAAGAGATTAGATGGAGTGTGTTTATTGGATGGACTAAAGTACATAACATATTGAGTTTGAGTGAAAAAGACTAGAAAGATTCAAAATGGGTGTCTGGTTGTATTTCTTGTATAATAAATTTTGAGTATGTGTAAAGAGTTTGAAAGAGAGTTGGTATACATTATTTATCCAATCAGATTGATCTAAAAATAGAGATTTGGAGTTATTTATTTCATATGTGTTGTGTGGGTGATCAACATCTAGAATAAGTGGGTGATTTTTCATATTTAGGGGTGGGTGATCTTTGTGAAGTGAATGTTTCACTAAAAGGTCTCATGTTAGTGATCATATTATAGGATAAGTGGTCCATGTGTTTTTAGGGTTGAGAGTAGGTTTCATTCTATAAGAGGGTTTCCCACGTAGATCAGATGTTATGTTTGTGATCTTGCATCATCTTTATAATTCATTATTATGAACATATTATATGCTTATGGTCATTGATTAAGAGTTTAAAAGGATTAAAATTGAAGTTTGAAATATCTTACATCATTAATTCACCCCCCCTCTTAGTGATTATACCTCCAATAATTGGTATTAGAGCAGGACATTCACTACAAGTTTAATCACTTGAAGGTGATCTAAGGTATAATATTATAAGTCAAAAGATGTAGGGTTTATCTACAAAGCAAACACTATTGTTTAATGGGTCAAATTTTACTTTTTGGAGTACAAATATGAGGACATACATCATGTCTCTAGGGTTTGATATTTAACAATCTATCATGGATGGTTACACTACACCAACTATGCCTCCAAATAGTGTTACTAACAAAAAGTTGAGTGAGAATAATTCTAAAGCTATGAATTATATTATTTGTGGTCTATCTAAGGTTGAGTTCATCAAAGTGATCCATTATAAGTATTCTAATGAAATTTGGGTCTAATTATAGACTATCTATGAAGGAGACACTAAGGTAAAACTAGTTAAGTTATAGACCTACCGAAGGTCATTTGAAGGTCTAAAAATGAAGGAAGAAGATACTATGGCATCTTATCTTCTAAGGGTTGATGAGGTAGTAAACATGATCAAAGGTCTTGGAGAGGTAATTGATGAAGTTAATATAGTACAAAAGGTATTGAGAACTCTTATACTCAATTTTGATTCAAAAGTCTCTACTTTAGAAGAAAACCATGATCTTACTCAGTTGAAGATGGATGAATTACATTTTATCCTTTCTGCCTATGAGATGTGAGTTGATAAGGATAGACCTCCTAAGAAGGAAACATAATTCAAGATAGAAATGAAGCCAAATAATAAAATAAATCAAGGCAATGAAGTCAAGTATGATGATATATATGATGATGAATTAATAGCTTTATATACAAGTAAATTAAAAATATGTTCATGGAAGTATAAGGGTAAACTACCCTTCAAATGTTTCAATTGTGGATAAGTAGGAAAATTTACTAAAAAGTGCCCTAATAAGCATAATAAGAATGATTATAAAGAGCATGGTGAAAGACAAGAAGACGTTCAAGTCAGATAAGAGGAAGAAAGGATTTAGAAAGTATGAAAATGAGAAGTCCTTCAAGAAAAAGAAGAGTCTTTACACCAATAAAGATTGTAGCTCATTAGATGAGAGTGAAGACAATGATTCTAAGTTTGATATTGAAGATTAAGTCATATACATGTCTAAGGAAGTAAGTTGCTCATATCAAAAAGAGTTTAATTGGAGTGATACATATAATGAAGAAGATAAGGAGGACTATGAGACTGAATTGAGGAATGATCATGAAGAACTAAAGATTGATAATAAGATTATCAAGAATATAAAGTATCAAATCAAGGACTATGAAGAGAAATTTAGAGTGTTTGAGGAAATAATGAATGAAGACACAAAATAAAATGAAGATATAGTCAAACATCTCAGTTGCTAATTGGAAATTCTATCTACAAGCCTACAAGCTAAAAGAGACAAGTGTTCTAGATATGTGATTGAAAATGAGTCATTAAAAGTTTAGTTAGAAAAGACATCTAATAAGATGAAGTCATATGTGATGTTTGAAAAAAGGTCAAGTGATCTAGATAACATTTTGAATAATAAAAAGCATGATAATGATAGAACTGGACTTGGTTACGAAGAAGAACAAAAGAATGTAACTTAATAAAAGATAAAATCCAATGTGAAAAAGGATAATTAGACCTTGAAGATCAATCATTAGTCAAGAAATGAAGGCATTGGCAGAATAAGAATAAATTATATTAGACAACCAAATACCATGAGGTATGAAAATTTTAATGGTTACTATTATACTTGTAATCAATTAAATCATAGGGTTAGAGGGTGTAGAAGACTTACTAAAAATGAGTGTAATCATTAGTCAAATAACATGAACAAAGTTGAGTGCTTTAGTTTTTATGAAATTGGACATATTTCAATATTTTGTCCAAATCAGGTAAGGCAAGTTGAGTTCACTTCAAGAAGAATGTTTTGCTACAACTATGATAATATTGGTCATATTTATAGGTTCTAAAAACAAATGCCATCAAGTCAAAATAAGTTCAATCAGACTCTTAGTATGCAAGGAATAAGACAAGTTAACTTATGGAAACTAAAAATGAGAAGTGTGAGTCATGATGAGTCTACAGGTCTAAGTGGTCTATTTACTATGGTGGAGAATGCTACAAAGGTTGAAGAATGCCAAGATCTCTCATTTTATACTCAATCCATTCTTAGAAGGAAAGAAAAATATTATTATAGATGAGCATGTTGCTTCTCTTAGACCTAAGAACAAAAATAACTATTAGTATCAAATGACTAAGGAGGATAAGGAATATGAGGAGTTATGTGCAACTCCTAATTTCACATTGTTCTAGGACATTAGGGTTTCTATATCTAAGCTTCAAGGAGAAACTTGATAACAAAAGAAATCATGGTGGATGTCAATTGAGTTTTAATTGATATTACAAGATAAAAAAGGTCATAAGATGTGTTTTTTTACTGTGGAAGGACATGATACCATTTTTTAGAAATAGTGATCCTAAAGTCAAAGTTTTGATCAAATATAAAAGATGGTCTAGTTGGTCAAATGGTGAAGAATGAAATTGTTGGTTCTGAAGGTCTATAGGCAAAGAATGGAGATTTCCAAGTGTGTGATCAAGGATGGTAATTTATCAAGATATTATATTTCATAAAAAGGTATGTTTATTTTATTAAAATGTGCTTAAGGTGTGTTTAGGGGTTTTTGGTCCTAAAAGTAAGATCTTATCAATTGCTTAAATTGATTGATCAAATAAGAAAAGACTACAAGTCAAGTACGACCATGGAGATATGGGAGTCTCTTAAGTTTTGGGAATTTTTAGTCCCTCTATGACAAGTTGGTGTCTCTAACTATGCTTCTTAGGATACATATTTCATGTGTGAAATCAAGTGTGTGTGCTCTAGGTAATGATCAAATTTACAATCAGTACAATGGTATGTTCTTTTCAATTTGATAATATGTAAGATGTGTTTGGCTAAGGGGGGGGATAAATCAGTTATCTTGAGTGGATTGAAGAAGATGTGAATGATGTAAGGGGGAGAATATGTTAAGATGTTTTAGTCATGATAGAAGTATGAAGATGTTTTCTAAAGTTTTGAATTCAATAAGATTGATATGATGACTTGATCAAACCATATCATGTATTTTGACAAGGTATTGAATCTTCATGCATGAGAAAAGAGAGATTATGAGTTGTATAGGTAGATAGGTCCAAGGATCAATAAAATCCCAAGTTTAGATTGGTTTACATCAAAGAATAGATGAAATTAGATGGAGCTTGATGTTAGGGGAAGATTTTTAAGCTCTGTGAGTAGTTTATCAGGGCTAAGGATCAGAGAAGTCCAAGTTCAGACTAGTACATGTCAAAGGGCGATCAATTGATTCATATGATTGAAATTATGTAATTATCTTGAGTATATTAAATAGTATTTAAATGAATAAATATTAATGAGGAATGATTGTTGGCATGTTGAGTAAGAGACCCTTTATCATTAATGTCAAAGGGGGTGAAATATAAAAATGAATAAGTTAAAATGAGTATGAAGTCATTCTGAGGGTGTTTTTCCATCAATGACAAAGGATGAGATTGTTGAACATGGTCATTTGATTTTAGGTTGTCATTTATGCCAAAGAGAGCATGAGATACTAATGTAATAATGAAAAAGTGATCATATTGATGGTTTAGAGAGTTATAGCCCATATGCAGGTTTGTAAGGACAAATAAGAAGTTGTGAAGCATTCATAGATGTCTTGGTGAAATTATGGTATGTAATTTGATCATTTAGAATGAGAAACATTCATCTTATAACTTAAGAGAAGTCAGATCGTCACTACACGTCATGAAAATATGAATGAACTAGCAAGTTTGTGTATTTATTTCTACTACTCAAAAAGTCAATTGAGGTCAAAGGTTTTCATGGAGATGTTTTTTATAGTGCCAAGAAGGCACCCTAAAGATTAGGACTCTTGAAGTGTTTTCTATCTCAATTTATAAACCTTCAAAGTTTCTCTTATAGACTATGATGGGCCAAATACCATGACGTTTAACTTAATTGAAGTCTGAGGTCACTAGTTAGTAGATCTAATGGTGAGGGTTCATCATCTAGATCTTGATCCAATAATATGTGTGAAACCAAATTGTCAAATCTTCTTAAGATTAAACATGATTGTGACAAGTTTATCTATCTCATTAATTTGATAGAAGATCAAAAGTTCTTAGGTGTTCATATAGATAGAGATCGATGGTGCAAGTTTAGTTAAATAGTCAAATGTGTAGAAGGCACTTATAGCTGCCAAGTGGCATAATCATAAGAGCTCTTATCTAAGATCAATGGTGAACATTTCAAGGTAAAATATAGACTACTCCAAGGATATCGATGGTGCATATTTATCCATAGTTTCCAGGAAGCATGAGATAAGGTTAAGGTGCTCGATGTTTAGTGTTTGAATAGTGACCATTGGAATTCAAATATTCAAATTAATGAGGGAAACTAGTTCTTAGTTTTAAGCTTTATCTTTTGATCTAAGATGAATTTATTGATGTAATAAAAATAAAATTTGTAGAGGACTTTAAGGTACATCTATAGAATATGGTTATAAGATTTGAATGTTTATAAATTCAAATTTATGGAGCTTAAAAGTTGACTATTTATTCATTCATGGTGCTACTATATATAGAATAATGTTTGAACAATTTGTGCTTTAACAAAAGAGTGTTTTGGTGGGAGTAATCACTTGAAGATGTCTTAGAGATCATATGGAGTGGACCCATGTAATTAAAAGTGATCTTGTGTACTTAATTTGCTCGATGAAGTGAAAATGAGTGAATAGGTCCCCATGAGACCTATAAGGGATACTAATGTCTAATTGAAAGATGTAGTTGCTTAAGTGTGACCCATGGATGCTATTGGAAACTTGTAAGGATGGTGTTAAGCTATATGTTAGCATAATAGATGTTTTAAGAGTTAAGTCAAATATTATGGCTGACCAATAAGTTAATATTCATGAAGACTATAAATAGTGAAAACCAAGGCAATGGTTTCTAGACTTGTATGTGAATGTGTTAAGAGAGAAGAAAATAGAGATGAAGGAAAGAGATTAGAAAGAGTGTGATCAGTGGATGCACTGAATTAAAGAATAGATTGAAGATGAGTGAAGAAGATAAAAAAGATAAAAAAGATAAAAAATGGGTGTTTGGATTCATTGATTGTATGAGAAAGTTTGAGTATGTGTAAAGAGTTTGAAAGAGAGTCATTATACATTGTTTCTCCAATTAGATTGATTTGCAATAAAATTTAAGGAGATGTTGATTTCATAGGTATTGTGTGGATGATCAACATATAAAGCAAGTGGGTGCTTATTCATACTTAGGGGTGGGTGCTCTTTGTGAAGTGGGTGCTGCACTAAAAGGTCTCATGTTTGTGATAATATTATAGGATAAGTAGTCTGTGTTTTCAAGCTTGAGAGTGGGTTTTATTCCCTAAGAGGGTTTCTTGCATAGATATACTGTTATGTATGTGATCTTGCATCATATTTATTATTCACTATTATGAACATCTTTTATGATTTATGAGTGTTTATGTTCATTTATTAAGAGTTTTAAAGGATTGTAATTAAAGTTTGAAATATCTTGCATTACTAATTCACCCCACTTCTCAGTGATTGTACATCCAACAAATTTAACTAATTACAAATATATAGCTCAAACACGTGAGCACTAAGTTATTTTACTAATAGGGTTAGGATTAAATATGTGTACATTAAGTTTGATAAATAATTTTGGGAATTATACAAAAACACTAGATCTTAATACCATTACTATAAAGGCATATGATAACAATGAGTGCCAATCAGTTGAAACTATCTATCTTCTACTTATGGTGGGTCTTACCATTAAATAAACTCTCATTCATGTTTTTGATCTATATCTACCATATAACCTAATATTTTTCCACCCATATATTAATGTCATTAACATCATTCTATCCACCCTCCTTCAATGTAAAGTTTTCTCATAATGGTATGGAAGTTACCATTCTAGGTGATCCTCAACCCTTTCAATATTATAAACTACTGTAAGGGAGATATTGAAATTCCAATCATCTATGATTTACAAAAGATACCTATAAAAATACCAAGGAGTCACCAAAGCTTTCCAATTATATCCATCCTAATAATTTACTCTCTACATCCACTAATCAACCATCAACATCCATAAATCCACCATCCATGTTTGAATCCACATGTCCACCATCTATATTTTCTATTATAGATATAGGTATGGGACAATATGAAATTCATGATGCCCTTTATTTAATTAAAATACATATGTCCCCCAATAGTCACGGTAGGCACCATCATAGAAAATAGAGATAATTGGTTTGTAAGATTGGAAAAACTTCTTTCATGGAAGGATGGCTCCTTTATGAATAACAAATTAATGATTTAAACCCCTCTTGGCTCTATTTTGATGAACTAGATCCATGTTTTCAAAGTAATTGATATCTTATACCAAAATCTATTATGTGTAATATCATGAAATATAAAGGAAAATGTTTTGGTCTCCATGAACAAGGTCTCATATTACCTATAATGTTCACAACACATGAAGCCTTTTACGGTAATCGTTTCAAACCATCTAGTGTGAACATATGAAATTATGCTAGTGATTATTCTCCCATGTTTGAGGAGACCTCTAAAACACCAAAATTTCATTTATAACCATTTTGAAGACTTAGCCATCACCAACCTATTTCATGATAATTCTATTTTGATCCTTGAGCTATCCTTTCCATAACTTATCTTATGGAACCAATAACAATCACCCTCACTTGATCATTCTCAGAATGATGAGGCCACATCTAAGTTTTTAGAATTGTAAATCATATATATTATGAGATCATATATATATTTTAAATTATTTTATAAAATCTTAGATACTCTGAGGAACTTACCGCTTCTACTAATCCACACCATTCTACATATAGTATAATTCAATTGATAGAAGTATAAAAAGATGAAGCTACATCTTCTATAATATCAAATGAAGATGTTCCCCTTTAGCAAGATATTGAGTAGGAACTCATTCTTTCTCCATTTATAATAAATTTTCAATAAAAATACACTTTATTAATTAAAAATACTATTGACATTAATATTGGAACAAAAAAATTCTAATATTATGAAACTCGTTTTACTTGATCTTGAAGAATAGTCCATTTTGACTCTACTCCTTAAGGAATTTTTAGATGTGTTTACTTGGTCATATGTAAAACATGTCTAGGTTGGATCTTTCACTAGTTGTTCATCACCTTGTTGTACTTAAATATGTAAATCCAATCAAATAGAAACTCATAAAAATGCATCTAAAGGTGGCACTACTCGTAGAGGAAGAGTTGTAAAAGATAGAAGTTGGTTTCATATGACCAATAAAATAATTAGAGTGGATATCCAATATATTAGTAATTTTTGAGAAACCATCAAGGATCAAAGTCTACATTGGTTTAGGGATATCAATAAAGAATGTCCTAAAGATGACTTTTCTTTACCAAACATAGACATGATTTTTGATTCTATGGAATGTCATGAGATGTTGTCCTTAAATGCACTTTAATATGATGTTTTAACTCTAAATAGGTGGACTTATTTATTAACAAAGTTCATAAAGGTATTTTTTGTGCTCATAATATTAGCATGGTCCTTAAAAAGAAACTTTTACATGTCGGGTATTACTGGCCAATGATCGAATCTAATTCATGCTAATATGCCAAGAAATGTGTCCCTTACCAAAAACATGGTGATCTAATCCATAATACATCACAAATTTTACAATCCATTACCACTCTATGGCCCTTCTCCACATGATGGTTAGACCTCATTTGAAAGTTCAATCCCAATTCTTCAGATGGTTATAAACATATAATCGCTGTCATTGAATACTTTAATAAGTGGGTTAAATCCATTTTGATAACCTAAAAAACTATAAAAAAATTTCCCAAATTTATCTTGAATAACATTATTTTCCATTACAGTATCCCTTATACCATTATTTCATATAATGGTAAGTATTTCAAAAATAGAGATGTTAAAAGCCTTTTCCAAGCATACCACAAGCATAAATCATGCACACCATACTATATAAAAGGCAATGGTCAAAAAAAGGATTCAAATAAAAATATCTTAAAAATATTATAATGTGTTATCAACAATGTTGGCTATGAGTGGCATTTACAACTTTACCTTGCTTTGTGGGATTACTGTACTAGCATTCACACACTTAATGGGGGAAACCTTGTATTCCCTATTTTATGGCACTAAGTCCATCTTACCTATTGAAATTAAACTTAAATCCTTAATAATATCTCTAAAAACCCTTGTTAATGAAGAAACATATCACATCTTAATGCTACATGAGTTTGATATCCTATATGAGAAACACCTTAATGCCCTTAACCATTTACAAGCTTATCAACACTGCCTTCGTCATAGATATAATAATAAAATTAGAGAAAGAGTGTTTGAAATCAAATATTTAATTTTAAAATAAAATTAATGGAACACAAATTTCAATCATGAAAAAAATCAAGTTTTAATCTAATTATTTGGGTCCATACATCATCATTACCAAAGTTTGGATATGGTGCCTACAAATAACAACATAAGAAGGAGAATATCTTGATGAATCTATGAATATCATGAAACTAAAGCACTTCCATACCTAAATTTATATAGTGATGTTGTATATATCTATATTAAAAAAATAAAAAAATAAAAATAATTCATCTAAAAATAAAAATCTTTTTATGGGACTTTATATGAGTACCATGGTGAAAACTAGTTTTTAGTACCATGCATCAACCATTGTATATTTACATCCTAACTACTTGGGGACATCCCATTGCATTATATATTTATCCATTATCCATTTGTATGCATCCATATCCATTTTTATGCATCCATTATCCATTTTCATATATTCTTATTCATTTGTATATATCACATCCTTTCAATTGCCAATTTCATGATAATTTAGGGTGTCATATTCATGGTTCTGTGGACACAAATTTTCTCATATTTTTTATAGAATCTTGTATATAATCCTTATATAAAAGCAATATCAAATCCATCTAACATTACTTCAAAAATGACAAAGCTTATCAACAATTAAAGCACATCATCTATCATCATTTATTGGGAGGGTATCTTTTATCTAATCATCATAATCCTACATAATGTAATCACTAATCATCTCTTCCCTCATTGAGAAAATAACACCATCTTAATGTCCATATGGAATATATAAGAAAAATTTAGATACATGGGGTATCTAGGGTTAGATCAGCCACCACCACTACCCAAAAATATAATAAAGGGTTAGCTCAACCAGCACCACTGCCCAAAAATCCAACAAAATCCAAAAAAATTATAAAATCCCCCTAAATGAAAAAATCACAAAACCAATCCAAAAATAGAGTGTAGTTAGGAAACATATCCTAGTTATCATAAATAGGGTTTACTCATTAGACAATTACCATTGTCAAAGATCTCATATCTGAAAGGGTTATATTCTAGCCAAAGACATCCAAAAATACATTTATTTACTTGCTTCTTTATTTGTATAAATCATGTGTTTACTTGATTTTATAGTTACTTATTTAATTTTCTGTTTGTTTTCCTTGGTTTTATTATTGCTCTTTATTGAGTATAAATCACTATGAGCATTATAATTTTTTTTATTATGATCTTCCATGTCATGATGTATTGAGTCTTGCACTTTTGACTATATTAATCCTTATGCGTACAAAAAAATAGACATCATAGTTTTTCCATACCACTGGGGCATATTTTCATGCATAATATAAAAATAAAGGTTTCTCAATTCATGTCAGAATATAATTAGGGTGGAAATCCAAACAAATCCTATAAATAAACAACTATCTAAACCATCTCATTTTCATAAATACATTTTTATATTCATATTATCTATTCCATAATAAATGCTAAAAACACTAATATTTATCAAATATTAAATGAAAAGAGACAATCACATAAAATAACCATAAAAAAATCATAACATCCATGAGATAAGTGAAAACAAAACACAATCACATGCCCACCAAAACCACACACACACACACATACACACACACATGTCTATGTATGTCCATCAATACATCATATGTGTCTGCTACACCCTCCAGATGAATTCATCTTAAGAAAATTTCATTTTATGGTCCAATGAATTCACCATAGTTTTTTGTAAAACCTCTATTATGAAGAAATCACTAAAAATCTCATAAAATAGCCATTCTAGCCAACAAACCTATTGAAATTAAATCCAAAACCACTATTCCAAAATGATGGGTTTGTTTTTAATAAATTTTCACAACATTAATGGGCCTAAAAAAAAAATACTAAAATTTAAAAATAGTACTTATTGGATCCCTGGTCCCTCTGGTCTCTGATATACTCAGACATGCTCTTTGTGATGCCTATCAGCTGGTATCCACTCCATTTATCTATTGTATCTAGAGTAAAATCAACACTAAATGGTTAATTACATAAATTAATCAATAAAATTTTCAAACAATAAAAATTTAATTACCCCCTCCTCCTAAATATTCACCTACCCCATAAATTTTTATTACTCTAACTCTAAGATGATTTCATCAAAATCAATCACTTCTTTTTATTTTTCAATCTTACTATTGATTAATCAGATTACTCAATATTTTTATTTTAGCTTGAAAATCAATCTCATAAAATTTTATGAATCATCATTGGAAAATTTATTTCTTATTTTCTATCCCACAACTTATCAATGGGATATATCATTTTTACATTTACCATTTTACATATATTGCTACCTTGGGACAATCCAAGTGTGCAACTTAAACAACAAGAAATCATATTTTTCTAAATTGCTTCCTAACATTATCTACTCAGGGTAAAATTATTTTTACATATACCTATCATCATGAAATTATTTTATTGAGACTCATAATTTAGTTAAATGATGACACTACCTATATCATTTATCCATATATCCTTCATTTCAAATGTTTGTTCTCATCCATTCTCCTGTACAAACACTGTAGGGGGTATCATTTAATCATTCAAATCCATATGGGGTATTATATTTATACATCCATTTCCACTCTACTTTTTATTTATTATTTGAAAAAAACATTGCATCTTCTACTTGTAACACCATTTCAAAAAAGACAAAATGTAGACACCTATATTTCACCAATTTAGTGTTATAACTAACTTTGTTTAAAATCGATACATTAACCTATCCACCATACTAAAATTTAAATTTCCCACTAACACCATTTTTCTCATTTTATCAAATAAATTTTTAATTAATGCATATATATTATTTAAAACTAATCAAAATACAAAATTTTCACCTCATCTAGACATCTTCCACACTTCTCTCAACCAAGTGTTGAGTCATCCAACCAACTCCTTAACTTTCTCAACCAATTATTGAGTGATCATTAAATATTTAAACTAAATTTATGTTTCATCCAACTACCTTGACTCATTATTATGACATTTTCAACTACTAACTAACTCCCCATATTCCTCTCACATGCATGGGAATCAATCATCATCCATTGGAATGAGCCCTCAAATATAACCATTGATTATTATCATAATTAAAAAACTTTAGATTATTATCAACTATTCATCTCATCACCCTTAGGCATATAAATGACACTTTTATTCTCCATTTTGATAATCGACCTTCTAGCTTTAGAATTTATATCAAGTTCATCTTACACATCTATTGAGAATTCATGCTATTTGCATCCATATGCTACCCAATTCATATTTGTTTGAAGTAATGAATTGAGCACATACATATAATGAAGCAAGAACAAATCATACATTCACAATAGAGAAGGTAATGAGTGTATTTTAAATGTTTTGTAAGTATATTATTATTATTATTATTATTATTATTATTATTATTATTATTATTATTATTATTATTATTATTATTATTATTATTATTATTATTATTCAATCTAAGTAAGGTTTTAGTTTAGATTTAAAATAGGATTTTCATTATTTTCATTTCCTAGTTTACACAAGATATTCTAAATTTTTATTTATCACAACTTGCACCTTAGAAAAGAGTGAAATATTGAAACTCACCCAAGTGTGCCCCAAGTGAAAGGAAAAAGAAAAATTTGGATCTTGAAATATCCATCCATGTGAAAAGGATGATATGATAAAAATATACTTGTAGATAACCATAAGAAGGGATAAATTTTGCTTCAGAAGTGACTAGGTAGAATGAGGGGATCAAAAATTACATGGAAATATAAGATAAATGTAGAAAGGGAAACTTTAAGAAGGGAAAAAATATGAAATATGGTAATTATGTTACTAGAGAATTCATCCTAAAAATATGGGTCATACAAAAAGATTCTAAATAATCATATAAGGAAACTTAGGTTGACTATAAAGTGTGATAAAATAAAACCCAAAGATTCTACCAAACATCCAAAAGGAAAACTAAGACTGACTGTACAATAGAAATAAATGTTGAAAAATAAAACATAAAAGTGATAACAAAGATAAACAAGGGAATTTAAGGCCGAATGTAAATCTTTCCAAAAGAGGGGGAAATGAAAAGATATAAAAGAGGCATGCAGAAAGAAGATTGACTATAAAAATGTAATGTAAAGGTTATGCTAAAAATAGAGTGTAAAAAGAAACATGAATCAAAATAACAAGAAACATAAATGATAGAGAGAATTTAACATCAAATACAGATATGTGAAATTCAATATTATATTTATTAGAAGGTTTTTTAAAGTTGAATGTGTTTTTTTGTAACATATAAAATATTATTGATTGTTAGTAAAGGTTCCTAGAAAACCCATCAGAACATGCTAAATCAGGTATAGCTATGTGAAGTGCAAAGGAAGTGTATAATATAAAATAATTTATATTGAAACAAGACATTTAAAATTAAAATTAGATATATTTATGTTGAAATGTAAACTTAATAAGTATATAACATGTGGAATTATCTACATGATTAATAGATTTAAGAAAATAGAGCATTCACTATGCACTGAACAATGATAAAAAACACTTCAAGAGAAACCACTTTATAACTTAATATTAATATCTATCACATTAGAATCATTTTACAATATAATTGAACACCATATATAGAGTTTTACAATATGTTGTCACTTTATATTCTAGTGTTTCACTACATTCAAAGGAAAGCCTCTTCACATTTTGAATACTATTGCTATACTTTCAAGTACCGAATACATCCAAAAATAGATATATAAGATAAAATAGTTTGAATCACACACATGTCCACCAATTATACTCTATGATTTTTTTATCCTTGTTATACTCTCAACACTTTCTTGGACTTAAATAGCTATTTCGTCCTAAGATAAAGTTGTAGAAAATGTGTCCTATGTTAAAGCTGATTTTTTTTTGACTGAGTTGAGGAATTGAATTATAAATAAAAGTTGTGGTAATCAATCAAGGTGTCATTTACTGATTTTCACCCCTTGTACACTACTTAACTACTCCTTTAGGTTTTCAATTAAGTAGTAAACTAGTCTATCACTCTTGTAGGTTTTTAATAGACTTACCTAACTAGGTGGTTGCCCTTTGCAGGTTTTCAACCAACCTAGCCCCACTCCTAATGATTAAGGCCATCCTACTCTAGTGTGAAAAAATTATTAAAAATTGTAAAATTGAAAGTATGTGCACTACCTAATAATAAAATGATGGCATGCTTTATCTTGACTAGTCTATAGGGTGATATGATATTGGTTCTACTTGAGATGCATAAAAACTTGAAGCTATATAATTTGGTGATGGAGGTAGTTATTTTTTTTGGAATGCTAGATATGAAATTTGACCATCTTCCTTTGATGGATCACCTATTTTATCTAGTTGGGAGAAATTTACTATGGCTCTTCAAAATTTTTTGTGATAGAGATATCTGAATATGATAAATATAATTTGAACATTTTACAATTAGTGAAAAATTCTTACACCATAGTGAGTATTGTGCATAATGGGACTGAGGACACCATTAGATTCTGAATGTCTTAATTTTATATGATGGTGATGAGTGTCCTAGTATTCAATACTTTAAGCTATATATCCTAGGATGGCTTCCCCAACCAATCCACATACCTCTACATTTAGACATCAATAAATGTGCTTCGTAGGATCTCATTCTACTATGTTTATAAATTTTGCATGACACTATCACACAATTCAAATAAGTGCTTCAGTGTGATGTCCATTATTTCAAAAGTGGTTGAATGATCTTACATTACTACCTTGGCTATATCTACCTTTTCAAACTCTAGTTTTGGCCTCAAACAATGAATTGGTGAGATGCTACTTTTATTTAAGCATGTCATGTGTGATATGCTTAGCTTGAACCATAATCATATCCAATAATTATTCATATTATTCCAAAATATCAAAAATTACCTCCATCTTCACTTTGATGTTTTTCCCTTAAGTGTAAAGTAGTTGTAGCTTGTGCATTGTAAAGCCAGTCCTTTGTTAACTATGATATAAGGGTTTGAAAATTGATTCTCTTTTGACATTAATTGGTCACCCAAGACTTGGCTGAATAGTGTAAATAACATGTTATAAATGGGTTTACATGCAATTGGTTGAATTGAAGGTGAAGATTTGAGTTTTCTTCCTAAAGCTATGAGACCTAATGCTCTAAAGCTGAATCCTTCTACATAATCGGACTCTAAGGAAACGAGCTTCTTTGCCCTTTTAAAAAAAAAACCCAAGCCTTCCACCACTTGAAATAGAATATTTGAGAAGAATAACGTGACATAACATGGAAAAATATGATTTTGAAACCTTTTTCATTTTTTAATATGGAAATTTGGCACGTGGGAGGGATATGAAAATACCTTTTCATATCCTGAAACACCTTTTGGCTTATATAACATATGAAAATACCTTTTCAGAGCTTGAAACTTTAGACTTAGGATATTTTCATGTTTTTAAATATTTTAAAAGATTTTTTGAGATAATAATGACCCATTTATGATCTATTTTTTATGTTTTTAAACCAAAATTATTGTTTTAAGGTCAAAAATGACTGGTTTGACTAGCTGCAAAGGGTTAATGACCAGTTTTAGGAAAGTTTTGGATGATAGTAGTAGTAATTTTACCTTGACAAATGGCTAGATGGAGATGGTTGGGGTCAACAGAGAATGAATTTGGAAAACCCTTACACACACCACTTATTATATCATGTTTTGTAATTAAATTGGTTGAAATGGATAGCATAGCATGTTTTTATGTACTTTTCTTTTA